>CM037863.1:39965251-40410251 GCA_021292105.1 Anadara kagoshimensis | reverse complement strand
AGACATCTATGATCCCTATACATAGATGTACTTGGTCCGTGTTAAATATTTAAATGAAAGGTCAAGCGGACAGGTCAAAGTTGTTCACCTATATGCAGAGATATTTTAGGGAAATCCCCGCAGAAAATAAAACCATAACAATTAAGTATGTCATGGCAAATTGAACACAGTATACCTGTACATTATATATTATATCATTGTTACAGTGGGTTTCTTTTTAAAAAATCTTTTGTCTGAATTTCATTGACTGGTTTTTGACGAAGTCTTTAGTAAATTCCCCTAAAATTTTAAAGTTTAACTGTGCTAAGTTATATCACATACAAATTGATTGACATACTTAAAACCCGCGACACATTTTAGAATAGGAAGTATTACCCTATATTACTTTATTTCTAACATGAAGTTTTTGAGAGGCTGATTTTACGAAGTGAAAACGCTCTTCGTGTTTTTGCGCCATTCTCAGCCTGTTCATAAACCTCATGGCAGAAAAAAGTAAAATTACAATTCTTATATTAACAATCTTTCAAATACATAAAAAACTTTAGCGTTTTTTGTTTTGATGCCATTTAAATTACTTGCTGGTTTGAGAAATCATTTTGTTGGAACAGTTTTGGTTTTGACAAACGGAAAGCTTCACACTTTTATCCAATCATATTCGATGCGACAGACGCGAATTTCCGCCTTCTGATCCAATCATCTTCGATGTGACAGACGTGAAGTTTCGCCTTTCATCCAATCATATTCGATGTGACAGACGTGAAGTTTCGCCTTTTATCCAATCATCTTCGATGTGACAGACGATGAACTTCGTCCATATCCGCTGACACAATGGTTGTGTTTGTGATGTCAAACTCTGTCATGTCGCGTGATGAGCATCTCCATAAGGTAACGAGGATTGCATTGTTGATCTGTTTCATATAAGGAAAAATAAAAGAATTGTAAATATTTAAGCATAGTAAGGAGACGCCAATAAAGCCCAGAAACACTTGCGCTTATTCTAAATGCACATGACCATCTGGTGGCATGGTCCCCTTGTTTTAAAATACGTACAGTACAGACCTGTCGGTTGTTTAACACACAAAAATAACAAAATATTAGTATCAATTAACATATTGCCGGGCATGTGTTTTATGTTCCGACACTGGCCGCAATCACTGTACCAAAGAATTGTCACGGCAACTAATGACATACTAGTGTCAGTGACGCCATGTAATGGCTTAATTCAGGTTGAGTCTTAATTCTTTTGGTGTGTTAATCTTGAAAGCATGTCGGGCCCTGTCGGATCATTGTGAGCTTGTTCGGCGATCCGTCAATTATTGACACATCCTAACACGCTTCCTGCCAACATATTGATCTATCGTCACACATCATCATATCAAGCATAGACTGATAACATTAACGTCTGTATGTGATAAATTGACGGATCTCCGGCCATGCCCACAATGTGTTAGGGTGTGTCCTCTCGCCAATACATTCTGACCGGTCCCTAGAAATAAATCACATATGACAATATATCTGAAATTCCGACCCGACGTGTACTGAATTCAGTACCGAATCGGCCTCAAAATTCTGGGGCCAGTTGTTCGAATCCTGATTAGTTTAATCAATTAATAGGTCCAAATTTAAATTTTGCAAAATTTCAGATATATTTTGAAATTAATGTTCAGATTATCACAAATGAATGAATTTTCATCAAACTAAAGCACATTGTTTTAAAATTATCAATGCCATAATAATACGTTGATTTATTTATTTATTTATTTATTTTTTGATATGTTTTTAATTTGTGTTAACATCATTGATTGAACTAAAATAGCTTAGAACAACAGGGTCCTGGAAAAAAAGAAACGATTTAATTTTAGCACATAATTTTTCCTATTTGCACTGACAGAACACATTCAATAATATATATAACTTAAAATCCTGAGGAGCCGATCAGGACCCGGTGACGATTCGATCATTTCCACCCCGGTCCGATCCGGTATCCCAACTTGTCAGTATCAAAGTTTTTACTTTGCTTCTGGATTGTGATAGTGTGTTTGTGTATGATTCTTTTGGGGGAAGAACATTTTTAGTGGAGTTAAAAAATTGTTCCAAAAATTATTAACTATTAAAAATTATGTTGAAAATTATAAGATAAAATATTATCCGTAAATGTTACTGAATTCAGTTTTGTAAGTAAATCATTAACACGTATCTGGCATATATAACAACAGGTGAATTCAAAATACCGAAATCATTCAAGATGATATCAAAAAGCTAGATAAATTACTAATTTAATAAGAATGTTATGGATTCATGAATGACTGAATCATTGAATGAAGAAATCGATTAATCAGCTAATAAGACAATCAGCAAATCAATTAATAAATCAATTTGCAAATCAATCAATCAATTAACTAATTTATCAACAAATCAATCAGTGAACCTTCGAATCAATCAATCAATCAATCAATCAATCAATCAATCAATCAATCAATCAATCAATCTTATCGATCAACCAATCAATCAATCACGACTTTTCAAAACGTACAAGACACAAACAAATATATAATCAAGTCAAGATATCGGTATTTATAAAGTTTGATCGTGTCGTATTCCAAAAAAATAAGGAAAGTGAATTATAACTAACAGTGCCTCTAAAACGGTTGCTATGGTTACCCATCTTATCATATTTAGGTACGACGTCAGACGCTGAATCATGATTGCCCTCGCTCCTAACAGCATTCATAACACATGATTATAAGGTTTATAAATAACATTATTGTTGCAACAAAATTCTCTGTAACTGTCCGACGATTCTGAAACCAAAGAGGGAAATTCTTTAAAGGTAAATTTTAAATGATTCTTATGTATCAAAATATAAATGTATATTTAAAATTCTGGGAGATGTGTACTCAATTTGGGGTGTATTTTTGGAGATAAAAAAGTAGATTTAATCGCCATTATAGACGCGCGTGATGAGCACGTTCTTTGTGTTATCGCCGAGGTTCATTAAGATATCATTAAGGTTCGTTTGGTTTTATTAGAGGCACGTTCTGACGAGAGAGAGAGAAAGAGAGAGAGAGAGAGAGAGAGAGAGAGCGAAAGAGAGGGAGAGACTTTGTTTGAATTAATGATACATGATGGTTGTGTAAATTTGATATGAATATATTTTAAGCATCATATTTCTTCTCGGCTCGATCTACCATCAACTCAAGAATCAATCACTGCTCATTATGTCCCCGATCCTAACAAAGTCGGCTTGTGTATAGGAATAACAGTGACCGTCCGTCTGTCTGTCTGTCTGTCCGCCCGTCTGTACGTCTAGTCCCAGTATGGCCGTCCGTCCCAGTATTGTATCCGTTCCATTTTGGATGAGTTTTTATCAAAGTTGATGCAAATTAAAATCAATATGGGATATGTTACATACATGTACATTGTACACACGTAGGTGCGTGACAAAACCGGGGGGGGGGGGAGGTATCAGTCAGCCTCACAGACAGTTCAAGACCTATTCGATTTTGAGCCCTAGCCTGCTGATGAAATGGTCAAAAATCCAGGACAGTGAAGCAGTAAGGCATGTCGTAATGATAACTGTCGGCAGCAAAGTTCAGCCCCTCTTTAGCTTTATTACGGCAGCTACTATCTTTCTTTCGACAGCCTTTCGACCACTACAGTAGCTCAGTTGGTAGAGTGCTCGCTCCGTAAGTGGGAGGTCGTAGGATCGAACCCTGGCCGGGTCTGGACCAAGACTTGAAAGTGACTCTTTTTTCGCCAAATACTCGGCATTACGAAATAAAAGTCACGATTCTTTCGGATGGGGACTTAAAATAAACGAGGCTCCGTGTCACGGTAGGCTTGACACGATGAAGAACCCTGCTGTATAACGCCATCAGCGCAACTCACAGTCAAAATTTCTGCACCTTCGCCTATAGCTGGCGACGTCTCGATATAAGTGAAATATTCTTGAGCACCCCAGATATCGGTTACCCAGGAGACAATACATTGTAATGTCAGATAAACATTATTATTTAAATTTTCTGCTTCGTAAATTTTGAATTTTAATCGTTCAAAAATTGTCTTTGTTTGATAAAAATAAATGCTGTTCCTTTTATTTATTTATTTTTTTGAATTTCAACATGTTTAAAAAATTAGGATTTTCACATTTTTTGTTCGATCAAAAAAAAAGGGTTTTTGTACAGAGCCTCAATGTTTGGACTTCATTAGGCGTTGAAAGTCCAAAGAATGAGGCTTTAGATTAGAAATGATATATAGTCATTCAATTTTGCTAATAATTTTATTTAAAATTCCAAAATGAGTTCCTGAATGGACCTCATTAGGCGTGCACATTGTAAACGCTTTATGAATTCGAAGTCCGGACGTCATTAAGCGTTGTTTTTCAACGCCTAATGAAGTAGGTGTTGTACTTCATTAAAAGCTTTTACAGCGAATAAATACAAAGCAGATTTAAAAAAAAACTTACACAAACACACGATCTACATTAGTATTTGTTGCGAATAATGAGAAAAAGTGTTTATTCGTGAATATGAATAGCTAAAAAAATTGTTGATGTGACGCAAAATAATCAACAACAATGAATAATACTTATGCTGACAAAATTTTCTTTCAGTAAAGGAAGAGTTATGTCTTTAAGTACATGTACGAATTCGATATAAAAAGTTAATAAATGCAGTTTTACGTCCCAGTGGAGAATATTTCATTATTTATATCGAGACGTCACCGGGTATAGGCGAAGTAGCAGAAATGTCCACCTTTGTAGTGTGCTCAGGGCAATGTGCAGGGAGGGTTGTCTAACGTATCACACTTGCAGTTATACGGGTATCTCTTCCGAAAGACCCTGTGATTTTTATGACTAGATGTCAAGTGCTTGGCTAAACAACAGTCACCACATATTTTCAAGTTTTGGTCAGACAGCGACCGGCCGGGGTATCGAACCCACGACCCGTCATATCTTTGAGACACTTTGGCTAAGTATAAGTACAGGCCTGTTGAAAGTTTAACATAGAGCTAACGAAGATTGACTGCCGCATGGCAGATATATTATTAACTGATGGCCGAAAGGTTCCAAGACAGAGATAACAGCTACAGAGAGATTGTCAAGATACGTAAAGCTAACAAGGAACGAAGATGAGCTGTCGATTCGGCAATTATTCGTTAGCTGACTGTAAACTTTCGACAGGTCTGTGCTGTACTTTGTAATAACTTTTTTTCGCAATTCAATATTTTTGTATATTTTTAGTGTTTTAGATAAAGACAGCACCATCATGTCGACCAGAAAAACGAAGAAGAAACAGAAGGGACGTACACAACGTCTTACTTCCAATATATTTGCTATGTTTAATCAAGCACAGATCCAAGAATATAAGGTAGGTACAACTCTTATACAGGAAAACGTGAATATAACAACACGCTGAAACCGAATACATGGACAATATGAAATATTGGGCCTGGCTGCTCCTCTATTTAAGTATAACAAACAAGCTTACAGCGAATAAATGAATAGTACAAAGTCAAATATTGGGCCTGGCTGCTTCTCTATATAAGTATAACGAACAGGGTAACAACGAATACATGGATAGTACAAAGTCAAATATTGGGCCTGACTGCTCCTCTATATAAGTATAACGAACAGGGTAACAACGAATACATGGATAGTATAAAGTCAAATATTGGGCATGACTGTTCTTCTATATAAGTATAACGAACAGGGTAACAACGAATACATGGATAGTACAAAGTCAAATATTGGGCCTGGCTGCTCCTCTATATAAGTATATATCGAACAGGGTAACAACGAATACATGAATAGTATAAAGTCAAATACTGGGCCTGGCTACTTCTCTATATAAGTCTATTTATAACAGTATAACAGACTTACAACGAATACATGGATAGTACGAAGTCAAATATTGGGCCCGACTACTTCTCTATATAAGTCTATTTATAACAGTTTAACAGACTTACAACAAATACATGGATAGTACGAAGTTAAATATTGGGCCTGACTGTTCTTCTATATAAGTCTATATATACCAGTATATAACGAACACGCTTAAAGCGAATACATCGATAGTACGAAGTCAAATATTGGGCCCAACCTCTACTCAATATAAATCTTTATAACAAACACGAACACACTTTAGTGTTTGAATACATGCATAGTACGAAATCAAATATCTAACTGTTCCTTTATAAGTCTTTTTATAACAGTATACCCAGGGTTTCATTATAAACGTGTTTTACTGTAAATATTATGGATATATATAGGAGTCGAGTTGAGTTGAGTAATGTCTTTAACGTCCGAGTCAAGAATATTTACTTATATCGAGACGTCGCCAGCTATAGGCAAAGATGCAGAAATTTTGCTTGTGCTTGGTGCTGATGGCATTATACAGCAGGGTTATTTATCGTGATACGCCTATCGTTTATTTTAAGTTCACATCCGAAAGAACAGTGACTTTCATGTCATAATATGTTTATCGAATGAACAGTCACTACACCCTATAAAGTTTTTGATCAAACTCAAACCCGGTAGGGGTTCGAACCCACGACTCCCTCACTTACGAAGGGTATAAATAAAGGAATCACTGTTTGGCTGAATGGTCCAAGTCTCAGGCTAACTGATCACAGTCGCGGCCTCTCGTCGCCGCTGGGATTACTTTCCACTCGAGTAGATCCTCCTAGGTTGGGGAAGTTTTTCAATTCGCTTACTTGTTAGTTTTATTACACTACATTTTTCCGTAACTCAGAACTGATCGTTTTAAATAATATGTAAACTTATCTTTACTAGGCCGAAAAACACCACAACTCTGCATCTTTTATTCTTTGCTATTCTTGGCGTCTTGCACGTATGTCTCTTTGTTTTTGGATATTCTATGTTATACAAATTCACGACTCTTGCTTATTGTCAACTTACGTTCAAAAGTAAAAAGACATTCATATTTTATCGTCCCATGAACTCTTTGTCTTTCGTAGAAATTTTTTATTGCCGTCTCTGCATCCAAAATATATTTGACGTCCCATAGTTTCATGTTCTTCAAATTTACATACGTGGATCATATAGCTAGATAAACAGATGTGCATAAATTCACTTCCCCGTTGGAGGTTTACCCTGGATATATAAATAATTTTGATTACACACGTGGTGGGTGTAGCTAGCCAAACAGGAGGTGCTTACCCTTCTAAAACACCTAGCCTCTCTCGTGTTGTAATTACATATCATACCAGTTTTAATTTTAAAGCGCTAGACGGCTGTTTCGGAATACAATTCCTCATAAGTAGTGCTTTGACCAAAATTATGAAACCAAAATTATTTTGAAGACGTTGAATAGCTACCCAAAGGACCAAAATATATTTTACCAAATTAAGCTAAGGAAATACTTTGCATAAGGGAGTATACCTTATTTTTTGAGAAATTTCAAATTTTTACTTGCAGGAAATTTAAACAATTATTTGCCAGCTTCAACGTTTTTACTTTGCTTTGGGATTGTGGTTTGTACATGGATAGGTTTGTTTGTTTTTGATTGACATGTTTCTTAAACTAAGACAATTGCACGCCTGAATATATAAATAATTTTGATTACACATGTGATGGGTGTAGCTAGCTAAACAGGAGGTGCCCAACCTTGCAACGCACCCGGTTTCACTTACCTGATGGAAATTTACGTGTTTGACCTGTTTTGCCAGCTTCAAAGTTTTTACTTTGCTTTGGGATTGTAGTTTGGACATGGATAGGTATGTTTGTTTTTCATTGACATATTTCTTGAACTAAGACAATTGCACACCATGCAAAAAATGTCAAAATATTTTTATTTTTTTCATAAAATGATTATAATCTTCATAATTCATTTTTAAGGAAGCTTTCAATATGATAGATCAAAACAGAGACGGTTATATAGACAAAGACGACTTGTTGGACATGATGGTGTCATTAGGAAAAGATCCGCCCAATGATTACCTGGAACAAATGATCCATGAAGCTCCTGGACCAATCAACTTCACTATGTTTCTGACATTGTTTGGTGAAAAACTAAATGGAACGGATCCGGAAGATGTCATTCGGAACGCCTTTGCAATGTTTGATGACAAAAATACAGGTACAAAAACCCCTTAAATTCAAAGTTATTTTTGTAGTATATTCAAATTAAGTAAATTAATAAAGTTTTGCATAAGTAAGTCATTATTTCTTACCTTCTTGGAGCATCCGGTCTCACTTCGCTGTTGGAACTTCATGCGTTTAAGCTAACTTGTCAGTTTCAAAGTTTTTACTTTGATTCTGGATTATGATTTGGATATGGATTAGTATGTTTGATTTTTATTGATATTTTTGTAGCAATATACTAATACATTATATCGCGTAGTTATTGTATATTTATAAACCACTGCGGTAGCTCAGTTGGTAGTGTGCTTGCTCCGTAAGTGGAAGGTCGTGAGTTCGAGTCCCGATCGAGTCTAACCCAAGACTTGAAAGTGGCCACTGGGTAGTGACTGTTCTTTCGCCAACCAATACGAAATGAAAGTGACGGTTCTTTCGGATTGGAACTTAAAATAAACGAGGTCCCGTGTCTTGGTAGGCTTGGTACAATAAAGAACCCTGTTGTATAATGCCATCATCAGCGCAACGCACAGGTAAAATTTCTTCACATTCGTCTATAGCTGGCGACGTCTCGATATAAGTGATTTCAATTCCATATCATACCAATGTTAATTTTTTAGGTTTCATCAACGACGATTACCTCAAGAGTGTCTGATGTCTATGGGTGATAGATGGTCTGAGGAGATGGTGGATGACCTATTTCATGGTGCTCCAATCAAACAAGGAAAATTCGATTACGAAGAATTTACCCGGATTTTGAAACATGGATCAAGCAATAAAGATGACGATGAAGTACCGTCACTTCCTCCGGAAGAACAGAAATTCAAACCTGCTGAGCAAGCGCAGGCATAATGTCTGTCGTCTTGTAGGATAACAACATAATGTTTTATATAGAGTGCCTACTTTTCGTTTGTATGCAATTTAGACATTATACAAGACATTACTGAACACTGTTTTCATGCCCTGGACATTTTTTTGTTGGATGGGCTGATTTTTTAATATATTAATCCCTTTAAATCAAGTAAAATACAAAAATACATAAATGATTAAGTCAAATATCAGTTATCAAACAACGTTAACCAACCAATCAGAACGCGAAATAAAATATTTTTTAGAAGTAAGTTTTTGTTCTTAAACTATTCATTTATATAACTTTTGTCATTTTTAAATAATTTACCAAGATTTTGAAAAGATATTATTAAAGTGACCAACTTCCTTAATCAGTACGAAAAAATATTTAAATATATATCATTGTTCAGATAGAAATCAATGGGGTTCGCCGCTGTACCACGTGATACCTTCTAACGTGTCTGCGAAACGCTTGTTTCAAATGGACATGGAATCGCACAATATGACGTTTTCCCGTTAAAAACAGCGTTATTCCGGGAATTTGTGACGTCGACGTTTTCCAAAATGTTCGCACAAACGTTAAGAGTATTGATCACGTGGTACAGCGGCGAACCCCATTTTCAGAACAAATATATTGTAAAAAGTGTTTTCAAATAAAAATAATAATATTAATATCAATACCAGCAATGGTTTATCACCTGACTATTTGTATTCAATTCTTATATTTTTATACATTGTATATTAATTTCTAGAACACTAGTAACTGAATTAGTGATTACCTGGACAATTGAAGTATCGACGGCCACGCCCACTATGTTCCGACAAAGGGTCGACATGCTTGAATTACAAGCAAAAAGAATGATTGTGCGGTTTACTGACGTCACTGACACTAGAACGGCATTAGTTGCCGTGACGCTGCTTTAGTACCGTAATGGCGGTCAGTGTTGGAACATTGTGGGCGTGGCCGGCGATACGTCAATTGATTGCTGAACAATATCATGATTCCAAAGCAAAATAAACACTGTGAAAACGGACAAATTAAGTCAAACACATTAGTGAAATCATAATCTCTTAATCAAAATACGAGTTGGGTTCAGTTGTGTAATGGTTTTTAACGTCCCAGTAAAGAAAATTTAACTTATATCGAGACGTTGCTCGCCAGCTATAGGCGAAGACGCATAAATTTTGCCTCTGCATTGCTCTGATGGCATTATACAGCAGGGTTCTCTATCGTACCTACCGTGACACAAAATCTCGTTTTTAAGTTCCCATTTTAAAAAAATCGTGACTTTGATTTCGTAATGTCGAGTGCTTCTCAAAAAACAATAATTAAAAAAGTCACTACTCATTTTCAAGTCTTGGTTCTGAACGGTCGATGTTCAAACCCACGACCTCCCACTTACGGAGTGAGCACTCTAACAACTGAGCTACCACAATGGTAAACGACAGATCAAGATGTGCTGAACTACCTCACATGGAAAATTTCTTTATTTTCGCCTTTAGCTGGAGACATCTCGATATAAGTGAAATATTCTTGACTGTGACGTTAATAACAATTGCGTAACTCAACTCAAGCTAAAGCATTCGGATATAAACCTTTAGCCAAATTGTAAAACGTCTTCATGAAGCTTAAGATTACATATGCCATTTTTAATTTTACGGCACCAGACGTTCATTTCGGAATACAATTCCTCATCAGTAGTGCAATGAAAACAAAACTTTTTTCAAGATGTTGAAAAGAAATCCGAAGGACCAAAATACATGTACTTTGCATTAGCGAGTATACTTTAGTTTTTGAGAAATATGAAATGTTTTACTAGCAGCAAATTTAGACAATAGTATATTAAGAAAATAATACACAATTATTAACATTATTGCCTAATGATTTTGTGATATCCTCGAGGCACCAGCGTATTTTTATATAACATCAGTTTATATCTTGGTCTAGTTATTTGAAAATAAAAACAACAGAAAAATCCCCATTACTTCACTCCACATTATTCAAATCAAAAGACATACATGAATCACATGTCATTGTTTAAATCACATAACGCAGTTATTGGTGATTTTATTGTCCACACATAATACATCATTATTGTATATATACATGTATTGAATTACGAAAAACAAGTTTTAAAGAGAATTCTTATGACAAAAACTGTTATATGTGTATAATTCTGAAAGACTGTCAAAAATCAATGAACCATATTAACCCGACAAATATATTTTGCCTCCCCGGCGCTTGTCTTGTTTTAAATAAATTCACAACAGTAGGATAGTCAAGTTCAAATTGTGCGTTGGTTTTAAAAATTTGAGACCTTCCGCGGTAAATAAAAAGGGATTACTTTTTGGCAAGTGTCTGAAACCGAAAAAAATCGCCATTTTCAGAATCGTTTTTATACCATACCATAAAATTAACATTTCTAGCTACGAATATGATGCAAGCGTGTGGAGAATTATCTAAACTTTCTACATGTATTAAAAAGTCCGAGATAAAACGCCACATTTACTTAAAATTACTAATATCCCGACGATAACCGATTTCTCTTGAAAATCAACAGAAATTTCTTCTCCATTTTTGAAACTATTACGTTTTTTGTGTAAAGAATACTTTTCCTAGAAATTTTAATACAATGCCAAAAAATTATTATAATTTACGTCAGTAAATTATCGTACCTGGTGCATGAGGGTTAAATATGCGAAAATCGCAAAAATCCAAAGGCATGATTTCAGTACGTCTTGTTGTCAATGAAAACAAATATGGCCGCGACCTTGATAAGCATTGTTCCAACGTAATGACGTAAACAACGTTTCCCGTGTCAAATATATACGTCAACTGTATACTGTATACACAGTACAGGCAATGTACAGTACAGACCTGTCGAAAGTTAAACACTAAGCTATATAGCTAACCAAAAGAAATCAAAGCTCGACTGCCGAGTGCCTAAGGTATAGAACGGTAGCGGTCGAAAAGCTGCTGAGAGATAGATGGCAACTGCTGTCGATATTTATAAACACCAAACGAGGGACCAATATGGGCTGTCGGCACTAATTCGTTAGCTGGATGCTAAACTTTGTACAGGTCTGTACTGTATTTATCGATTTTTTTTTGCAACAGACATCCTCATCTGGTACACATGATCATAAGACATGTTTTGTTGATGGAGATTCTTTAGGACCCCAACAGGAATAAATAAATTGGGCATACATTAAATAAATAAATAAATAAATAAGAAATTCTACAGAGACATAAGTTAAGAGCTGGGATACAGTATGTTAAGCAGGTTACAAAATGTCTAACAAGTTAGAGATGATAATAAATAAATAAATAAATAAATAAATAAATAAATAATTCAGAAATTGTTCAGAGAAATAAGTTAAAACTGGGACACTATATGTCAGCAGTTAATAAATAAATAAATAAATAAATAAATAAATAAATAAATAAATAAATAAATAAGAAATTCTACAGAGAAATAAGTTGGAGCTGGGACACAATATGTCAGCAGTTAATAAAGAAATCAATAAATAAATAAATAAATAAATAAGAAATTCTACAGAGAAATAAGTTAAAGCTGGGACACAATATGTCAGCAGTTAATAAATAAATAAATAAATAAATAAATAAATAAATAAATAAATAAATAAATAAATAAGAAATTCTACAGAAAAGTAAGTTAGAGCTGGGACACAATATGTCAGCAGTTAATAAATAAATCGATAAATAAATAAATAAGAAATTCTACAGAGAAATAAGTTAGAGCTGGGACACAATATGTCAGCAGTTAATAAATAAATAAATAAATAAATAAATAATAAATAAATAAATAAGTAAATAAATAAATAAGAAATTCTACAGAGAAGTAAGTTAGAGCTGGGACACAATATGTCAGCAGTTAATAAATAAATAAATAAATAAATAAATAAATAAATAAATAAATAAATAAATAAATAAATAAATAAGAAATTCTACAGAAAAGTAAGTTAGAGCTGGGACACAATATGTCAGCAGTTAATAAATAAATCGATAAATAAATAAATAAGAAATTCTACAGAGAAATAAGTTAGAGCTGGGACACAATATGTCAGCAGTTAATAAATAAATAAATAAATAAATAAATAAATAAATAAATAAATAAATAAGAAATTCTACAGAGAAGTAAGTTAGAGCTGGGACACAATATGTCAGCAGTTAATAAATAAATAGATAAATAAATAAATCAGAACTTCTACAGAGAAATAAGTTAGAGCTGGGACACAGTATGTTGAGCAGGTTAGTGATGATAAATAGGGTAAATACATAAAAAGAGATCCAAATAAGTTGCATTTTGTCTTTCCTCAAGGTACTAACATGAAATGGATGTGGTATGGTTACCATGGAAAGTATCCTCAGATATATTTTGTAAAAATTAAACAAATATTTTTATATGAACAAAATTAACATTTGAAAAATAAAATGAATTACTAAAAAGTTAAAAAAAAATATGAACAGGCGGATAGTTAGAAATTTTGTCATACTGTTGTTTGTTAAATGAGTGACATGTGGGCCATAATAGCATTTAAAAGGACTAAAATTGTCTAAATTATCAAATTTAATTTAGAAACTACACAAACAGGTGATTATATGGGGGACAGGTACTTTCTAGTTGTTCTGCCTCTGATAAATAGATAAATCATTTACAAATAAATAAAAAACTATTGGATCATAAGGCAGTGTTCATTTTAGAAAGGGGCTGTTGATCCTTTTTTTTTTGCCAAATGGCACCATTATAAAGGCCATAGTTGGCCACATTTGAAATTAGATTTCAAATGCAAGTTCAAAATATTTGATAGCATTGTCATATATAAAAGCTACATTATATGAAACTTTTACATACTTCATTACAAAAGCTTTTACATCAGCATCAAACATAAGATGTATTCAAAATTATTGATGTTATTCAACTTGTTATTAGAGGAATTTTATTAGAAATGAACCCATCTGAAAAAAATCCTAGAATGAACACTCATGGTTATTACTGTTTACACATAATGGAACATTTTTCAAAGAAAAATGCATTATGTGTGACTGAACCAACTTTGTAAATTGTTATAATGTTGAATGTCTCATTTCATGTAAAATTAAAACATAACAATATCTTTAATACACTAGGAATTAGCTATCATAAGACATTTATGAATGTTTCATTTTATATAGAATTAAAAAATCAACACATATCAATATTTTTAACATACTAGGAAATATATACCATTACACATTTATGAATTGATTGATTCTATTGATACTGAATAACTCTTTTTTTCACCACATGAAATGCTTTTCATGCACCCTTGTCTGAAGTGTAGCATATAGGTAACAGCATAGGTTAAAATCTTACTATGTCAGAAAGTTTGCCAGTTCTCTTGTTGAGGAGTGTGTTTTACTTCAGAGATGAAGCCTAACTATTTTGAGTTTGGGACCAGCTCACTTCATAAAAGAATTTGTAACAGTAATAAATGGCTTAAATGTGTAAACATTAAGTGACCCACACTCGATTTTAGAAGCCATTGGCTACTGGGCCCCTGTAAATCTTCATCCCTGTACCTAGTTTCCTCCTTAATCTCATTTACCTGATTATAATTGAAATAATCTTGAATAGAGTGTGTATACCAACCAATCAATTCTAAATTTAACTGATAAATCAATAAATCTGGAATAGGCCTAGTATGGTACAATTATTTTGAATTCTTTCAAACTAATAATGCCCATTTGGATACACTGTGTCATGAATTTCACTGCATTTGCATAAACTTATTTCTTAATGTTATTATCAAACTAGTTCCCATGAATTTCCCTGAAAGAAGGTGATATTTATTTACCAGAATTTTACAATTTTACAAGAATTACTGAAATTCCTAAATATTTTACAGATCTGTGTTTATCATTATAATATGGAGTTAAATTTTTAACCAAGTCAAATGAAATCCACATGATTGGTATTAACTTTTCCTATTTCCTACTTCCACATAGTCTATTTTAAATGTTATTTGTGCTATGTCAAGTTGACTTAAAACTTATAATGAAGCAAAATAATAAACTTTTCATGTCTAAATTGTACTAAAATAATAATGCCGGGGTTATTGGCATCAGAACAGAAAGTTGTGTTGACTCTGGCTAAACTAACATGGGAGATGTTTTCTCATTTTGGGAAACATTTCATAAAGAAAAATGCAGTCTAACCCTCTTTAATGATGTTAGCTTATTTATCCAATGATATGTACTGATATGACAGACAGGTCCTTATATTTTGCCAGCAAAGCAAAATCAGCTGGTAATTTTCAGTAATTCTGAGTCCCTAACTAGCCCTACATGAGCAGGTTGCACTGTACACTGTATTGGTACAGATCCCGAGTCCATATGGGTAAAATTAGAACACATGCGTATCTAATGTGTAAGACAGCCATGCAGATCGATCATACATGACAAATAAGGCAAAAAAGTTTGACTATTTTGTCCAAAATACACGATGACATTTTCTGCATGCTAAAATTGGGATCAAAGCGGGACAAATGCTAATTAAATATGTCCGACTGGAAGTAGTTCCAAAAAATCAGCAGATTAGACGAGAAATGGAGTGAAAATACAATATTTTTGAGGAAAAAACTTACTTTATTTCAACAAAAATATCTCCACAGCGTCTCTCTATTATCAAATTTATATATTACATACAATAAGGAAGCTGTCTTAGCAATTTTCTGTGTCAAATTAGCCGGAAAGGGGGCGGCCCATGATCAAGAATCCGGCAATGTCATCGATTTTTTCGACATTTAAAACTGGTACGTATTTTGTGTAAATAAACTTATTTGACAAATTATATATCAAAATAACCGTGAGAAAAAGTTCTTTCCGTTCATGTAAAAACATCTTTGGTGCATGAGGAACTGCGTACACAGAATGATATATTTTAAAGTTTCAATTTTCAATTTTTCCCGGTGCCTAACATTCAATTACGATTTAAATTGTTAAATTCTCACCGACTTTGATAAAAATCGTCTTTAATGACTTACTTTTGTCCTCAAAAGACGATAAAATACTACAAATAGTATTAAAAACTCGCAGTGAAATAAATATTATATAATTTTACTGCCTCAAGTAAATTCAAATTTTTGACAATTTTTTTCACTTTGTCTGCGCGTAAAATTTTGTTTGATGAATCAATGCTCTGGCCGGGTTGGCTATCCTACTGCATATACAGTATAACGAAAACGCTTAAGGCGAATGTATGGATAGTAAAAAGTCAAATATTGGGTCTGACCGCTCATCTATATACAGTATAACGAACACGCTTAAAGCGAATACATGGATAGTACGAAGTTAAAAAAAGCCCGACCGCTATATTTACAGTATAATAAAGTATAATAAAGTCGCGTTATAACGAAATTAAAAAAAGTCCCCCAGGGTATCGTTATAAACAGGTTTAACTGCATATATTATGGGTATATAATTGAGAGTTGGGTAATGGTGTTTTACGTCCCAGTTAAGAATATTTCACTTATATCGAGACGTCGATAACTATTAGCGAATGTGTGGAGAAATTTTGCCCGTCTGTTGCACTGATGCCATTATACAGGAGGGTTCTTTATCTTGTCATGCCTACAGTGACACGGGACTTCGTTTATTTTAAGTTTCTATCCGAAAGAACCGTGACTTTCATTTCATAATGCCGAGTGCTTGGCGTATGAACAGTCACTACCCACTTTAAAGCCAAACCATATATATATTATATTTACCAGACGTTGTGAAATAAGCGTTATTTGTACATCTCTTTATATTCGGATCTTCCCTGTCCCACAAATTTACATGCCAACGAACCCATGCTTATTATCAACTTACCTCCAATACTAAAAAATCACTATTTTATCATCCCACGAAATGTTTGTCTTCCTAGACCACTGCGGTAGCTCAGTTGGTAATGTGCTTGCTCCGTAAGTGGAAAGTCGTGAGTTCGAGTCCCGACCGTGTCTAACCCAAGACTTGAAAGTGGCCACTGGGTAGTGACCGTTCTTTCGCCAAGCAATACAAAATGAAAGTCACGGTTCTTTCGGATGAGAACTTAAAATAAACGAGGCCCCGTGTCTTGGTAGGCTTGGTACAATAATGAACCCTGTTGTATAATGCCATCAGCGCAACGCACAGGTAAAATTTCTTCACATTCGTCTATAGCTGGCGACGTCTCAAAAAAGTGATTTCAATTCCATATCATACCAATGTTAATTTTTTGAAACATGGATCAAGCAATAAAGATGACGATGAAGTACTTCACTTCCTCCGGAAGAACAAAAATTTAAACCTGCTGAGCAAGCGCAGTCATAATGTCTGTTGGTTTATAAGATTACAACATAATGTTTTATACAAGGTGCCTACTTTTCGATTGTATACAATTTAGACACTGTATATAACATTACTGGACGCTGTTTTCATGTTATGGACATTGTTTCGTTGGATGAACTTCCTTGTTTGATATTATTATAATCCCTTTAAATCAAGTAAATACATACAAAAATAGATAAATGATTGAGTCGAATATCATAAATCTGGAACTGCCAATCGAACAAGGTTAACCAACAAATCAGAACGCGAGTTACAATATTCTTTATTTGACAGTCAATGTTTTGGGTTTTTAAACTATCAATTATGTACTTTTGTAATTTTCTAAATTATTTACCAAAATTTCGAAATGTTTTGTAAAAATGACAAACGTCCTAAATAAGTACGAACAAATATTTAAATATATATTATTGTTCAGATACAAAACCAAATTTCAGAATGAATAAATTATTAATAGTAGTATAAGCAATGATTTAACTTTTTGTATTTAATTTTAAAATTTTTATATCGCTATTCAATATGTATATCAATTTCTAGCAAACTAGAAAATGTTTCAATGATTACCTGAACAATTGACGTATCGCCGGCCACGCCCACAAAGTTCCGACACTGGCGGTCATTACGGTACCAAAGCAGCGTCACGGCAACTAATCGCGTTAGTGTCAGTGACGTCATTCAGGCCGAGTTTTCATTCTTTTTGCATGCAATTTAAGCATGTCGACCCTTTGTCGGAACATAGTGGGCTGACCGGCGATCCGTCAAATAATTGTTCAACAAGATGTCAACCAAAAACAAAAGATACCAATGTGTCAAGATTATGACCTTAAAGCAAAACTAAACACTTTGAAAACGGACAATTAAGTCAAACACATTAGTAAAATCATAATTTCATGATCAAAACTCAAGTTAGTTTTGTCAAGTTATGGTGTTTAACGTCACAGTAAAGAAAATTTTAACTTATATCGAGACGGTGCCAGCTTTAGGCGAAGACGCAGAAAGTTTGCCTATTATACAGCAGGGTTCTCTATCGTGCCTATCTTGCTTACCGTGACACAGGGTCTCGTTTTTTGAGTTCCCATTCTAAAAAAAGTGACTTTCATTTCGTAATGTCGAGTGTTTGGCAATAAAAAAAACCAGTCACTACTCATTTTTAAGTTTTGGTTGTGATCGGTCGAGGTTCAAACCCACGACCTCCCACATACGGAGCGAGCACTCTAACAACTGAGCTACCACAATGGTAAACGACAGATCGAGAACTGTGTTGGACTACCTCACTGGCAAATCCTCTGCACTATCGCCTTTAGCTGGCGACGTCTCGATATTAGTGAATTATTTTTGACTGTGACGTTAATTACCATATATTATATTTTTATGTAGATCTTGATCTAGCTTCTTTTTCTAGTGATTTGAAAATTTAAACAACTGAAAAATCCCCATTACTCCACTCCACAATATTCAAATCAAAAGACATACATGAATTATATGTCACTGTTTAAATCATGTAACGCAGTTAACAAGACATATTCATTGGTGATTTTATTGTGTACACATAATATATCATCATTGTATATATACATGTATTGGATTACGAAAAACAAGTTTTAAATAGGAGACAAAAAAACTCATATATATATATATATATATATATATATATATATATATATATATAGTTCTTAAAGACTGCCAAAAATCATTGAACCATATTAACCCGACAAATGTATTTTACCTCAACGGCGATTGTCTTGTTTTAAATATATTCACAATATTTCTATAATCAGAACAGTGGTTTTAAGTAAGACAACTCACATACGGTCAGAATAATATGCACGTTTTCTTTCACCTGTTATTATTTACAATCATTAACAAACATACTAATCCATGTTCGAAACAAAATCTAGAAGCAAATAAAAACTTTTGTACTGATATGTTAGGTTAGATACGTTAATTTCTACCAGGGAAGCGAGGCCGGGTGCTCCGGAAGGGTCAGAATCTCTTGTTTAGCTAGCAATACCCGCCATCTGTACAATTCAAAGATACACAAATTTGTCTTTTCAAAAACAATACATAATATACTCACAACATGTTTAAGTAAAAATTGTTCATAAATCAATCTATACGTATCCGTAAACTTATATGTGAAGGTCTAAATTATTTAAATGTGTCAGTTATGCCATTTATTCTACAAATAATCCAATCTTCAATTTTGCTCCAAGGCACCCGACCTAACTTCCCTGGTTCAAATATTAAACCTAATTTGTCAGCTTCAAAATTGTTTTCTTCACTTTGGCATTGTGGTTTGAACATGGATTTGGGTATGCTTGTTTTCCATAATGTTGTCAAGATTTACACTTTGAATATAGCCCCACCCCGAGAAAATAGAATGTTCCCGATTCCTGGACTACCAGAAAAGTTTTTAACCATTTCTATAGCTATCCTGCCAAGTTTCATAAAGTTGAATACATCTCCCGAGAAGAGAGATTGGTAACAGAGCTTCTGTTTCATGGACTAAATTTCTATTATAAACCGTTATATAGAGTTCACTTAGAGCGTTGCACATATTGTTTCTACTATTTATGCGAAGATATGAAAGAAACAACATCACATAACAATACACAACTGGATGTATCCATGCCATGTTGAACACTGAATGCTGAACAAGTTCTCGTTCTATTTCTGGTGGATACATCTTACAATCTACTCTACAGTTATAACATCGAGTGCAAATATAACATGCCATATTTTGATTCAGAGTTAAACATCTACCACACATTCTATCAATATAAGCTTGCTTATTATATACATGAAAACCAGTTAATCCGTAATAAAACGTACAAGATTTGAATTTCCTCAGAAGTTTCCTCAGAAACGTAACCACGGCCTTATATTCACAGTTCAAATAACAAAACGTAGCAAGTAGTAACATCCCGGTACATTTATCACTGCCCTTGCAGTTATCTAAAATAAAGGACTTCAATTCTTTCCTACGTTTGTAAGTGTTTTTATTAGATCCATTATTGACTATATCTTTATACAGCAGTTGTACAAAGTGAGATATTGTCCTGTGATATTCTATTGTGAGTATGGTTTTGTCTATACTACTGGTTGAGGTTTCTATCATTTCGGCATTGACCGTAAGTAACTTCACACATTCGACTGTTTCCCGTGATGTATAGCTTGGTATTACCCTGAATATTTCTAAATCACACAGATATTCCCTTTCTGCATCAGTTAACACTCCTCCAGTAAGTACTGACCTATCCATGGTATTGACGTGTAACCTTGATAAACAGGGAATCCGAAATAAACTATACAATCCCTCATGATAAAGTCCACTCAGACATCTAAGTAATAGTCTACCTTTATCGCCACAAACCTTACCCTCAAACATGTTATTCTCTTTGATGAAAAAGTTCGGGCAATATTCATCTCTAACCCATTTAATTAACCTTCGGAAACATGTCCAAAAGCAATCGAGAAAATTTTCTTTATTCCAAACGATATGCTTATCTTCAATACAATAAAACACACTTGTTTTCAGAAAATAAGAGCACAGTAAATCCTTCACATCCAGATTTAAATTAATGACATGTTTCAAATAAAGTTTCAATAAACCATAGCAAAGAAATTGACTGTGATTTATCGAATGAACCAGTTTTTTCTCCGCAGTTGAAAAAGATATTCGCCATTGTATATGACTCTCTTGGGAGTGTGGATTTCCTATGGGTACAATAAGGCATCCCTCATGTACGATATCGGTAATCAAATCACGTGGTGGCCAGTTGTTATTTCTATATCTATCAATCCATTCAACCGCAACACTAGGCCAAATCTTGCACGAAAAACAACACAGCAAATCACTTTCAATCTTAGAAGGAGTTACAAATGTTACACACGGTCCATGGCCTACTGCACTAGGTAATAAGCTCCGTATGTCATCAACAATAAAGTCACGGAATACTAAACTGGACAAAATAAGGCCTTTGTTAGTTACAGTTATTGCCGGGGAAATAAATGCATGGTTGATCAGTCCTCGGCAACGGAGTCGAACAAACCCTGGTTTAATATCGGTTGTATCCATTATGATATCACTTTCTGATACAGGACCATTATCTGAACACGATACAGATATGTCGTTAAAAAGCACCATATCATCTATGTCACTCCCTGGTAATGACAGTCCTTCTGCCTGACTTCCACTCGTTATATATCTCATTGAACTCTGGCATAATACTGCTCGATTACTAAGACATTGAGCTAACGCAAACTGCCGTCTTCTGATAAGAACTTGCTCCTCTGTTCCGACAAATCTATTAAGTTCATTCCAAATCATAACAGATATGTCCTCCATGTTTAAACAAACAACGTCAGCCAGGTAAATCGGACAAGACTGGGGAATTCCCAAATTCCAATAATTAAATAACCTGTTTTGTAATGCGTGTTTTGGCTGTGAATCAATAAATGGTTTATTCTATCACTATACATGTATTTAATATTTGTCAATAAGTTGTTACCAAGAAGAACTTTTTCTTGCTGAGCTTCGCTTGTTGGGTGTCAAGTCAATAATTGATACATCACTTTCTGTTTGCTTTTACTGTTAACGTAATGTTAACTTCTCATTTGAAAATGTAACTCTTTTATCCTCTCTAATATGAAAGTTTTCTATCTGAAATTTCTTTCTCATGATTTATCTTTTAAAATTTTAACGTCTTTAGATACATTACATTAAGCTTTCCTCTTAGCTTCTTGTCAGAACTTGTATAGTTTTTACCCCTAGTTTAGATAGAAGGTAACCTAAAAACTAAGAAGAGTATGACCACTGTTGTTAATGACGTAACAGGGACTGGTTCCAAAGAGACATAACCACTATCTGAAACATCCTTGGCGGCTATCTGTTCTGGAAGTTCATGTGTTTAACTTAATTTGTCAGTTTCAAAGTTTTCACTTCTGGATTTGTGACTCGGACACATGGAATAGTAGGTTTGTTTTTTTCAGTTGAATTCTTAGTTTCTTTTCAATTTATAACTCCGATCATATCCCATTTTCTTTATCTCTGTAATTTGACTGAATTTCAAGACATGATTTATCCATCATAAAACATTAGACAGCAACTGTGTTTGTAATTCAGACCAGTAACGTAGATACCAATACTTACGTTACCTGGGTGTCTGCAGATATATGGATGTATATTGACCACCCATTTGACCATTGAAGTTTTGTTTTACGCTGCATTTACACTTTTATAATCAGAATTTATGAAATTGCAGGTATTTGATTTGTATGTATAACAAATATTAAAATGAACAATGTTGTATTCAAATTTATGAGAAAATTATCCAAATAAATTAGACCAGTGACATCTATCGTTTCAAAATCCAATTTGAAGTTGAAAATTGTTTAATTTCTCTACACGTAACTAAACTAGAAACTTTAAGTGTTTGTTTATTGTTGTATCTAATGACAGTTTGCTTAACTATTTCATTGTAATTGAAATGAAAGTACTGATACATACGTTACTTGTGTTAATTGCATACGTTACCTATAGTAACGTATATCATTTTTTGGAAAATGAATTCCAGACTATAGATCAAGGGTAGACATACCATCATGGGTTAGGTTTATTATCTATATAGTCAGATGTATTATTTCAAATTTAAATTTTTGAATGGATTCTTGCCATCCAAAGAGGTCACCTTCGACTGTTTCACTTTTGCTTGAGAATTTTTATTTTAACAACAATTGATGTGGTTAAAACTGCACATTTACACTTCTATAATTTAAATCTAGAAGTATACAAATTATAGTGGTCACTTGACGTGATTTAGGTGTATTTTCAAATGATGTTATCACGTATGTATCGGTAACGTATGTATTTTTTCAATTGTTACAATATGTGGTTTAAATAATAGGAACTTGTGCGGAATAAAGATGATATATTTTAAATATTATATCAAAGTACTTTGTTTGACAATATATTAATTTTGACTTGGATAAAATATTTAACCATATGAATGACGTAACGTAAGTATTGATGAAAATAAAGCCTTCCATTCAATTTTGTGTCATTTTTGTTCAGGTCCAATAGCGACTGTTAAGTTGAAAATTTTATTGTTCCGTTAAGTATGCGTAAGATAAGCTTCAATTTGCCCACGTCAGTGGTAAGTATGACATTAATATATGATAACCATAGAGACAGTTTTATATGTGGTAACGTTTGTATCATACAGCTGGTAACACATCTTTATTTGGCACCAAATTTTACAAATAGCTTGCATTGTCATCAGAAACCAGTTTTAGATATGACAACAATGCAGCATTAACAAAAGCAATTCTTTAACTTTTTGTTCCTTTCCATATATTGAAGATTTGGCGATTTAAAACATTAAAACCTTACCCGGTAACAATAACGTTTGTATCATTTTGAAGGTTTATGAGCTTGGAAAATAATCAAATACATGGATTAACTAGAAAACTGTGATTGATAATTGTAGATATAATTATAATGTGTAGTTTCTGTTGGTACATTTATTCTTTGGTCTTTTCCAAAGCCAATTCATTATACTGTAATATAACACTATTTGGACCTTATTACTGAGAATGGGTGTGGAGTGTTAGATATGAGGTTAACTGCCTTATCCTGTAAAAAGTTTCAGCTACTGAAACCACAGCAGATGCAGATTTTGTGGCCTTATGTCCCACCAGGGACGAAGAGGATAGGTAGGTGGTAACCTTTAACGGAAACCATAAACCACCAACTCCTCAAAATGGTATTTCTTCTAAATTCCTCCAATAATAGACACCACGGAAATACACAATTTCACAGTTGAAAAAATCATGTACAATGATATTGTTTAAGAGAGACAACTGCTTTTATTTTTCAAAAAGTATACCCGGGACTGAGAAAAAAAATTATTACGAAGCATGCCTATAATGAAGTCCATAAAGCCATCCCCTACACTTCGTTATGGGGAAGTGGCTTTTCCTTGCCGTTGGCCTTTATTGGTTCACATGGTATTAGTATAATGGACTTGGGGAGTGGTATCCTTGTCTGTGGCGTAATGACTCTGTGAGCTAGCACGTTAAAGTCACCCCGAGTTTGAGCTAGTATAAGGCAGACCATAAAACACACTCGCACCCGACATGCATACACAAACTTGTTCATAGATTAATCCATAGAGATTAATAAAAAATAGTTCTCGTCGCGGATAGCTGTAAAAATGTTGATGCGACGTTAAGCAGTATTCAACCAACCAACCAACCAACCAACCTACACTTCGTTATAGCCAAACAGTATATAGATCACAAACGCAAACATATTAATACCCCAAGCAAAGTAAAAAAACTTGAAAGCTGGCTTAGGTTATAAACGTTAACGTCCACCAGGGAAGTGAGGATTGGTGATTCGGCAGGGTAAGCACCTCATGTGTAGCTGGCAACACCTGCCACGTATGTAACAAAAATAGCAATTACCGGAGCATGGAACTATGGGAAGTCAAATATATCCAGGGCAATTGTGAAATATTCTTGACTGGGACGTTAAACGCCATTACTAAACTCATCTCCACATAGCGGCATGGTTTTACTCCGCAAAGAGGGATTTTTTCGTTACGATTATGCTGAAATTTGAAAAAATACCAACTTTTATTCAAGCTTATTTGATTTAACTGTCTTTAAAAACGTTGCAAAATTTACTTTTCCGACAGCGTCATTACAGTAAATGTATCTAATGTAACAGCAATTTCTACAAGCTTAATTCAAACTATTGGCTGCATGGCTAAAACATTTTGTCTATCAGAATTATCTCCCTTTCGCCGTAGACTTTTTTCCACTTCTCAGGTTCTCGCAAGAAAATTACAATTACATACCATTGATAGTTGCAAATGCAGCTAACAAATTATTATGATTCAGTGAAAAAATTGAAATCGTTTACGAAGCACATTTTCTAACTTGGATCTAGTTGTCGTCCGTAGGAACTTGCTTTAGATCATCACTCTAATAAGATTTGATTTCATTCTATTTAATAGGACTTGACGTCCCAGTCAAGAATATGTCATTTATTTCGAGACGTCACCAGCTAAATGTAAAGTGGCAGAAAATATTTGCAGTGCACTTAGGGCAATATACGGGGAGGGTTCTTTAACGTGCCACGTCTGCAATGACACGAGGCATCGGTTTTTAATGTCTCATACGAAAGACACTGTGACTTTCATTGTTTTGCGAAAGAAAAGTCTACATGTTTTTAACCTTTGGACAGACCCGGCTGGGTTTCGAACCTACGACCTTCCACATACTGTTGTTGAGATGAATTGTGGTCCGTAGGTACGTGCTTTAGACCATCACTCAGCCAATAAAGTCTCTTATGAGAAAGTAGTGTACGGTGGACCTTAAAAGGGACCCTTACTGTCATATGTGACGCGCCACGACAAAACGTACAATTCGGCAAATTTTTCGAAAATGAGATTTTTACTGAACATAAATGTACATAATGTAAATAATCAAAATCCAAAATTCTTGTATTCTTGTATGACATTTATAAGTATGGAAATTATGACGTCAAACACGTCGCATAGAAACTAGTCAAAATCTCAATTGCGTCATAACCTTCTGTTTGACGTTAAAGTTTATTCCTCATCAGGTCAAGCATGGACACGGTCTTTCTTGGAACTGGGACCGTACAAATTGTTTGACAGTTTTGCTTCGTTCCCTTAACCGTGTTGCTTGAATAATGGTCGGTTGATTAATTTCTGTCAAACTGTGTACATAGAACAACGCCGTGTTCATTTGACGGGGCAACTTCTTTTTAATATATAGCATACAACTACAGGATATCTATTTGCAAATCGGAAATATTTATTGAAGATTCTTACTCGCTTTATAAAACATTTCCATTTCGTGTTTAATTCTAAAATTAATTTAGCAACCTGTTGAATTATAGGCTACATGTATAACTTAAGCGGCACTCCATGCAAAGTTTTTACCAAGAACACAATAAATGCCGCATATGCCATTTATGTTTAGTTCATGATTTTAATTTATGTTTTTTTTTATTTTGTTGTACAAACACACACACACACACACACACACACACACACACACACACACCATTCAATCTTATATACGCAGATTACACAGTTTGACCAACTTTTCATTGATAAACAATTATAGTGACCGGACGATCTACACACATCTACAAGCTTTAAAACATTTTTATCGGGTTAAAGTTGCGTGTCTTACACATTATAACTAAATTCGGTCATAATACCAACATATTTTTGTAAGATAAATCATGGGTAAATTGAATGCAGATCAAATAAAATCGTTGCATATATTATATAAAAATGTAGTATTGAACATACCTGCTTTTAGCGAATTAAGTTTCCAAATCCTAAGAATGATTTCACGATTAAATCCAAACACATTGACAGTAAATATTTTTGGCGCGCTTCGTGCATTTGCGTGATGACAATATCACTAACGGGGACTGATTATATTTCACAAAAACCGTGTTAATAGTCACGTAAACGGCGGGTGACCTACTATCCTCAACTCTGTTCACGAATTAATTTAGGGGTTACATACAGGAATACAAGTTTTATATTTTTATTTTCTTATTTCTTAATTTGTGATACTGATTGATTTATTCATAAATTTTCCCCAGATTTACTTGATTTGTTCTTTTTCCTTTTTATGTTTGTTTTTGCAATATTTTAAGTAAGATATAAGCCTCAAACTGTCCAGTATGTAAAATATTGGACTGGCCTCGGCGCTTCGCGCCTCGACAAGTCCAATATTTTACATACTGGACAGTTTTTCGGCTTATATCCTTTACATACATCGTGAAATATACTCACTTCAAAGAGTACACCTGTGCACTGTGCATGTATTAACTTGGATCTTAACAATACCCATGTATCGGGTGGATCCTCATATATGAATATTCCTAATGAAAGGTCAAGCACACAGGTCAATGTTGTTTGCCTATACGTAAGTTAACTTAACTCGATGTAAATAAATAAATACGGTAAACATGAGTTATGCTTTAAATTCATCAGTACATGTACATGCACATGCACATATGCAGCTCAGTCTGTCAAACCGGGCACCCACTGGAGTTTGTTCGATTTTTACAAGTAAGTAAATAAGTAAGTAAGTAAGAAAGTAAGAATGTATACTAAGTAATGTATTAAAGTGACATGTGCATCAAATACAACAGTAAAGTATAATAAATAACATAAAGAAGCACCCGGCCCAAAGGACCTGTAAGTCACTCAAAAATATAAATCCATAGAACAATATTAACATATTATTAATGACTATTTACTTATAATATGGACTTTCGAATATCGAAAGCTTTCAAAATGAATTTTGACGTTTGTCTGGGAAAACTAGTTAAGATTGTGTGTAACATATCTGTATCTGAGTCGTTATTTGTGTATCCAAGATGTATTGATTGTAGAAAAGTTTTTCTAATGTCATCATATGCTGGACAGTGAAGTAAGAAATGGGTTTCATATTCGATTTCATTCTTATCACAACACGCACATAATCGCTCATCTATAGACTCATTTCTGTACCGTCCAGTTTCAATTCGGAGTGGCAAAATACCGCAACGCAACTGCGCCATCATAGAACGTTCCCGTTTATCCAGTTTTTATAATATATATTGTTTAGTGGTATAATTTGTTTTGTACGTTATATATGTTCGTAGCTTTGGCACTGTTGTACATTTTTCACGCCATTCAGTTTCAATATAGATATATAAATTATCACTAACGGTATCAAGATTACATACTTCGAAGTTTTCAAATGTCCGAGTTAATCCAATTTTATTAAATACGTCCTTCATTTCACTACACCATCCATTTGAACAATAATTGTAGTGATATAAGAAAACGTTTTTAGTGAGTCTTTCTTAATTCATACTAATCAACCTATTCCATAATCAAGCTATATTTAACCATCGTCTTTGTGTCGACATTATCCATCCTACATCTCCATTAATAGCTAGGAGTGGGGCAAATCTATGTACACTGATAAAATAGCACAACGCCCTATTTTGTATCATATCAATACAATGAAATGTCTTGTATCCCCATACCCCAGAACAGTAATCTAATACAGGATTAACACATGCGTTATATAATTGTTCATAAGGCTAAATCCAATATCTTTGAAAGTATGTATTTTTGAAATTACTGAGCTAAGTGGTCTTCCCCCCGCATTTGCTAAAGTGTCCGCAGTAACTTTATAATCAAGTTTTTCGTGAAAAATCACGCCAAGATATTTATAACTGTCTTCGTATGCTAAAGTATCTGGTCCAAGGTAAAATTTGTGTTTAGCCCTATTAAGTCTTGCTTTTCTGAAATGCACAACGTTTGATTTTTCACAATTTACAATTAACCTCCATTTATTACACCAGTCATATAGATAATCTATCATTGACTGCATATCAAATTCATTTTCGGACAGCAATACAATATCATCTGCATATAACAGTATACTTATCTCCTGGTCACCTAAGTGTACACCCTTATGTAGGCCTTTGATTCCAACTGCTAAGTCATTTATGTACAATGAAAAACGCGTAGGTGATAAGTTATCTCCTTGTCTAACGCCTTTCACACACGGGAACCAGTCAGTTTTATAGTCATTGACGCGCACACAAGATAGGGTGTCAAGTTATAAACATTTCAATGTGTTATACATGATTCCATCTTTACCATTTCTTTGTAGTTTATAGAGTAACATGTCGCGATCAACACAATCAAACGCCTTTTTAAGTCAATAAATGTTGCAAATGTAGACTTGCGATTCTTAAGAACTGAGTTAAGTGTAAATACGTGATCGATGCATGCTTTATCTCTTCGAAATCCATTTTGTTCGTCGACAATTATATTACCGTCTTCTAAGAATGACTGGATTCTTTCATTCAAAACCGCACTGTACAATTTCGCTATTGGTATTAGGCATATTATTGCCATTTTCCATTGAGATGGGACTTTTCCTGATTCGAAACACAATTGGAAGAGTTTATAAATAGCGCGTATCACCGTTTCGTTTTTCAACACTCCGTAATATATATCGTCAATTCCGGAAGCGTTACCTAATTTTGAATTCAACACAGCTTTCTTTACTTCTTCTATAGAGATATTTACATTTAATGTCTGATTACTATTATACAACGGTTCAGACATAATGTCCTCGAAATGATGTTTGTTATCTTTAATCTGGGAATAAAACACATCATCAGTATTGGTAATTGTATCACTATTGTATAAATTAGAAAATTCAGTCTTCCAATGATCTAATACAACATTTTCGTTGAAAGCCAGAAGGAAACCATATTTTGCAACCGAACTGATTTTTTACACTAGAATCTGCCCCGAGTGGATTTGAGTTATAGTTCATTGTCACGGAATATGTCCCAAAACTTTATCGTTAAGAATCCCTCTGATCTGTAAAACGGCGGATTTTATCTCAAGGACTTTCTGGACATGATCAATGAGGTGGTTGAACCAGGAAGTTTGGAAAGGGCGATCAAAGGATGTCCACAGAAAATATAATGAAATGACCCACAGTTTTCATATACATATAGAAATACTTTTCTGTTACCAGTGCTATCTTTGTTGACATGACACTTTAGAACATACTTTATTCTATAGATAAAAAGTAATTTTAACCAATATTTTATTCGTCCGAATTTTGACATCCCTGAAATTTCCCTATGGGTCATTTCCTTATATTTTACATGGACATCCGTTGGAAAGGAGGACCAAGTTGTGGGTGATACAAAATGCGCGTTAAGCTGGGGGCAGGGTAAACTCGTGTACATGTAATTTTCGGCAATCTGAGCAAATTACATCCATAATATCATGGACAAAAATAAAGACTAGATTCCAGCACCCCGAAACCCCCTCCGAACACATTATAGGCCTGTCGAAAGTTTAACACTGACTTAACGAATCGACAGCTCATCTCGATTTCTCGTTAGTTATATATTGGCAGCTTTTTGGCAGCTGCTATTACATATTATACCAGTTTTAATTTTACAGCACCAGACAGCCGTTTCGGAATACAATTCCTCATCAGTAGTGCTTGGACCAAAATTATGAAACCAAAATTATTTTGAAGATGTTGAAAAGCTACCCAAAGGACCAAAATATGTTTTACCAAATTAAGCTAAGGAAATACTTTGCATGAGGGAGTATACCTTAGTTTTTGAGAAATTTCAAATTTTAACTTGCAGGAAATTTATCTGTCTTTTCCGAAGCTTTTCTACCACTCGGCAGCCTAGCTTTAGAAGCGACTCTTTTTTATTATTTGCTCCATTGTTAAACTTTCGACAGGTCTGTAGACCACTGCAACGGAACCTGTTTTAATTCTTTACACGCATCAAACAGTACAATAACACATTGGTAATAGAGGCAAACAACATTGACCTGTCCGCTTGACCTTTCATTAGGAATATTGATATAGGAGGGTCCACCCAATACATAAGTAGTGATAAAAGTTAATACATAAAGGGTGCATATAGGTTTACTGTAGATAAACATGGACCACGTAGCCCATGGTTCCTTCAATTCAGTCTGGCCCCTAAATGTTTACATGTTTTAGCTATTTATCACTATTAAAACTTCTTTTCTAAAGTAAACTGGGCCCCTAACTCAAAATAGTTAAGCTTCATCCCTGTATCCTATGATGTATACAAATGATAAACACCTGTGCTGGCGTACTTGGCTCATGACAAATTTTTTAAATGAAAGAGAAGTCAAGCAAAGAAGTGAAAATTGTTAACCTTTAGATGTATATTATATTATGTGCCGTATACTGAACATAAACTTTAAAATTTTAGGGGAATTTACTAAAAACTTCGCCAAAAACCAGTCAATGCAATTCAGACAAAAGATATTCTTTTTTAAAAAAATCCACTGTAACAATGATATATTTTATACTGTATAGATTTGCCATGACATACTTAATTGAGGAATTTGAAGAAATATAGGTTTAAGAAAAGATATGTCTTTTCAGATGGCCGACTATTTAGCTCATGCGTATATCTCAAAACGACAAAATAAAAACAAGATACAATTCAGGAAGTGGATTCACTTTGAAAGACAAATAAGACAGGTAGGATTTTAATTTTAAATATTTTTATTAATTAATTTTTACACATGAGACAGAAACAATTATTATATCTTATTTATAGGGACATCATGGGTCCCAACAAACTTAAAAAGGCCTTAAGAAATTCGTCAGGTTTGTTTATTTGTGGACGTGTTATTCTCAATAACAGTTATGCTTTAGATGTAAACACGGATACAGATACGGTTTAGGTAATCGTGGAATGATTGAAAGAATGCCGTTTTAATGTGTCAACCAAGAATATTCTACTTTTATGGATACGTCACCAGCTTTAGGTGAAACGATAGAAACTTAAATTTTTGCAGTGCACTTAGGTCAATGTGCAGCGAGAGTTCATGATTTAATGTACAACGCCTGTCGTGACACACGAATTCAGTTGTACAGTTTCTTTCGACGGACCCCTAGACTTTCACCTCTAAATGCCGAGCACTTGGTGAAAGAACGGTTACTACCTATTTTCAAGTCTTGATCAGATGCAACTCACAACATCCCACATACGGAGCGAGCACTCTACCAACTCAACTACCTTAGTAGTCAGGTAGGTTGGGGATTATCGTTGAATAAGACACTTTACTCTTAGCACATCTTTATCATTTATCCTTGGCAAAAAGAACTCAACTATAGTTTCTTAACAATGTGAACACGTGGGTGTAATTTCTTTAACCAAAAATAAAATAATACTTGTTGTGTATCTTCGAATATCAGCGTCGCCGACTCCCTAGCTCCTTCAGTCTACTACACACGCACAGTCACTCCTACTTGCACACATTGACTCACTGTTCATGTGTTTATCGCCTTAAGGACATAAAAAGTTTTGAAAATAAACTCCAATCTAAAACATTAAAGAATAGGATGTAATGAATATTTTTTTAATGGTGATACGCAATACAATGACGTTTAGTCATAATCTCTAACAGATCACAATATCGTCATACCGCTTGACCTCCCATTAGGAATGTTTATTTAGAATCCACCCATTACATGGATAGTATTACTTACGATTCAGAGTTTATATGTGAACAATGTTCGTGTTTAGTGTTACTCATTAAATAGACAAAAACACATGCATTCCCTTTGTAAACATAAATAAACTCGTTCATAATAAATATTAAAATCAAAGGTCAAACTGACGGGTCAATGTTGTTTGCCTATAACTGTACTTTATTCCTGTTTTCGGTTTATTTCCATGAACTGATGAACTGTCTTAAAGACGACCAGTAAAATTTTATCACAATCATCACTCTTTATTTCTATTATTTGAACCTGTCTATAAGCACCACCAGACCCCATAAGGTCATCTTTACCAGTTTTATTACATAGCCTTCATATATATATATAATATTGGCCGTAATTATAATTCATAAACCCTAGAATAGACATCTATCTACAAATAAAAATGTCTATAATGACACTCAAGAGAAGCTGTTAGAGTGGTCTTAATACACAGGTGCAAATACATAAAACATATAGCAATTGGTATAAATTCTAGCCTTTAAGAGCATGTGACCCTTATATAGAAATTAACTTTAAGGCAGGTTTGACTGTATAAGATGTCTAATCATACTACTTACACATACTGAGTACAGACTGCAGACTTGTCACAAGTTTAACACTAAGCCAACGAATCAAATTAGCATCTCCATAGCTTTTTTGCCAACTGCTATATCCTTCTCTCGGCAGCTTTACGGTCAATAACTACCAGCTTCATTTTCGGGCCACACGGCAGCCAAACTTCGACCCTTTTCGTTAGTTCCGTGTTAACATTTTAAGAGGTCTGCACTGTAGGTAATGGGATCAAACAAGCTATCTATACCCATGGATAGCAGAAGTGGCATGTTAGGCAGGCAATAAATTAGTCAACGACATAAAATTAAAATAACATTATGTTATAGAATGGAGTGACGTACGGTGGCATAGATGGGAAGACAAAGCATCAGATCAAAAGAATCCCATCGCTTTGGGTTCGACATCTATCTTCAAGCAAGAAAGGTTTTTTAATTCTTGTTGGCTTAATAACAGTATAATGGACCTGCGATGTTTGTTTGCGACATAGTAACACTATATTCTATTCTGGTAGCACTGTAAAGACCATCATTAGTACGAACCATTGTGATAGATCATTCGGTAGAGTGCTCATTCCATAAGTGGGAGGTCGTGACTTCGATTCCCGGCCGGTTCTGACGAATTCCCGTGTAACGATGGGCTTGGCACGATAAAAACCCTTCTGTATGTCATTTGCGCAACCCACCTTCTGTTGTCGACGTCCCCATATAAAACACCATTACTCAACTCATCATTAGTACGCACTTATACAAAGTTGAATTCATGCACAAGACTCCTGCACCACTTTAACTTATGTTTAAAATCCGTCTGATTAATATGAAAACGGAACTTATAATTGCCACCAACTCATTTCAACATTGCCTTATATAATTATTTGCTTCGTTTCATTTGTATTACAAGTTGTCATATTTTAATGACTTAAATGCACGCAACATTTTTTTCTTGATAAATATGCGTTTAAGTATGAGAATTATGGGGGGGGGGGTATTTTTTGAGAGTTTTTCAAAATTTTAAATGCAAAACACAGATTTAGCAGAGTCATGTTTCAACTATTTTATTCTTTAAATATTCTCGGTATGTAATGATGTCGATATGACCAGTTTTAAACGTGGGTGGCAGGGGCTCTTAACTCAAGTTCGATGTGATGTGTCAAATAGTTTCTCCAACAAAATTGGAGGACAAAAATTGCCCCTGTAGACAATGCAACTCCGGGGGGGGGGGGGGTGTGTCTTGGAAATGGAATTTTTCTTTTTTTCTAATAACTTTCTTCAGATGGCTCCACACTTTTAGGTCTCTAGGAAATTGCTATCCACCTCTCTTAAATCACAACAACATTATGGCGTTTATGAAAATTGGTGTAAAAGAGCATGTGAAACAATGACCGGAATCGATAGTGGCTCCACCTCTGTTAACGGTCGCGATATTGGAATTCGGTTGGTTGAATGTAGTTTAACGTCGCATCAGCAATTTTCAGCTATTTGCGACGCGACGAGACAATGTTTCTTATTTTTCTCAAGGATTAATGTAAATACAAGAATTTATGTGCTTGAGTTGCTTGCAAGTAAGTACATGTATATATAAGTAATTCCTTATACCGAGCTAATAGTGATAGGACACTTATTCACAATGTCGCAGATAGTAATCATTCCATGGTTTGGTAACGAGGCCGTCAGTAGATACATTAATTAATTAAATTGAATGATTGATTGATTGTCAATTCATAGATTAATTAATTAATTTATTTATTTATTTAAATATATTTATTGATTAATTATTTGATTGTCAGTCGGTAGATTGATTAATTAATTAATTAATTAATTAATTAATTAATTAATTAATTTATTTATTTATTTAAATTTATTTATTTAAATCTATTTATTTTTATTTAAATTGATAGTTTAATTGATTGATTTATTGAATGGATGGGGAATTTAGTCTAAGAATAATGTTTAACTTATATCGAGACGACACCCGCTATAGGTCAAGTTACATATATTTTACCTTTGCAGTGCGCTTAGGGCTATGCTTTTAACATGCCACACATGTCTCGTTGGTCCTTATGACTGTCGAGTTTTTGGCCAAAGAACAGTTACCACATACATGCATTTTAAAGTTTTTATCACGTGAACACTCCGACCGGGGTGTAAACTCACGACTTTCCACCTACGGAACGAGCACTCAGTAAATATAACAAACAACAAAGAAAACCATTTCTTATCATAGATCCAAACCCAAAGCGGGCTGAAGGCCTATGTTTTAACCACTCAATATAATTAATCCTATTTTTAAAACAAACACATTTTACTATACATTTTTGTATGGTTAATTTTAAGTTCATTTGCATTTACGTAACTTGCGGTCAATCGGGATCGAGAATATAGCAATGGGACGTCACGGGTTTGAATGACTAATAGAATCTTACACCGGTAACAGGGTAAGACAGAGATATCTCAAACGAGGATGAATATTTTCCTGTCCAGAAGGAGCTTTAACGAGTTCTGGACATTGAAAATATTCATCCGAGTTTGAGATATCTCTGTCTTACCCTGTCACTGGTGTAGAATTCTTTTTCTTACACATTTGCAACATAAAACATGATTTGTAAACAAAAAATTGCATCAAATGTTCAGTTTTCATGCCTGCTGAAAATGACGTATGCCTAATCAATTTTTGTTGACGTTCTCACGTAAAAAGATTATGACGTCATCAATTAAACGTGTGTAAGTGATTGTGACGTTGAAAATATTGTTGGTTGACTTCGGAACTTTTCTCATGTTATTCAGTCCTCCAAACGATAAATCTAGAGCAGGTATAACTACGCGGGAAATTCAGCGTGTAGCCTGTCTCAACCCTAGGGTGAGACAAGGAAATCCCACATGGGTAAAAACGCGGGATTTCCATGTCACAGGTGTGAGAAAACTTGTTATTGGCCACTCTTCTTTGACTGTGGCATTTTAACCCAAAAATGGTTTGTAGCAACTTCTAATGAAGTCCAAAAATTGAGGCTCCAGCCGAGAAGTAAAAAAGGAGTCTAGTTTTGAGAAAAAAATTATTTTGTAATACTAAAACAATTCTTGTCTGGAACCCTTATATTGGACTTTATTTTGCATTGAAATTGTCAACGCCTAATGAAGTCCCGACTTCGTACGGCGTTAGTCTTTCGACTCGTAATGAAGACTTTATTAGGCGTGGGACATTATTAGGATATATACAATGGTTTCCTATAACGTGGTTTTAGGATTTTCATGATAAACACAAACAAAATATAATTTATTTTACAACCAGTTGTACATATATACGGCGGCGTTGAAGGGCCAAATAAAAAAAATCTAATTCGTCCGAACGAATTACTATAAAAAAATCTAATTCGTACGAACGAATACTTATTCGTACAAACGATTTAACTAATTCGTACGAACGAATTACTAATTCGTCCGAACAATTAGTTAAATCGTTCGGACGAATTAGTTAAATCGTTCGGACGAATTAGTAATTCGCTCGTACGAATTAGTTAAATCGTTCGGACGGATTAGTAATTCGTTCGGACGAATTAGTAATTCGTTCGTACGAATTAGTAATTCGTTCGTACGAATTAGGAGTTCATTCGTATGAATTGTTTAAATCGTTCGGACGAATTAGTTAAATCGTTCGGACGAATTAGTTAAATCATTCGTACGAATTAGTAATTCGTTCGGACGAATTAGATTTTTTTTTTTCATTTGACCCTTCCACTCCGCCGTACATATACCTTAAAAATCTTCCAATCTGTTCCCTATTGATATTGGTATAGATACACATACAGTACAGACCTGTCTAAAGTTTAACATTAAAATAACGAATTAGTGGCGTTTATGTCGTCCCTGCGTTATTTTTTTTGCAGCTGTTATCTATCTCTCAACAGTTTTTCGATCACCAGGTGTCCACACATCGGTCACTTGGTAGCCGAGCCTAGACAACTTTTTGTTAACTAGATGTGAATTTGTTGACCGGCCTGTACTGTAAACACGTAAACGTAATCTTGTTTGATGTTAAAACATGTTACATAATAACTTACACATTTTGAATCTCTTCAAATTCAAACAAAGCATGTTATGATGTTGCTATGGAAATGTATGCAGATTTTGATGATGAAGAAATGCATGGAATATATTAAAGTGGAAATATTGTCTTTAAAAATTTCTTATTAGACCGAAGCTATTAGTTCAGAGATGGCGGAGAAGGATACCGGAGTTACCCTCCCCCAACCAAAAAAAAATCTCCAAAAACAAATCTGTCCAATTTGGTCTCAAACCAAAATCTCCACCGAACACTTTCAGACTTCGTTTTTTTATAAACATACAGTACAGACCTGTCGACTGTTTAACATAAAATTAACTTATTAGTTCCCAATCGCATTTGGCCATGGGTTCTCGTTAGTTATATTATCTCGCCATCTATTCGGTATATATGTGCAATCTATAATCTATCTTTCAATAATTTCAATAAGTTTTATGTTCCAGTTTTAATCAGATAGTAATTTTAAAAATGACACCTTAGATTCCTGATATCTTGAAAATTAACAAAATTATACAGATTTGATAATTGATCAGATTTCAGTCAAGGAAAATCTTGGCTAAGGAATGATTTTGAAACCGGGACCAATCATTCTCAATTTTGATTACACACGTTGCAGGTGCAGCTAAATAAACAGGATGCATTTACCTTTCTGGAGCACCCGGCCTCACTTCCTTGTCGGAAGCTCACGTGTGTTACTCAATGTGCCAGTTCAAAGTTTAAATTTGCTTCGGGATTTTGATTTATGTTTATTTTTAGTTTCGTTGACTCAGGTTAAACTTTCGACAGGCCTCTTTATTGTACCATATATTTAAACAATTTTGGACCTTGTTTTTTAGATTTTAGATTTACCAATTTTTCACTGATGTATAAAGACAAAGATGTTGCTGTTATCCTTTATGTATTTTGTTGTTGTGGCGAATGTCAAAGCAGAATTGATACAAAGTAATCTGTTAGAAAAGGAGATAGAAAGAATTGGTAATAATTCTCTTGGAGTAGCTGAGATGCAGGTAAGCTAATCTAGAATTGCCTCTTGAGAGCCAAATACCCCCCCGGCCCAACGAATTAATGCGCGACCTTTACCTTTCCGATATGACCTTAGTTTAAGGTCATGAGACACCTTTGTACAGTAGTCCAAAACAATTATGAGGTGTGGCTCGGACACGGTTTTACACGTTCAGATGGAGGGACAGACCACAAACATGTTTGCGTTTGTATAAAAATTGTCCATATGCACCACAAATACCTCCTAACACTTACTCACGGGTCCCAGTTTCATAATCATTCCTCACTTTAGATTCCCCATTTCCAAAATCTGGTAAAATTGTATATCTTAATAATTTGTTGCTTTAAGACCACAATGATATATCATTTTGACAATATATTTTTTAATGTTTCCAAAGAAATGATTCCCGGTAAAATTTGCTTCATTTAGGTACAGTAAAAGCTAAATTAAGGTATCATTATCAATATCACTGATCTTTGGCAATCCAACTGACAAACATTCTTACACTATAATATTCCCCAATGGGATTTTAACCCTAAGCGATGAGAGGTCCATAGCTCCAGACAATGTAAATGCACGCTTTAGACCAATTGACCACCAAAGGCCCTTTATTATACTTAAGGATACGCGAATCACTGATCTTTGGCAACATTCGATCACTGGACTGGGATTTGGATCTAAGCAACGAAAGGTCAATTGCTCTGAACATTGTAAGTACGGGCTCTAAACCACTTGTCCACTAAAGCCCGGTTGTTATACTTAGTAACTGCGTTTCGTTTGTGATAAAAGTATGCACAGTAACTGATGATTTTATAAACTTTATTATTTAATTTTTGGATTTTTAGGCGGAATATGACAAATTAACATACCAATCTAAACCATTAGATGGAAATAATATAGCCGACAAAGTAAGTTTCACTATCAAAGTAGTTAATGTTTATTATCTATCTATCTATCTATCTATCTATCTATCTATCTATCTATCTATCTATCTATCTATCTATCTATCTATCTACAATACAGACCTGCTGAAAGTTTAACACTCAACTAACGAATTAGTGTCAAATCAACAGGTGATCTCTATCACTCATTATCTATATCTTAGCAAGTGGTATCTTCATCTTTGCAACTTCTTGGTAACTAGCCATCTACTAATACTCAGCCACTCGGCAGCCAAGCTACTGGCTCTTTTCGTTAACTCAGTACTTAGTGTTAAACTTGCGACAGGTCTGTAATCTATCTATCTATCTATCTTTCTTTCTTTCTTTCTTTCTTTCTTTCTTCTCTAATAAGAAGTTCCTTAAATATTTGATGTTTGTACATTAAAAATTTCCCTTCCTCAATCTGATTGGATATTTTCATCCAGTGCCTATAGATGGCGACGTATCGATATAAGTAAATATTATTGACTAGCTATAGGATGTTTAACACCATTACTCAACTCTTGATAGCAAACAGAATCTCGTCTCTTGCGCATGCGTTTTGATTCAGACTGGACCCTTGACATACCCATCAATGTTACACGTGTAAAGGACCAGGGGCAAATGAAAATTAATGTAAAAAGTGACTCGAATAATATCCTACATGTATTTATTTCAATCAACTTATATTAGTGTTGAAATATTGAATAGCTATAGGATCCGAATATAGATATGGACATGAATATCATCCAGCTGAATTACAATTATTTTTTTTTTTATTTATTCAGAACGTATTTAGTTATTATAGAGCTATTACATTGCTGTATTATTAATTATACTTGCTATATTAATAATAATAATAATAATAATAACAATGTGTTTCAGTTTTCAAAGTTTTTACTTTGTCCTTTTTTTGGCATGCTTTTTGAAAATTATTATTACTATTATTATTATTTTTTTTTATTTATTACGTGTTTAACTAAATTTGCCAGTTTTTAATGTTATTTATTTATTTATTTATTTATTTATTTATTTTTGGCTATGATTTAAACATTATCATTATTATAGATTTCACAATCAATGTCACAGCGTTTCTCTGGAATTTTTGACGCATTAGAGAAATTAAAAGACGCAGTGGAACGAGATTATAGTTTATCTGAAAAAAACACGAGTCTTACCAAGTGTTGTCATGCCCAAGGAGTTACGTATGATACTCGGTTTAGGTCGATGGTAAGTCTTTTATTATATAGTTTCCGCTTTGTCTGTTCGTCAGTTTTCGTTCGTTTGTTCGTTTGTCCGTCCGTCATAATTTTTTCCGGAGCAAAACGCAAAAACTGTCAGAGATATCAACATGAAACTTAATGCTAAATAGATCTTGATAAGTGAAGTGCAGTGTAGAAGCACTCTATTTTACATAATTAAGGAGTTATTGCCCTTTGTTATCTTTAAAACTTAAATTTTTACATGACACAAAAATGTAAGAGGTATCAATATGAACATCATTGCTTTTGTAGATCTTGATAAAGACAATTGCAGTGTTCAGGAACCGTAACTCTATTTTCCATAAGTTAGGAGTTATTACCCTTTGTTTTTAATACTTAAATCTTGTCCGGAGCATAACACAAACTTAAAGAGATCAATGTGAAAATGGCTCTCGATAAGGAGATATACATTGTACAAAAACCATAACTCTTTTTTGCAGAATTTTAAGATTTATAGGCCTTTATTATTTTTTTTCATACAAATTCATTTGAAAAAATACTGGTTAAATAACCCTTTTGCAATTGCTCTTATTCGGAAAGCATCAATTCTACCGAAATTATTGTTGTGGCTAATATATGCCTGATGACGTATCGATATAAGTGGAATTTTCTTGACTGGGACGTCTAATCCACCGATTCAACTTTCCACATTTAATTGTCTAATTATTTAAATGTATTTATTGCAACCCTTGGGAAAAATTGATTTCACAATTTTGGTTCAAGCACTTCTTATGAGGAATTTTTTTTCGAAGCGACCGTCTAGTGCTGTAAAATTAACATTAAATTTGTAATATAAAGACACGTGCAAGAAATATTCGGACACTTGTTAAAATTTTACATTCAACAGTATAAAATTCATAGAAATTGACCAAGATTTTTTTTTTTTTTTTTTTTTTTTTTTGATTTTTTTTAAAAAATATATCGTTTTATATGAAACAAAGAAGGATTTTACAAAGTGTGTGAATACTTCTGCATGTTTCTAAATATGTCAAATTTGTTATATTTTTTTATCAATGCAGACCAATTTTGATGAGGGATGTTACGCAAAACCTTCCAATATAGCCCCGGACGCCAAATACCCACCAAAATCAGTGATAGGTGTAATGAAAGAAAACTATAACAATAATAACAACATACTCTGGCAATATTTCGGAAGTGAAGATGGGACATACATAAACTACCCATCTGTAAAATTAAAGTCATGTGACTATGACCCTAGACTCAGTATAGTTCCGTCTTTACTGTAGCATTTAGTGAACTACCCTATTTCCACAAATTTAGTGTCGTATTTAAAAAAAAAAAACTCACAAAAATTTGTCAAAACTTTATACAAAATATACTGACCTAATAGGAAAAATATTTTTCATCTATGAAAAAGTGAACTTAATTCTGTACGTAGAACAATTTTTGAACTTTTTAACAAAACAACAGATATGCCTATGTCAAAATTATCCCTTTTGTACCTTTTTCTCGGAACAACCAAACCGTTTTGTCATAATTGGAATATTCATGATGATCACCTGAAATAAAAAACAGAACAACAATGACCTACCTGACACTAAATGCCTTGATGTAATTTTGAATGAGACCCAATTGGTGTATAAACTCGATCAAATTTCCAAATTTTTCCCAAAATGTACAGGATAACTGAACAATAATGTTTTTAATTTGGTTAGGTTAGTGCAACTTAAATGCATTTTATTGATAATTTAATGGAAACGTTTTAAAATAATATAAATAAATAATAAAAACCATATTCACTCCATTAATGGAAATACAGTAGTTCAATGGGTTGACAATATGATCGAGTTGACTGGAGTTTTTACATCCAGTCAATCCCTTTACTAATATCGAGACAACAACTTCATAACTGGCGGAAGAAACTAGAATGGCCACACAAAACCAACGGCTTTCTTTGGCATTGGTAATTCTCTTACACTAAAATCTGTCCATAATGAGATTCATCTCCTGTCAATACTAGAGCTGTTAAAAGCTTAAATACTACTATATTCATTTGGTTGAGACTCAAAACCGAGGTCACGTGTCTCATAGCACGCTAGAGACACCCTGTGGAGTTCGAAACGATAGGCAACAATATAATATTAATAGGTCCGCTAGAGAGGACGCTTGCAACTAAAAGCGATTGAAACAGACGGAGCAAAAATAATTGATTTAAAAAATGTCGGACAATTTTATATCTAGATCTGTTAAATGATAGGTATCAATGTAGAGGGCTGGATTCGAACCCTGACCGGGTCTAAACAACACTTTATAAAAAGTAGATACTGTTCATTCGCCAAGCACTCAAAATTTAGAAAAAAAGTCTCGAGATCCTGAAAAAAGCAAAAAAACTTTTCTACCGTGTGATGAAAGACATGTCATGCTAATAAACTCTTCATATACGTTATCTTAAGCGCAATGGAGAGGTAGAAATATTGGCCACTTTACTTCTAGCTGGTGACGACTTGATATGAAATATACCATTGACTAGGCTTGGTAGTGAAAACAATTCAATCAATCAATCAATCAATCAATCAATCAATCAATCAATCAATCAAGCAATCTATTAATCAATCAATTAATTTGAATACTTTAGGCCTTATTACGCTACTGGAGCGAGCCCAAAGCCCAAGGATGTAGTATTGACCATAGACACCTCCAACTCGATGAGCGGTACGTACGGAGAGAGGAGTCTGATGCAAATAGCCAAAGAAGCTGCCATTACCGTTGTTAGGACACTAAATGCTAACGACAGGGTAATGTAATATAGAAATATAAATGATTAGAATTTTTATCGTGTTGAAATGTTTAACTCGGGCTCTCATTACTAATATAATAAAAGGATAACACTGCGGTAGCTCAGTTGGTAGAGTGCTGGCTCAATAAGTGGGAGATCGTGAGTTTGATTTTCGACCGGATTTGACCCCAGACTTGAAGTTGGTATTGGCAGTTCTTTCTGCAAACAATCGGCAATACAAAATCGAAGTCACGGTTTTCGGATTGGAGTTAAAATAGACGAGGGCCCATGCATGTCACGGTTACCTTGACAGGAGAAAAATAACTTTGCTGTATTATACAATCAGCGCATCGCACAGGCAAACTTTTGTACCTTCGCCTATTGCTGGCGACGTCTCGATATCAAACAAATATTCTTGACTGGGACGTTTAACATTATTACTGAATTCTACTCAACTAACCAGAGGGTTCATTAGTGTCCGTTTAGCTAGTACGAGTGAGGTTTTTTAATGAAATATATTTTTATATATAAAGGACCAAAAATATCTTTTTTTTTGTTTGTTTTATTTTGTTTATTTTTAAGTCTGCTAAGATTGCTAAGAACATTTTTATGATTCGTTTCAAATCTGAGTCTTTACCACACCTACAGCAGAGGTTCATAATTTTTTTCTAATGGAAGATCTAGGTCATCTTGCCTTTTTTGAAGGTTCCAAAAAAGATTTCGAAATTCCAATAACATCATTGAAAGATTTATATACAATTATATTGTCATATAGAAGTGAACCAGTAACCGATTTTTTTCTTCAAAGCGGAGATATAATTGACGTATCGCCGGCCACGCCCACAATATTCCGACACTGACCGCCATCACGGTACCAAAGCAGCGTCACGGCAACTAATGACGTTCTCGTGTCAGTGACGTCATTAAACCGCACAATTCAGGCCGAGTTTTCATTCTTTTTGCGTGTAATTTAAGCATGTTGACTCTTTGTCGGAACAAAAAGGGCGTGGCCAGCGATACGCCAATTATTGTGAAACTGTACCCTGGTTTTGTTGCATTTTAACAGGTCGGAGTGGTTTCTTTCAATACCTATGCTCACACACCAACGGTAAAGAAATCTGCATGTTACAGCAGTAAACTGGCTATAGCTACTTCAAACAACATGGACGAGGTTACAGATTATATCAACAGACTGAGCGGTTTCGGAGAGACAAACTACGAAGATGCTTTAATGAAATCGTTTAGCTATTTTAGCGAATCTAGTACAACGTTACACGGCGAAGATAGAGGTAAGCAATATACCGTTAACGTGTTTTTTTTCGCGGTGTACTAATTTTTGCTGATTTTGCCGTCGTTTGTTTATTGCGCAAAAATACAGACTGACATTAATATTATGCTTATTGTGTTATAACGGATATTTGAAAAACGCAAAAATTATGCTATGAGTATATATATCTTAATTCCATATACCTCGAAAAAAATACATACGAAATTAAATACGTTTTACAGTAACATATATAACATAAGTTTTGTTTATTATATATAAAGTAAAATGCATGAAATGAAAAGTGGCATAAATTGGAAAAGACGACTGATTGTTCAAGGTGTGCTTCATAATTGGGACATACTTTAATTCTGACACTTATGGAAGGCTACATTTGACAATATATGACAAACACAATGACCCTAAATTTTTAATTGTCAATTTTCCTTTTCTATGCAGCAATAAACCTACTTCTGTTTAAAACACTTTTTGAGGACCTTGATAAGCCTAGGCTTGCAATATCGATGGATCAACAATTTATCTGTTATCAGCTTGCTTCGTTGTATAAAGTTCAATTAGTGGGAACAAGCTCTACCATATCGTATTAATTGGGAAACAAATACATCATAAAGAGAACCAGGTATATTGCTGCTTAGAAAAGGGAAGTTGACAATTAATGCACTATGGCAGAGCTTACACCCACTACGAAAAATTAATAAACATATATTGTTGACGAAAGGATAATGTAAGCCTAGATTTATCAACACCTTTAAAAAATTGTATGACCGTCACCACAATGTTGTTTGTAAGTATGATCCAAAATTACTTTGGATATATTTGACCTCCCATGGTTCTATCATACTATTTTTTTTATTTGAATCACACACGTAACGTAGGTAGTTAGACTAAATATACATGCCCTTCCGGAACACCTGTCATTATTTCTTTGATGGAAGTGCACCCGTTTGACTTAACTTTCAAATTTCAAAGTGTTTAAACAGAAGGTTCTTACCCTTCAGGTGCACCCGGCCCCACTTCCCTGGAAAAGGTTCACGTGTCTTACCTGACTTGTCAAATATTACTTTGCTTATGGATAGTGATTTGGACATGAAACGGTATGTTTGTTTTGGATTTGACCTGCATAAATAGATTAACTTGGAATCGAAACTGAATTTAAATCAAATTGTTTGGCATGTCTAATATAGATTCAAACTATTTCAGAAATGATATATTTATTGAAACACAAGACCAACTCCCTCCTTTAAGGGTCTTTAAGGAATCCTTAAAGATCCTTAAAGATGTCCTTAAAGATCCTTAAAGCCTCCTTAAAGACCCCTTTAAGGACCACCATCTTCTTTAAGGATCTTTAAGGCTTCCTTACAGATCCTTAATGGAACTGAAATTTTAAGGATCTTTAATGCGGCTTTAAGGATCTTTAAGGATCACCCTGACATACACATGTATTTAAATATATGGTGTTTTTTCAACCACCCTGAATTGGCTAAGGATGCACCATTATTTATTTATTTATTTATTTATTTATTTGGTATATATTACACAAAAATAATTGGAGAAAAACGCGATTAAAAATAAATGTCCGGTGATAAAATTTCATGATTGTTTTCAAAGTAATTAATTAATTAATTAATTATTATTATTATTATTATTTTTATTTATAATTATACTGCTCCGATATTATGTCCAGCTCTAAATTGATTCAATGTACAACTTCTTATTTATTTATTTATTTATTTATTTATTTATTAAACTAAAAAAGTGTAGTTTTGACTATTTATCATTATGGATTTATGCCCATAGGTAATAACAGATCATGGTTCCTAATTGATGATCATCAACATTTCCCGGTATCTCATCAACAACTTACCTAACTAATTGATAACAGAAGCAAATTCAAACTCATTTTAACCAGACGATAGTATATTCTACCTGAAAAATTTACCGTATGTTGTTAATCTCTTTAATTACCTAGATGGATTTGAATTTTAATGGAATCTGATGATTAATCTACATGAGTAGTAATGTTAGGGATACTTTAGATACTTTTTACCAATTGTTATTTGTGTGTAAATAAATAAATAAATAAATAATAAATAAATAAATAAATAATATATAAATATTTTTAAAAACTTAATAAGTATATGAAATATGAGAGAGAGAGAGAGAGAGAGAGGAGATAGAGAGAGAGGGCAGAGCGAAGACTTGTACATCATCAGTTTTTAAACTACCATTATTTGATATTTCTTATTTCATGACCTTGAAATGTGCATTCATATAAATAAATAAATAAATAAATAAATAAATAATAAATAAATAAATAAATAATCATATAAATTAATAAATAAATAATCAAATGAATATATAAATAATCATATAAATAAATAAATATAATCATAAATAAATAAATAAATAAACAATCATAAATAAATAAATAATAAATATAATAAATAAATAAATAAATAAATAAATAAACCACAATTTCATAGACAAAACTGGTAGATTCATTTGCACTATCTTCTTCATGTAATAATTTCTCGATCGATCCAGTAAAATAACTTGTATTCTCTGATCAAGTTGTTTATGGAGAGAGAGAGAGAGAGAGAGAGAGAGAGAGAGAGAAACTCGGAGCTGAGAGTTGTCTATCGGAACTTTTTCCCACAAGCGAAAACTATAAGCATGATTTTCTAATCATAGAATAGGTCCGCAATCCAAGTTAACGAATTTCGGGCTAATAAAGTTGTGATTTATAATGAAACAATTAAAAGAAAAAAACATTTGTTTATATCATCGGCATTTATTTTAAGTTGTTTTAATTTGTTTTCTTGCCGAAAATGGGGTTCTCTGTGTGTTTCCGTTTCATCCACAATCCTAGAACTGACGGCCGCCACAACATAACTAGCAAAATCTTGATCTCACTGCCTTGGTTCACATCTTTAGGGAAAATCTAGTGTGAGAAAACTCGCTTGTCGAATATTGGTTCTAATCTCAATGCACTTCGATTTCCTTTACTATCCTTGAACTTAAAGTCTCTACACAAGACTATACAATTTTGTTACAAACTGACAAAATATTAAACTGGGACAGGCCATAATCTCAGAAAATTTGTCAGTTCGCTCAGGTTTTACATTCTTGGCCATTCTAGAATTCTTATTCATTGAATCAAATAATGATATAAGTGAAATAATCTTGACACAGGAATGAAACTCTATACTCTGCTATCCCGTTATCCTGATTATGTTGAGAAAAAAGTAAAAAAGTTTTCTCCAGAAATAAATCAAATGGTGTTGTTCAAACACAAAAAGATATTAGCAGTCTGCAGCTGACGTTGGAATATTGTCATATCTAGGAGAGAAAGAGAGAGAGAGGAGAGAGAATTTGGATTTGCAGTGTCGTGTACTTTTTTCGTTCTGTTTAAAAATAATTCAAAAATGGTAAATCATGCAGTGTCAGATCCAGCGGGATGGAGGTAGGTGGGCGGGGAGGGGGGCACCCCAACATTTGCCCCTGCTTTCCGACTTTTTTCCCTCTCGCTTACCGCAAATTGTCAAGCAACCAGTGGATGGACCAGTTAATTAGTGGTACTGATTAATTAATTCGTGTACAGGTAGGTAATTGCAATCAGGTGATGATGTAATGTACCAGTTCGCTGAGGTATGAAAGAATTCAGGTAGTGCTGACCAGTCTTAGGTGATAATGTTATTTACATGATCACTTTGGCATGAAAGAATCCAGTTAGTATTAGTAAATGACGTTAATTAGTAATACTAATTAAGACACTTCTGTCTTGTCAGAAAGCATGAATTTTAAACAGGGTTGTTATCAGTACTTCAAAAATAATTCTTATTCAAGGACAGATTCCATAAAGAGTGATTCCATTAATTATAAATGAATATTGGGACCAAGGGTCAGGGCCCAGAGAGAGAGAGAGAGAGAGAGAGAGAGAGAGACAGAGAGAGAGAGAGAGACAGAGAGAGAGAGAGAGAGCTAATTAGAATGGTACATTTTTAGCACATAAGATTATCTTTTATAGCGCAATGTTTTATTTTCATATAAAAGTCCCAACTTTTGTACATTTTTTGTACATTTTTGTACATTTTTTTTTTTTAATTGGTTTTAATAGATAAATTCCATCTCATTTGACTTTTTATTCTATTCGTCCGTTATTGGCTTTATGGAACAAATCTAAAATGATAAGTGCTATTTTCTGGTAAAAAGGATTCTTGTGTGTTGCACTATTATACTGATTATTTATATAATTAGTGTAATAATGTAATAATTTAATTAATATAATGAAATTAACTTGGAAGTTCAGATGGATGTCATATAGATAATTTTAAACAAGTGTGGAAAAAAGGGGAGGAAGGAGACCTTCCACTTCGGTAGCAGCCAGCTCGGTAGAGTGTCGACTGTCCGCTCCAGAAGTGGAAGGTCGCGGGTTTGGTCTCTGGCCGGGTCTGATCTAAAACTTGAAAAAGGATAGTGACTATTCACTCGGATCCGCTTTTGAGTATGACAATGGTAATATTTTTTTAAACAGTTTTACCAGATTTATAACAGCAGGAAATGTCGCTAGTTCTACTGTTTCAATTTGTAAAGAGTACTATTATTATAATGTTTAACATGTGCACCCCCTTTTCTCTCTCTCTCTCTCTCTCTCTCTCTCTCTCTCTCTCTCTCTCTCTCTCTCACCGTGAATGGAATTAATTTCTGAAATTATTTTATTTAACATTCTCACTGTTTCCCTCATAAAACAGTCATTTAAGTTAAATGCGAGATTTTGAAGGATAGATTAAGATTATAACAAATTATCATTAAAACTCGTCCTTCCATTTTGTACAGATTATTAAATGTCGCTGGTACAATATTATAGTTGTTTATCAAACAAGGAAATAAGTATTGGTATTACAACAAAAATGTAACTAAATTATAAAAGACAATTTTAAATAAAATTTACTTAAAATTATTGTTTTAATTTCAAGAATTATTGAAATATTTTATTAAAAAAGCAGTAGTATGATTAAGATTATACAAAAAGGAATAGATATCTGATCGATAATTGATCTTTATAAAAGTGATGTTTGCCAGTCAGATAAATAAGTGTATTACAGGTAAAGGTTTGATATGCCCGTCTTCCTTTGATCAGATAAATTAACCTAAAAATTATTCCTCTCAAGAATTAAAAGCAAACTATAATAATAATAATAATAATAAAATATTTTTAAAATGGAGTAAAACATTTTATTTATATATTTTATTATTAAATCTGAAAGATTTAGAGCTAGTCACGTGATCCTTAGGCTACCGGGTACTGATATAGTTTAAAAATATACAGTGTATATTCATGTCTTCCGTGGCCTAATGGATAAGGATGTAGAGTCAGGAAAGGATGTAATCTGGGGAACTAAGGGTAGTGAGTTCAAGTCCCGCTGCGAGCGAAAGTAGATACGTAAATTTGTAATAAATGATGTTAAATAATATGTTCTTCTTTATTTGTGATTTCAGGACTACTTGCAAAACAACCAAAATTAGTATAAATTGAAAAAGAAAAATGATTAAATAAATAAATTTATTTTTTATAAATTTACAAATTTTATAAATAAATAAAAAAAATAAAATAAAATAATTTTTTTTTTAATAAAAAATAAAATAAAAAAACAGTGTAAGAGTATAATAAGTTAAATAATTATATTTAACATCACATTTATATAAATTTAAAATTTTAAAAAATGTAAAGAATTTTGTTTTCTGTGTTTATTAAACGAATCCTTAAAGATCCTTAAAGCCGCCTTAAAGATCCTTAAAATTTCAGTTCCATTAAGGATCTTTAAGGATGTCCTTAAAGAGACCTTAAAGACACATTTAAGGTCCTTAAAGACCCCTTAAAGATCCTTAAAGCCCCATTTAATGAGTCTTTAAGGGGGCTTTAAGGATCCTTAAAGGTGACTTTTCTTCTTGTGAAAGTGATAATTTTAAGTAGCTTACGGTTCTTTAGAAAACCTCATTACCACAATTACTTTCAAAATTTATCATTGATTTTAAAATGACATGTTATACTTTAACAGAGAGGGTTATACTGTTCCTGACTGACGGTAAGAACGACAAAGGTGGTGACCCATTGGTTGTTATAAGGGATGAAAATCAAAAGCTGAACAACAGTGTGGTTATATTGACGTACGGACTTGGTAATAGTAAGTAGATGTAACTATATTTGATTTAAATCTACATTCTTAATTCTACTTTACTAAATAAGAGAGAGAGAGAGAGAGAGAGAGAGAGAGAGAGAGAGAGAGAGAGAGTTGCTTGAATAACTGACGTAAAGCACTGTAGAATTTATCCATATTTTATTCAAATATTCAGTTTTTTCTGTATGTAAGTTTTGAAACTCCCTAACTCTTAGTTCTCAATTGTTCATCTACAAGAGAGAGAGAAAGAGATAGAGAGAGATAGAGAGATGCTATACCAACTTTTGGAAATCACTGTGTTTGTTACATAGGATATTTTATTAGTTTAACTTACTTGAGCAAAGATATAATCTAAAACAAACACACTTATCCATGTTAAAATCACAATCCAGAAATTAAATAAAAACTGACACGTCAGGTTAGACACGTGAAACGTAAGCGTAATGCTCCGGAAGGGTAAGCACCTCATATAACGGACTGGTGATCAGAAACATCCACGCGCATCCGCGAATAGCATACAATAGAACATATGTGAGTTTACATGTTTGAAAAACCAAGCAAATGAGGGTTTATTATACATGTATGCATAATACGACAACCTGGTTGTCTATATTTGGCAAGTAATATAAACGTCGTATGACATAATACAAAAACAAAATCTAAATTAGGTGACAAAGGTCATCCACATACTAAGCTTTAACTTGTTTAATATAGTTTGTTGTCCAAAGTAGGGGTTTTGAATTCACTTTTTTTATTCTTAATTATGTATTCTATTATTTAAGTTTACTACTTTGGATTTTTGTTGGTTTCTTAGCCATTATCAATTACATATTCTAAAACTGAAAATTGTGTCACATATTTCCACGTTTCTTTCCTTTTAAATTTCTATATTGGCCTATTAAGCTAACTATTCAGGAGATACCTACCATTTCAGAGCAAAACGCCTCTCTACTTCCTGGGCAGAAATTCATCCCCCTGTTTTCAGGATTTTACTTTTTTGGGATTGTGCTTTGAACATGGATTTGTGTTTGTATTGTTTATTGTTTTGTTATTGGTCACATTGGCTATTGAAAATAGTTATGTTAAGGGTCATCTAAGTAGAAAAGGCCCGGTATGCTTAAATTACATAAAAAAAGAATGAAACTCGACCTGAAATGTGCAATTTAATGACGTCACTGACAATAATACATCATTAGTTGCCGTGACGCTGCTTTGGTACCGTGATGGCGGCCAGTGTCGGAACATAAAAGGCATGACCGGCGATACGCCAATTCTTATATGACTTAAATAAACCAAATGAAAGAAACATTGTGAACTTTTTCTTCAACAGTTAATTTTACTATTTAAAACACAAGAACGTCCATTGACATATTTTGGCTGTTGGGATTACCTCCATTGAAATAAACGACTTTATGAATGAAAATTACGTCACAATCATTATTGGCGACGTCCGTCAAAAGTTGAGTAAGAGAGTGCCTTATTAAACGGATCAGCCATTAGTCATCGTTTGTTATACCAACGCTAAATCTCTACATATTTCATATGTAGAAAAACACAGGTAACTATACTTATTTTGCAAAGTTGAGATATTACGTGATTCTATTTCAGGCTTACCCAACGTTGCACTATCTCTACTTAGCAATATGTCACAACAAGTTCTGAATAACAACAGTTATGGAGAAGTTAAGGTTTGTATGTTCATAAATATACGCGTGTCCATGCATTTATAAGATTTACGGATGGAATGTGGTTTTACATCCCAGTCAAGATATTTTTATTTGTTTTTGCCATCGCCAACTATAGGTGAAGTGCTAGTAACAACACCACCCACATAAATTATTTATTTTAGCATCCGTTAAAAGTCGGACGTTTGTAATCGGTGGTCTCATGCTAAAGTAAGCAGGGTTCTCTCTAGACCTTTTAAGAAATGACATTCTTTTTTTCGTTATCGATGCAAGTATGAAAAACAATTGGCAGTCAAAATTGCATGACAGCGAAGCCGTTCATGTATTATTTGGACTGGCCATTGTTATTCATACTTGCATCGATAACGAAAAAAGATTGTCATATCTTATTTTTACAATCTTCAATTTCAAAACAAAACATAAATACGTCTTTCCTTGTATGTATTTTAAAACATTTATTTTTGATTTTGCCTCGACACCCACCGTCGGAAAAATGGAAGCGACCACAACCATTTCCGAATTATAATCCAGAAGCATAAACGATAACAAAAAATAGTTCTTCCACTCGCAATAAGTTTTATTTATACTACTTCGAAAAAAATCAAAATTTCATGTTAAAACCACATGTACATTGATTAACTGTTGCACATGATAACACTTCTTATTGTTTTTAACCGTAAAAAGTTAACGTCAGAAGGTACTTTGTGGTTGTAGAGTATTCAAAGGCGGTGATGTGACGTAACAAGTTAATGACGTATTTACATGATAATGTCAATAATATCTATAGCACAATAACATACAATTGCTCAAAATGTTTCATAGAAGGAGAAACATTGACATCTGTAAATATTTGTGAATAGAATACAATTGAAAAAGCATCATAATGGCCAAAACTCTGATAAGAATAGGTGATAAAAACAACTCCAAACAAATATTGTTTTTAAAGCTGAAGTTTCAAAAATTGTGAAAAAATTCAAAGTGATTGAGTGATTGTGAAAAAACCTTAAGATATTGAATCGTTAATGGCCAAGCGAGAGCCCTGGAAAATTGTTATTCACTTGACGTTTTTATCCTTTTCGTTTGTTTAAAATATAATAGTCCAAACGATGGTGCAGAGGGCGTATTTGTTGTTCCCACTCCCGATTCCTCTGCGCCAATCCTTGTAAGGGCCGTGTCTTAAGACTGACTCCTCTTGATGCAGTATGTAATGCATTTAGTACCAAATGTTGACATAAATGGTTTGGTCATTTTCTAACTTTATGTACTTATATATTAAAATATGTATATAAAATGTAGTATAAAGCATATAAATACATGTATACAGTAAACTTTAATGAATTTTTGACCGGGTTAGATTTAATCAATGTTTTAGTAAAGATTAGTACAGTTTGGACAGGTTTGGACAGAAGCTGCCGTTAATTATCATCTTATTTTAAAGACACTGTTTAATTTGTTGTATTCTTTTATAAAAATGCAAGACAAACATGTTTATGATCCGTTTTGTGGGGATAGCAATGACGTTTCATTACACTTAGCACCTATTAATCTTAAGTATAATAGTTAAAGACAACTATATAAAATTTTTGTTACAGAAGGGAAGATTTAAACATATAACAAACCCCAATAACCTAAGAAAGGAGATGGGATCTTACTTCATTTTGCTGGGTCATCATCAGCAGTCGGAAGCCTCGTTCACGGTACCATATATAGACATATTTTCAAAGATAGGTAAGTAACGACGTCAAAAATACATGTTTACCAGTTGTAATTTTACATCTCTAGACGGCCATTTCGGAATAAATTTCCTCATCAGTCGTCAAAGGTGCTTGGAGTACCAAAATTGTAAGACCGAAATTGTCAAAGAAAGCATATCACAATGTAATTAATAAAAAAACAAACATGCTAATCCATGTACGAATCTCACAATCCATAAGCAAAGTAAAAACTTTGGAACTGACAAAATAGGTTAGATACGTGAACTTCCACCAGGGAAGGGAGACCGGGTGCTCCGGAAGGGTAGGCAACTCCTGTTTAGCTAGCTACACCCGTCACGCGTGTATTCAAAATTGTATGAAAGGAACATGGAACTTTGGGACGTCAAATATATCCAGGGCAATCCTGGATACAGAGACATCAAACTTATATTCTTTATCAAATGAGTTTTTCTGTATAGGATCCGGAACACCTAATCTCATTTTCTTCGTTGGGGTCTATCTTAACTTTTTCAAGTTTTCAAAGTTTCGATCGTAAATTGGACATTGATTGTGTTATTAATAAACATGCTTTAAGTTTACAGCACTAGACGGCTGTTTCGGATCTAATTTTCCAACCAAAAAGAGTGAAATTTTGAGAAAGCTTTTTGGTACGTGTTTTGAACAGAGTCACTATGCGCTTGTGTGTTTGATATTGGCATTCAACATATGACAAGTTCTTTGGAAGCAACATTTATATTTTATTATATTATTATACCTTTTCCTTTTATTTTAATTATGATTGCATACCTGACCGTTGACAAAAAGTTTTCAATTTAATTTTTGCATAGCCATTTGACCATTGATCAGTATGGGTTTGTTTGATTTGAAAATTGATTTTGAATATTTTTGTTATCTAAAAGAATTAATAATCAGTTACTCTAAAACTACAGTCAAACCTGCTTAAAGGCCACCTCTGTATAAAAAGGTCACTTGCTTTTATATGCAGGTGAAATTTTATATCAAGTCACGAATAGCTTAAAAAATTGCTTATGCGACGTTAAGCAACATTCAAGCTCTTTATATATGTTATTTGAACTTTTATAAAAGGGCCACCTGCCTATAAAGGCCACTTTAACTGGTCCCTTGAGATTACGTTAATAGACAGGTTTGACTGCAATGTTAAACTTGTCTCCCTGGTGAAAGTTTACATTTTTAACTAAATTTACCAGTTTTGACTTTGCTTTTCGAATTGTGATTTGTTCATGAACAAGTATGTTTGATTTTTTTGTTTTGCTGATTTTTATATGTAAAACCAACAATGAATAATATAAATTTAAACTTATTACATTATATAGGTTTACTCACATCAGTGTGCTTACCTGCCTACCAAAGTGGAATTATTATTGGTGTCGCTTGCATAGATATCAAAATTAGTGACTTACAATCGGATATGAATTACACACAAGATGAAGTCACAACTTATACATTCCTGCTTGACGGATATGGCCGGACGTTAATTCATCCATTATTACCCCAGCCAAGGGGGATAACTGCTGACGTTGTTTTAGTTGGTATCAATCACTTTGAAAGATCTCTTACGAATAATATTGTCAGTGATATGAAAAGGTAATAAAGAAATTACAAAGAAACAAAATTGTGTATATTTATTTTTAAATAAGACGAACACTCATAAAAATATACACAAGACTCGAAGACATACACATGAATCTGGAAATAAAACTTCGATAGCTATTCTCGGTTTCACCTTAAGGATTTCTACTTCCCTATTTAGATAAGGATTTTGTTAATTGATAGATCACCGGTCACGTCAACAATGTTCCGACAAATGCCCTGGATGCCTGCATACACACAAAACGAATGAAAACTCGGTCTGAATTGTGTCATTTAATGACGTCAATGACACTAGTACGTCATTAGTTGCCGTGACGCTGCTTTGGTATCGTGATGGCGACCAGTGTCGGAACATAAAAGGTATGGCCGGTGATACGCAAATTATACCTTGGCCAACGGAGAACCAAAAAACCATTAAAGTAATAATAAAACTTGAAAAATAACAATTGTAGAATAATTATGATGATAAGCATACATCCAGTTGCTTTTCTGAAACTATGGCCAGTATGAGTTACTAATGGCAAAATAGAAACATCAACCTAGTATTAGGGAAGTTACTTTAGAATTTGAATGAGTACTAAAAAGTTCGCTTATCAAACGTTGAGGAGACAACTACTTGTAAAATACTAGAACGGAATGGTTTATATTCACATTCAATACTTTCATTTTATTTTGAATTAAAATCCCAAAACTTGCAATAAATGTAATTGCATACTTATTATATAGATTTCTTGAACAATAATTAAAATAATTTTATTACTTTTGTACGAAAAAATTAAAGTCTCTATGCCCTTGGTATTAAGATAAGCGTTAGAGCTTTAACATTTTATAATTAGTTTTGTAATTCTATTAAAATCTCTTTATTTGAAGGGGAGTGAACGGGGATGTTAGTATAAAAACACAAAGAATATTACCTCGTGGATATATGGTAGAAGAAGGGATGAAGAGTGTTGCTTTGAAATCCCATTATACTTGGAAAAAGGTAGATCAATCTATAATTTGACATTTGGTTAAATCAACGATTAGATTTGAAGACTATACGATTTATTTTTATGCATTTTTTTGGCATACGAATACGGTATGGGTCATGAACTCTTATTATGTAAAGTTAAACTATCCAATTACTTCATGGATAATTATTCTATTACATCATACATTATTTGATTGGCCAGCATTTCAACGGAAACGGCGTTTCGATCCTTTTTTAAAAAGGGTTTGGGTAATAGAAGTACATTTAATAAAATATACGGACTGATTATTTACACTTAAGGCCGTATAGCGCAGGTAGTAGGCTGGCGTTATTTATACTTACGCATGTGCAATACGATAACTAATATCAGCTGTATATAGGCAAGGTTGTGGTCCCATGATCTTAAGTTGTGATCGCTGAAGTATATCGGTCTAATAATACATGAGATTACGTAAAGTAAACTGTCAAACTAAATGAAACCATTTAAGGTAAATTGATCCTTAAATGTAAAAAGGTTTGATTGCAACACGCGTCGCGACCGGTAATCAGAATTCTTGTATTTTTTTTAAAAATGATACCAAATTTAAATTAATGCAAGCAATTTATTCTTATTTTCCTCTAATAATTGATTTTATTTATTATTATTATTATTATTATTGATGAGAACATAATAATTCATCTTTTAAAAGTTTAAAATTTAAATCAATATAGATGTACTTGACTTGTTCATAGAAGAATTGTCAACAGGAATTAAAGAGCAACTACTTGATGAGTTGTGTTCGAACACCTAATTCATGCGAATTTTCGCTTTGATTGTTAATCTCCATACTCCAATAAGGCTGTGAACACGGGATACCGTTAATCTCTTAATCCAATTAGGACCCGTGAACACAGGATACTGAGTAATTCATTCACCGCTCAGGCATAGATCTGTGAACATGGGATGCTGCACGGGATCCCATCAATACTGACTTTGGAGAAATAAATAGTATGGTAATGCATTTATTTTTTTCGAAGATGGGAATTATTTTAAAATGTATTTGAATTTGAAATTTGACTAAAAACAAAAATCTTTGAAATATTTTGTTCCCCTACTCGTGTTGACGGTCTATTAGGCACCATGCTTGATGATCTATTTTTCTCGAGAAAACGTACTCATGACAAAACGAGAAATATTCTTGACAGACACGAAATATTCTTGACTAGGATTACAAAAATTTATCAATTTAAATGGATATATCGTTATAATTGTGAACCTCAAACATATTTGGGAATATTTAAAAGTCGCGAAATTTGCTGATAACAGATGATCTCCGAATATTTGAATGGTGCATTGAAACGCGATTAGTAATCAACAATCACTTTTTAAAAATATTTTTTATGAAATAAACAACACAAAAAAGTAATATTTATTATATTTTATTACGGATTTTACAATAATTTTGTGTCCATCAATGTTTATTTTGTCCCATGAACGAAATCGGGAGGTCACCTGGTCACCTAGTATATCCTCGGGCAGTATCGACACACTCCGATATTACAGTGATTTACCTGCCGATAATTAGACGGTCTTGAATTCACACCTTAGATAATCATTTCTACTCATAGTGATTAACCCTGGCCGTTAATTACTTTGTTTATTTAGTGGCACTTGCCGATCCGTCACCGGCTTCAATGTGTTTTCACCTGTTAATTACAAGTGGTGACCAGGAATTTACAAAACGTTGATTAAAACTAAACTTTCTGATATTTTTCTTATTGCGTTTCTTTGCAAGTCATGTTATCTGTTTATGAAAAGATCCTGCAACTTTTCACCCATCAGACAGAAATGAGAGCCCATCTGGTTCAATGTTTAGAACAACAAGAATTTACCTCATTTCCACATTTCGTAAAGCCAAATCGACGAAACATTACAAACATGTCCAGCAAAAAATCGAAATATATTGCCGTTGCAGAAATATCTACGATCAGAAAACAGCTGAAATGGCAGAAGTTGTGGGGAATGGTACCATGTTTCTTGTATAACTTCTGAGCCTATTGAAACTTTAGCAAAGTCTGATTCAAAATATTTTTGCAGTGACGTTTGTGAAACTGAACAGCAATCTAAAATTTTAAATTTCTTGTATATGTGTAAATATTTGTTAGTAATTTTTAGAAGTGAATTTGTAGGGACCGGTACAGTAAATTTATGAGGTGATCAGTTGCTACTTTGTTCGTGAGATCCACTCTCTTTGTGTAACTTCAGAGATATTAATTGTCCATAGATTTTGTCATATATTAGTTATCCATTTTAATTTGTATACTATCACAAAAAGCTTCTAAAATTCTCATTTTCTCTTTAATTCTAAATCATTGTTATGGATAACTAATCAAATAGTCCCGTGAGAACCACGTCCCCGTCGTGGGATATGAAAACATGTATAGTTGTTATACGTCATATTATATATATAATTAAATTAATTTAATATTTATCAACAGTACCATTTTTTGAATAATTAAATAATTTTTTATTACATAATAATTGCATATGCCATTATGTTACCATTCATCGCAAAGTGTTCTCGATATATTAGCCGATATACTTCATTGAACACAATCTTGCCCTTATACAGCTGATATTAGTTATCTTATTGCGCATGCGTAAGTGTAAATAACGCCAGCCTACTACCTGCATTATACGGCCTTAAGTGTAAATAACGTTCGCCTAAAGTATATGTGTCCAGGATTACCCTCGATATATTTGACGTCCCATAATTATATGTTGCTTTCACATTGTTGATTACACACGTGGTTGGTGTAGCTAGCTAAACAGAAGGTGTTTACCCTTCCGGAGCACTCGGCATTACTTCCTTGGTAGAAGTGTATTTCCTGATTTGCCAGCTTCAACGTATTTGCTGTGCTTTAGGTTTGCCCTTACTAATTTATTGGCATGTTTTTTTTATATTCTAACACGATGCATTTAATAACCTGACTTGTCAGCTTCAAAGTTTTACTTGGCTCCTCGATTGTAATTCGGACATTGATTAGTTTTTTGTTTTTGATTTCATGAAACAGAACAGACTTGTTTGGTATTTAGCTTTTTGTTTTTGTTTGAGCCTGTAATTGGCTACTATGTTGAGAACGTTAGCTTTTCACACTGTAAAATTTCGTTTGATTGTTATGGTAACAGGATGCTATAAATTTACCGACTGCCGCAATATAAGTCAATTGTTCTTATCTTTGGCGTACATTTTTCATGGATTTATTCAGCACAAATCGGTTACCTTGTATAACCTAAAATAGCCTTTTTGTTCGTAATTAACCATTGAACTGTTAGTGCGCGTTATTCAGTTTGCTTTTTAAGACAATACAATGTTATAGAACTTTAAACGCCATTTCTAGGCAGTTAAATAGTTATATTTACGTTTCTCATTTTTTTTTGAAAAATTAAGTTTTTGTTTTTGAATTGAGATAAATTGAAAACAATGTCGTGTAACAGCCAATCAATGACGTATCGGGCACAGGTGTTAGCAAAAGATCCGTGACGTCACATTAGCAAATGTAATTGTAATTATATAACTTCATTTGGTCTCAAATTTGGTTAAGAAAATCAAACATCATAAAAGTAAATATAATATACAAACTTGTATAAATTCTTATTAATGTCTCTGTCTTCCAAATAATATATTTAAGGATATTGATTTATTTTTAGGTTAATAACAGTAATTATACAGTGTGTGTTGTCGTCGGAGAAAACGATACCAACAAAATTCCGAACACTGTTGATGGCAAGCCAGGTGTATTTGCATATCACCGAAGGGATCTTGGTCATCGCAACTTCGCCGATTGTAAACATTATGCAAGAGTTGCTACGAAAGGTATTTATGTTCAGACACACCCTCACAAACATAAACAAAAACATACACACACACTCATGCGCGCGCGTGTTTTTATTTCTGGCTTCTAGAACACGATGGAAGAAGTTGACTAGAAGTCGGGCCAATCTCCGTTTTTTTAAAAGTAAACACAGTCTTAAATATGGAATGTAAATGAATTATTGATCTCTCATAGAGTGTCTAAGGGCCTTTATTGGTTATTAGTCTGTGGAACCACCTTACATATCACCTTTCAGTCTTTAACCATACTAGTACGGTGACAGTTAAAATAATCCGTTTGCCGAAAGGTGATAGTTTAACTGAATGAACTGGTGTGAAGAAATTGTTTTACTGAAGCTGCTTGCAAATGAATTAACCCAGGGACATTGCAAGCCTAGGCTAATCAGAACTCTCAAAAGTTCTATGGCCGTAATCAACGTATTGTTGATAATAATGATGTCTGTGTCTGGGATTGTCCTGGATATATTCAACACCCCATTGTACCATGTTCCTAGCAGTTAATTTTAAGTGACACCGTACATAGACACAGGGACATCTTCTAATACTGTGATGACGAACATGAAACTTTTTGTTTTTGTCCTGATGAGCCTAGGCTTGCAATATCCCTGCGTCAACAATATATTTGTAAGCAGCCTGCTTCGTTGTAAATTGAAACCGTAGTGGGAACAATCTCTACCGTAGCGTATACATTGTGGGTGTCATAATTAGGTAATAGTAAAAAAAATGAAGCCTAACATCAGTGGTATCTTTTATATCCAGGTAGATTGCATTATCCATAAGAATTGTTAAGAGAAAACTATGACTTTCGGTCCGTAACTTGTGGCCATTGCTTAAAATATATTGGTCATGGAAATCCTTGTTTGATGTGTATAATATATATATTATCAAATGCTGCTAATGTATGTAATTTTGTGTGTATTTATTTTTAAGGTATTGAAATTTAGACATATCTGTGTATTTAATTTTCCCGTTTTTAATATGCACAGTAATGCAATATTCATAATATAATTTCATTCGATATAAATCTTATGCGCAAAACTAGAGACCGCTGAATAAGCGAAAATTAGTACACTACGAAAATAAATACTTTTTCAGTACTCCAACTTTTTTTCTGATTTTTAGTTCACTTGTAATGCTAACGGCATCAGCTATAAAGAACCAAACTCAATATCTTGATCAGAATGAGACACAAGCAATGGTACATAGTTACGAACTATATTTTGCCGGAACATCAAAAATAAATCCTGGATTTAAGGTAAGATTCCATATATGGTCTCTGTTACAGGAGGTGTTTACACTTTCGGAGCACCCGGTTTCACTGTCGTGGTGGAAGCACATGGTTTGATTTTAGGTTTTAGTTTTCAAAGTTTTCATGTTTTAAACCTTTAAGACTTTAAATTACATTAATAAAATTACTTAAATATTGCCTTTTACACAATTTTTGAATGTTATTGTCTCGGTATTTTAGTCATTGCCTTGATCTGAAATGTGACTCAAAATATATTTATGTGTATTTTGTGTTACACAATGGACGCATGTATAATTTTATTTGCCACTTTTCAAAGTATTTACTTTGCTTTCGCTATCGTGAATTTAAAATGGATCGGTATACTAATTCCATTCAATTTAAATTTAAATTTAAATTTCCAATTGTAAATGCGTATAACATTTATCTGTTTAAAGTCTTTTATACAAAACGATACTATAATGTTATATATTACTTATATATAAAAGTTATCGCCCTTTGTACATGTATCTTAACATTACTGAATTAAAATATGTAGAAAAAAATGATATGTTACAAATGTTTGAAAGTGATATATACATTGAATACCTGTATGTAAGGAATATACAGTCAAACATGTCTATAAAGGCCATCAAAATGGGCAGTGGCTATGTATACAGGTTCAAATAATACGAATAATGAGCAATTGGGATACCATTCTAATAGCCTTTATAAGCAGATTACCTTTATATAGAGGTGGCCTTTAAGGAAGGTTAAACTGTAAATCCACTTGGTATTTTCAGGACACAGTTCTGACATCAGTAGTGGTTACACATAAAGCGGAAGAGATTTGGATGAGGAACAGAGAAGCTGTAATTTGGAGATACATTGTAACAACTGATGGTGTTCTACGTATGTATCCTGGTGTTAAACAGGCCAAGGAATGGGATCACAAACAAAGACATTGGTACATATTAATTATAATTAATAATTATAATATCTTTGTGTTCAAGATTGCCCTTGATATATTTGACGTCCCATGTCTCCATGTTCCTTTTACTCAACTTTGATTTCACACTTGGCGGGTTGATCTAGCTAAACAGAAGTTTCTTATTCTTCCGGGTCACACAACCCCACTTTCTTCTAGACATGGATTAGTATTTCTTTTTGATGATAAATACGTTAGGTGTAAAAGTTTGGTCTGAATTTTTTCTCTGTATGTCATCTAATAACTTTCTTCTTTATTGCCTCCTTATCTTAAGTTTTCCCTTTTTCGTTAAGGGTCGAACCTATTGTTTTCTTGTCTATTAATTGGATTTTTAATAACTTGTCCCATGGTTATAGATACGTATTGGTTTCTTGAAATGGAGAAAGGAAAACATTGAGAATATTGTAATATTTAATAAAGTTTAAGATTGTTTACATGATAACTCTTTTGTTTTCTTCGGGTCGGTAATCAACTTGAATACTCGATTGTCTATTGTTTACTAGCACGAGCCCAGGTGTTTCAAGTTGAACCATTGAGTCCAATTCTCATAACAACAGTTTTGCCTTTGGGATTGTAATTTGAACACGAATCGGTATGTTCGTGCTCGGTGTATTAAACATAATTAAGCATGACATTGTTGACTGGGATCTTTTTAGCCAAGAAAAATGATAGCCTACAACGTAAACTTGCGAACATATATTAAATACTCTTTTACAAATTCAAACTTATACGTACCTATTTCATTTCCATAAGTGAGAGCACCCATTTGAGATGGACCGCCGTCATCAAGCATTGGGCGTAAATCTACGGCTTTTTGTAAAATTTTGAAAATGCATGTTCTTCGTAACAGTCTTCTATTGTTTTATATGTATTTTGGGTAATAAAATCCTGCTCATTTTGAAATCTAATGCTTGACTCGGCATTTCGTCTGAATCTTAGTCAGACATCTTGAACAGTATGTATGAAATTAAATAACTCCGTGCGTTTGTTTTTCAACTTTCGCTCGTGCGTGAAATGGCATTGCATTATTTCTAAAATTTAAAAAGAGAAAAAGAGGACTTCAGTCGGGATTTGAACTCACAACCTCTTCATTGCCTAGCATGCTTGCTATCCATTGGGCCAGAGTAGGAGTTACGGCTGATAGGTGTTAAAAGGGAGACATATATTTATTATTTGCTTGATAATTTTTGCCTTCATGATTCTCTTTTTCGAAAATGATACTAGATTTTGATCATGTATTTTTAATAAAATAATCATTGCAATATTTTTAAACTGCTGTATGAATGGTTACTGGCTATAGTATTTGTTTATGAATAATTTTCTTTAATTTACTTGGTAAAATCTTGATTTATTTATTTATTTATTTTCATACAATATGAAATTATTTTTATTGTTATACTCTAGTATATTTTAAACAATTAATTTCATTTTTTAACACATTATTTTGAACTGTATTATTGACATCGTGTAAGTCAGTTACGAACCTCGTCTCGGGTCCATCAATTGAAACACCTGGCACGTGCTCGTAATCCCTCACCGCTTCGCACGTGCCCAGGTGTTTCAAATTGATAAACCCCTCTGACTCGGTAAGTAACTATTACTTACTGACATTCGAGTTTGATATATGTTTATACATTAATAGAAATTATTGAAAGACATTCACGTTAGAGGTCAATAATCAAGGTCAATGTTACATGAAATCGAATCTCGGCTTGCGTTAAGTTTGATGGAATTTCTTCATATTTTATAAACCGATGTTAACAAAAAGAAATGATTTGAAATAAAAAAAACCTTTGCAATTGCTGTAATTATACTATGAATTTAAAAGGTCAAAATCATGAACGTTTTCTACCACTAATGTTTTTTTACAGTATTGGAACCAAGTATAAAAAACATCACCATTTCATACAGAAACTTGTGGTAATGTACAGTGATTTGTCCAAGTACAATGGAAGGGGTCTCGCCACCCCTCTTATTTTTCAAGTCTCGAATTAATATTAAACTCAAAGATTTATATTCTCAAATATGCACTAATAAATTAATGAATTGGTATGTCTCCTATACTTTTTACATACATGCTTTTCAACTAATATAGAAAAAATGTTTTTGGTATATGTTTTGCGACAGGTACTGGCGAACAACTGCACAAAGTGGAAAATATGTATTTTCAGCACCTTATGAAGATCTTTGGGGAGCTGGATATTTATTAACGGTATCTCATACCGTCTATCAAGGAAGGTACTAACATAAATAATTCAAAAATTTACTATCGGGCTGTGCATTTCACATGACCATTTATATCAACAGTGAATGTATAACTGCCTCTTGAACAGTGTTTATCCAGTTTATTATAAAATCCATGAAACACGACATATTCATTTTCGCTCACACTTTATGCACTTACTTTTCTAGCATGGTTAGGTCGATGCAAAAAACATATATATATTTATATATTATTGGAAATACTAATACTGTTACACAACTACCGAATGTATCCTAAACCATATATTAAGAAAAAATCTCCAGGTTCAACCTGACAGTTTTGGGCTCCTCTTATACGAGGTTTGTCGGTCTTATAACTATAGGTTTTTTTTATTCGTTTTTATTTGTCAAAAAGATATTTTCTAGTGTGTCTTGAAGTTGAAATAAAATCATATCCTTTGTTGTGGATGATTCGTTTGCATTTTTAAATCGATTTTGACTCCATTGGCTTTAAAGGTAAATCATCTGTTGATAATTGTTGAAAAATTAGCAAAACCTGTCAAAATTTGTTTTAGACCAAAACTCTACCATATGTATTCGCGATGGCCATTATTAAATATATAAACACTGTCAAAAAGCTTCTTAACATTTATCGTACTTTCAATTTTAGATCCGATTCGAAGCATGATTCGGCTAATAAAGTGACCGCTGTAATGGCTGTAGATATTTCGATTCATTATTTTTATCAGATGATCTTACAGCAATACAGACTATGTAATTCCACAGAATACAGGTAACACACATAATTTATAACATTAAGTTGTCATTTTAAAGGATACATAAACATGTCTAGAAATATGCTGCAGTTGATCACCATTCCGGGTGAAATACGATATGTGAGAGAAATAATCGGTATGATGTGTAGGTATGTGTAGGTGCGCATCACATACTGCTGCTTTTGTTTCGTTTTTTGTACGAGTTATGGGACTTATTTATACTTTATACTTTGTTCAGTCTGTTTCAATCTCTTGTATTTGCAAGCGTTCTATGTAGCAGCCACAGGTGGCCTACTTTTTTACAACTTTATAGATGTGCCTCTAACGTGCACTGAGACACGGGACCTAAATTTCGAGTCGTATCCGAAAGACTGCTGAGTAACGAGCTTTTTACAGCTGTAGTATGGACAGGAAATGAAAATTATCTCAGAAAATTTCCTTAGTCCCGTGTGAGGTTTGAACCCAAAACCCTTCACTTAGAAAGCCAGTGACAGTACCGCTCGGTCAAGTCCGCTTATGGTATTGATATATTTATGTTTAGCTATCTGGTATAAGGTAATCTGGACAGAACGAAATAAAACTTAAAAAATGTGTAGCTTAAAATCATGTTCTTCGTTCTTGTCAATAACCAAAACAACCAATATCATGAAACAATAAATAGTTGAAACAGAAAACGTAAGATAACACATGCTTTGTAAAACATTAACACATTTGCATTTTCCAAACAGTAGTTTTATAAAACAGGTAACCTGTAGATATCTGTACACTAATATTCACATGTACCATAACTTCGAGCGTTCCATTGATTTTAAAGTTACCTACTAGATGTCGTCAATCTTTTGGTAACATCTGTACAAAAAGTTTTTTTGGCTTTTTTTAAAATTGATGCTTAGATTTTAATCTTTTAACCTTAATACCCCATGAACATAATAATCTTAAATATGGAGCATAAACCATCGTATGTTGTAAAATCATAGGGGATTAAAGTATAAATACGTGATACGGATATTATCCCCCTTTGAGAAATGCACAATGTTTCAAATTGAAAATAAGCATATTATCTAACGGATTATCTTATTTACCATAAAAACAACTTAATTACGAGTACTGGGCTAATTTAACCCAAAAGTTCATGAAAATGCAATCTATTGGTCGCGATGATCAACTTGGATTTGTTTATATTTGCATGAACCATGCAAAACCATGTTAATAAAAAAGACACTTATAAGCGCTATCAATAACATAAACATGTTATGAATAGAAAAGTTTAAATCTAATATCATGCATAGACCTAAATTAACTCCCAGTTTCAATACGTGCCCATGTGCGTGTTTTTAAAAATAATTTTAGTACAAAAATACTTGATTTTAGAGAATCGGCAAGGCTTTTAAAGGTGCTATGCAAATCATATAAATCGTGATTCAAAATTATTTACAGTTTGGCTTAACAGAGATTGCTCTGTAACAGAATCTTTTTACTTAAATATTATATTTTCAGATGTTTAGTAATCGACAATAGCGGGTTTTTAGTTATTCATCCAGATTTTACAAGCCATTTGACAGATCCAGATTTGGATAAATCTATACATATAACAGCTAAGGTATGTGCAATTAAAGGATATAATTAAAAACAAACATACAAATCTTTGTTTAAATCACAATTCAGAAGCAAAGCAAAAGCTATGAAACCGACAAGTCAGGTTAAACACGTAAACGTTCATCTGAAAAGCGAGGACGTGTATTCTGGAAGGGTAGGCACCTCATTTTAGCTAGTTACACCACCACGTGTGCAATCAAAATTAGATGAAATGAAGTTGGAACTATGGGATGTCAAATATATCTAGGGCAAAACTGGACACAGAGACAACAGACTTATCAAGTACTGTGATGACAGCCACAAACCTTTTAAGGGCCCGGACACGCCTAGGCTTGCAGTTTCTCTTGAGCTTTCATTTTATGTTATATAATTTAACTTTCATACCAGTGGGTTTAGTCAATTAAGTAATTTGTTTTACGTCACAGAGAACATTTTGTCTTATATTGACGCGGTCAGTTGAGGGGAGGCTAAGAAAGCAAAAATAACCGGAGAAAACAATGAACCTTTGGCGAGCATGCTGTCAAATTTTCTCACATTTCTATCTGTCCAAATTGGAATTAGACCATTCAGCCATTGATGCCTTGTGAAAACTGAGGTTTAGTTTGAAAGGTAATAAAATTGATTCCAAGAAAGATTTAACATTTATATTTATTTATATTTAAGGAAGGGGATATAGCTCAAGATTTAATTTTAAAAGGAATTTTAACAAAGCGAAGCTGTACAGATTTCAAAATAATAAAAGATCATATTACTTACCGGGTGAGTGAATTTGTAAAAAATTATTACTATATAAATAATGACCTTGGTTGAGGGAAATATCAAAGTTTGTCTCCGCTAGAGAACATTATCTCCCGAGACGATAGTTAAAGATAAATTTCTCAAGGGGAGACAATCTTCCATATTTCTTCAACAAAGGGCGCTATTTACTTTATAATACCGAAAAAAGATTATTCGGTAGTTTCCGTGATTTTCCGTGTCTAGCGGTGAATTCTGCAATATCTCATGACAATGTTGACCGCTCGTTCAAACATTGTGAATTTTTTCATACCACGTGATTAGAAATCGACCAATGCGAGTTTAGGAATTATTGGTGAGATATAATAGAGTAATATATATACAAAAATATTGGAAAAATGTAAAAATAAACATGTTTTAAATTGTCATTCAATCTTACATTTGTTTTTGTTTTCTTTTCTAATTTGACGAATTGTATGTATGAATAAGATATTAAGTATTATTGTTTTTTCCTATCCCACAATATCATCAGAAGTTTATATACCGTATGGGTGTACGATTTGCCCATGACGCGTTTGTTAAAATTAACTCTCTTGTGCACTAGCTTTACTTTCTTGAAAGCAATGGGGTTCTAAAGGTCCAGTTAAATTGTATTCCTATTGTTCAATATTCATATTATTTGAACCTGTATTTAAAGGCAACTTGCCCATAATGCCACTTTTATTGGTTCCCTTTATAGACAGGTTTGACTGTTTTTAAGGAACAGCTATAAGTATACAAGATAAACGCTGTGAATGAAAATTTATAAATTCCTTTGTTACAGTCTAAATAACATGACATTTGATTTTTATTTAAAAGGTTGCATTAACTCCGTTTTATAAAGATGGTGTAGAGATGGATGACAATTTCGGATATGAGATGAAACCCATTAGAAATAGCAATATATTTCTAATTATAAAGAGAAATAACCGAATCCCAACACCATGCTGCAGTGTAAGTCTAGTGTTCAAAATGTCTAAAAATTATTATCATTAATTACTGACCTGTTTCTTTTTTATTGTCTGGCGTCTCAAAAATGTTTTCTACCGCCTTGGTTACTTTTTCTTTGATATTGACAACAACAATAAAATTTGTTTGGTTAAGTTATGATACGTTGCACCAAATAGTTTTTTGATTATTTACACATTAATCTCAACGATTAAAATAGAATATTTGGGTGGTACAATTTGTATTTCTGTAACTCTAGCATATCTGCTTTCTATTTCTAAGTGTAAAACAACATTTACAATATCTACTTGCAAAAACTGTAAAATAAAAGAAGCAGACCAATTTTACTTGTTAACTAATTAGAGGCCTTTACAGAGAAAAAACATTTTAATGGGGTTCGCCGCTGTACCACGTGATACTTTCTAACGTGTCTGCGAAACGCTTGTTTCCAATGGACATGGAATCGCAAAATATGACGTTTTTCCGTAAAAACGACGTTATTCTGGGAATTTGTGACGTTTACGTATTCCAAAATGTTCCGCACAAACGTTAAGAGGTATTGACCACGTGGTACAGCGGCGAACCTCATTGCTGTTGACTGGAGTAGAATTCACAACAGCTTTGTGCATATAACTAAAAGACTAATATTTTATCTCTTGGCTACCTGCAAAAACAGTGAAGCAGTTTGTGTAAGAAAGCTTTGTATTTCTCAATTATGTGCGAATGGGTTATTTAGATGTATTTATGTTTGTTGTGGGGAACTTATCGCCAAAACTACTGCGACAAACACTAGTTGGTAATAACCGTCATTTAATTGAAGAATTTGGATTTCAGATTTGCCCAAATAAAAGTGAAATGCCATTTTAGGGTCCCAGGGAAATTCATAAACGCCTTATGTACAATAGCTATGGTCCATGTATTATATGTTTGACCGCATAAAACACATACAATGGTCTTCTGTTGATGACGATATTGTTTTTCATTTTATATACAGTTAATTCCTTACCGATCACCTAGTAATGTTAGATGCAGCAACAACACCGGAAGTTGTGAATGTTTATGTTTCAGAGACATAAACTTCGACTACTGCCTTAATGAATACCAATCACGGTAAGCTCATGACGAAGGGGAGATAACTGGTGTTGTTTATAATTTAGGTTGAGAGTGCACAGTGTAAATGCTTGTATCTCATTCTACAAATCGTTGTAATAAATGCATAGGATACCACGCGATTGAAAACCAAGAGGTGATAACGATAACTTAATAGTTATCAATGTGGGTGAGAGTGTACATTGTATTTATTTATCTTTCCTGCAACTAGTCGTGATGAAATGCAAAGGATTTAGTTGATATCTCGAGATTGCAAAACCGATCATGAACATTAGCCAATAAACTTTCCATAAACAGTGGCCCATGTATGTTTGAATCTTCAATATTGATATATGGTTGTATTGGATTTCTGTCGAATACGCAGTTGTGAGATTGTTGTGCCACTTTAACATGTTTAAGTGTTTCGCAAGATTATTGACATCACAAACCCTAATTGTTGCTCGAAAAATTTCAATTGCATTGTGGCATGTCTAGTTCGCTTCTCTTTTAGAAGGCCACTTGCTATAATTAAAATGACAGTTTCAAAATTTTTATTTTACTTTATTTTAGGATTGTGATTTGACTGAATTGTGTGATTCGTATGCTTGATTAGTTCTATGCCTAAGCTAATTTACACAGTGTATTTGTTTTAATAGAGACGCAAGTCCAATTTGCAGTGCCACGACTCCAAGCTACAATGAAGTATTTGAGGATGAGGAGAAAAAGTTAAAAGACGGATTAAATATTTGTTTTGATCCAAAATGTGAACAAAGGAGCTCTAAAAAGTAAGTATTATAGTTCTTATATACTGCAAGAGCTTACACTATCCACTTTATCTGGAACAATCAGAATTTGAATGTCTTTTCCCCCGCGGCTTATATAAAGGATTGTTCATAACAAGACTACTGATGCTGGATACGAATATATTGTAATTGCTAACGTGTAGCGGATGAAGCTAGCTAATCATAGTTGCTTTCCTTCCATGGCAACTGGTCTCCACTTAATTTGCTTGTTTCAAAGTTTTCCATTTTTTTGTTGTGAATCGGACAATAATTGGAATGTTTGTTTTTGATTCCAAACGGTACGGATTTACTGGGATTTTTTTGTTAAACTGTGAAAAAAGGTTGGCTGACACTCTAAATGACATAACCCCACTACTGAATAACTTTTGTAACTTGATCTAGTGTCTGAGACACTAAGATAAAAAACGTTTGAGTTGAGTAAAGGCAATGGTAAAGGTTAAAACCGGTTTGTAAAAATTACAATTAGATGGCTAGTGTCTCTGCTGTTGGACTAGGCATCCGAGAGGACACACTAACCCACGAAAACAACACAGAGTTTTGCTAAATAAACTTTGATTCTTAAATTTCCTGAAAACTAAGCAAAACTCGTTAAAAGTTTTGCCTTAGGTGCATTGGGTAAACTACATTTGGTTCTTTAATTTTTTTATTTCCTAAAAATATTTTAATTTCCACAAGTTGGTCCGGCCACTAATTCCGAAACGGCCATATAGGGATCAACGTAAAACAGATTAAATAAAAATTATAAATCTGCAATCACATTTTTATCTATGACTGTATCTTCGTTGCATTTGTAGAAAGTGTTATACTGTAGCTGGGTGTAGTTGGTGTAGCTGGTGGGGAAATGCAACTAGAATTAACCCTCCGTTTTGTAACTTGGATGACATTTGTCCGTTTGGTAAATGCAAAGACGGTAAGTAACAAGTGTGTTTCAAGGTAAAGTGCCATTACTATATGAGTATATCAGGAGTGTAACGATATGACAATTTCCTTTCACATAATTTTGATTACACACGTGGCGGGTCTAGCTAGCTAAACATGAGGTTCTTACCCTTCTGGAGCATCCGGCCTCACTTCCCTGGTGGAAGTTCACGTCTCTAACCTAACTTGATAGTTCCAAAGTTTTTACTTTGCTTCTGGATTGTGTTTCAGACATGGATTTGTATGTTTGTTTTTGATTGCAATGTTTTTGAGTGCTAATCGCTGATATATCGTGATGGTCCTTTGTGCACCGTCCTTTATGCATAAAATTTCAACATTTTAACCTCGACCTATCTTAATGTTTGGCAATTATCTTATGTATAAGTAGAGTATGCGGTGTAACTGCTTCATCTTGGTGGTGTTTTGTTTCACAGTGTATATGCTATGCTATGGTAGAGATTGCTCTCACTAGGATAATTTTATACGACAAATCAAACTGGTTAAAAAAGTTGACTCATCCGTTATGCAAGCATAGATTCAAGATTTAAACCTGATTTGTCAGTTTCAAAGTTTATATTTTGCTTAATTGTGATTCAAATATGTAAAAATATGTTTGTTTATGATTATATATGTTATTTTTTTAAATTTAGACGGGAGGTGCAATTCGTTGCTGGTTACAACAGAACCCAAACAGACAACGACCACCGGCGATCCAGTACAAACAGATAGAGGACAAATCCTTAAAATCGCTCTAGGAGCTGGTGGTTCTTTTCTGGTTATACTGATTATAGTAATAGTGGTTATATTTGGAATGTATAAGAGAAAACAAACAAACCAAACTGAAGAGTATTTAACGCCGGTTTATTTCACTGTCGAATCGCCCTACCTAACTGGAGGGTGTGCAAATGAAACATTGAGACAGGAACAAATAACAGACAGTTCAAACGATTCACATTATTTTACTATGCCAGAAAGCTCAAAACCGAATGGAAATTATTAAACGACCTTACCTCCAAATGAAGATTTGTAAAAATATACTGACATCTCTTTTTCCATAGATTCAAAGTTATTCATGGGACATCATTGTACTATGCCAGCAGGCTAAAAATCGAATGAAAAGTAGTTACCAGATAAAGGCTAAAAACGAATGAAAATCATTTAACGACTTTAACGCAGATGAAAACGTGTAAAAATATACTGACATCTCTTTTTCCATAGACTGAAAGTTATCGATGGGACATTAATTTACTTTGCCAGAAGGCTAAAGAACGAATGAAAATCATTTAACGACTTTAACGCCAGATGAAGACGTGTAAAAATATACTGACATTGCAAATTTTAAAAAGCAACAATAATATGATGTAAATGATTGTGTGGTATAATAAATGAAGATCTATAAGAGTTGTATTGTTAGCCAGAAGTTCGCGTTAGTGACACTACATAACTACAAAACTGACCAATATTACAGATTCGTGTCAACTTGAACAAACATCAAGACCAACAAGGATAAACAAAGCAGAGCTAAGACGAGCTACAGCAAGAACACATAAACAATCAAAATGTGACAACAAAAAACAAGCAGGAAGGTGAAAAACCAGAACAGATAAAATGGTCTCGGAGTGGAAAACAAAATATAAACTGACAGACAAAATAAAAACAAATATACTGATTCAAAAACGTAAGAACAATAAAGTTTGTCATAAGAAAGGGCCAGGTGAAACACCAAACCAGATATAATGGTATTACCATCACATCGACACAAAACTGACCAACGAAATGAAAAAAAACCAAATATATCAGATCATGTTCAAATCACAATCCAACAAAAAGTACAAATTTCCCAAATTGGAATTATTTAAACACGATATCTTCCAACAGGAAACCGAGATCTGGAGCTCTGAGGCTTATCTTTCGATGCAATATTAAATTGAAGTTATTTGAATCAAATGTGTAATTTAAACATGGACCATTATATTTGTGTTTGATACACAAACATACCGTACGATCTTAATTGGAAGACAACACAATTTCACTGTGATGTAATAAACGAGCAAAATTATCTGCGACCCGACCTTATTTCCATCCAGTTGTTCGTCAGATACAATGTATAATAGCGAGCTGAGTCTATATGAATGGCTTTATTATTCAGTTTTTCACTTTACTTTTGGATTGTGATTTGGATATTGATATGTATACCTGTTTTTTTTCTGTTCTCCTGGTGTTAAAAAGTATCAAAGATACGCTAAATGATTTTTCTAATTTATAGTACATTGAAGTACTCCGTTCGTTTAATTGATATTGATAAATGACACTTTGTAATCAAAACTGAAGACTACATAATTACAGATAAGATAAACTCTCTAGTTAAACTGGTGATGAAAATTTTTGTTTATTTTGAATTAAGTGATATTTATTATACTGTTTGTTCGAATATATTAAAAAAACCTGTAAAATAAATATTTTATAAAACATCGAAAATTGCTGTGTAAGATGGTTTAATTTTAACAAATGGCGCCTAGTAAGACAAACAAAGGACTGCAACGTTACAGGCTGGATAAAAATATGCAGTTAAACTGGTGTTAATAAAGGTTTTTATTCATATTTAGGTAGAATTTATTTTAAGATTTGTTTAGAAAAGTATTAAATATTTGTAAAATAGTATTTTTTATAAAACATCGTACATTGCAGTGCAACGGTCGTCTATTAAATTGTGATAAATGACACTTTATGACCAAAATGGAAGACATAATCATTGCAAACTAGACGAATGTCTCAAGTTAAACTGGTGATGAAAAAGATTCTGGTTTATAACTTTGTGGCATCTTTTTCTAAGCTCGTTTTCAAGAATCTTTTCATTCTTTATCCTGTTTTTTGTTGTTGTTTTTTTTAATAAAAAAAATGAAATTTTGTGGCACATAAAAATATAAATATGAATATGACATGAAAATAAGAAATATTTGTAATACACAATGTAAGATATATGCATATAAAACAGGAAAATAATTAATATACACCATGGAACTATAAAATTTCTCAATTTTCAATTATTTTAATTGATTCACAATTTTAGTCCAAACAATACTGATGAGCAATGGTATTCCGGAACGGACGTCTAGAGATGTAAAATTAAAACTGGTTTAATATGAAATATGACCTATTGAGATAAACCATTCCATGCATGGTAATTATAATGGTTAAAGCACACTTAATACACAATGTAAGATATATGCATATAAAACATGGAAATAATTGAAATACACCATGGAACTTATAATTCCTCAAAAACAAAGGTATACTCCTTCATGCAAAGTATTTGGTTAAAAATATTTTGTTCCTTTTCGGTATCTTTTTAACATCTTTCTAAAAAATTGGTTTCATAATTTTGGTCCAAGCAATACTGATTAGCAATGGTATTCCGAAACGGTCGTGTAGTGCTGTGAAATTGAAACTGGTATAATATGTAATATGACCTATTGAGTTTAATCATTCCATGCTTTGAAATTATAATGCCTAAAGCATTCAAAATCGTTTGGTAGTTGTGTTAAAATATTTATACGCTTCGCTAATTGTAGTTATTAAAGTTATATTTCTTTATATGCTTAGTAATTGACGTATCGTCGGTCACGCCTTTTATGCACCGACACAGGCCGCCATCACGGTACCAAAGCAGTGTCACTACAACTAGTGACGTACTAGTGTCAGTGACGCCATTAATAGCAGAATTCAGGCCGAGTTTTCATTCTTTTTCTGTGTAATTGTAGCATGTCGGAACATTGATAGCTTGGCTGGCAATCCGTCAATTCCAATATAATGTATCATTAGTACAGTCAAATCTGTCTTAAAAGGCCACTTAAGACAACGAGCAAAAACAGAGGTTCAAATAACATATTTAATGATCAATTGGGATGAAATTTTTTTGGCCCTAAAAAGCCTTTACACTTAAAAAATGGACTGTATATTTGATGTTAGGAAATTGGCTTTAACTCGCATAGTGCCAAAATTAGATAGCTAAATATATATGTAAGTCAACAACAACCAAAAATCGAATAATAATAAAAAATTAAAAGAACAAGCATTGGTTATAAATATACTACACGCTTGTGAATGTGTAATTTTGTGTATTAAAGTACTCAATATATGTAATTTAGTTTACTTATTCGTGTATTTTATATTGGCCTGTGTACAGTGGTGTATATGTTAAATCAAAAAAGAAAACATTGTCCGCTTTTACGGGCATTAATTATGTGATAAAGTTGTAAAAATGATAATTAATATATTTTGTACCTTTGTGTTTTTTACACCAACATTGAAATCCGTAGTAGTATTGTGAATAATATTTTGTGTTATATTGTCTTATTTGTCTTGTGTATATATTTGTTTCCATTTATTTTGTTGTTATTGTACCCCCGCAAAAATATTTAGGTGGTATAGGCAAACATTTTTGACCTGCCCCCTTGACCTTTTATTTAAATTTTTATCACAAACCAAGTACATCCGTGTATAGGGAACACAGGTGTTTATTCTGTATACATCATAAGACATACTCATAACTGTGTATGTATTAACTTGGATCTTAACACTACCCATTTATTGGGTGGACCCTCCGGCATGTATATTCTTTATGAAAGGTCAAACGGACAGGTCAATGTTGTTTACCTATATATAGAAATCACCTTGTGTGTGTGTCTGTCTGTCTGACCGTCTAGTTGTCCGTCATATTGTGTTCGCTCCATATATTTAATGTCTATAGATGGATTTTGATCAAACTTGGAACCAATGTAAACCGACAAAAGACAATGTGTCGCGTACCAAATGTATGTGCATAGGTCAAAGGTCTGGAAGTCAAATCTTAGTTTTTTTTTCCTTCACCATATGGTGTCTGCTCCATATCTTCCGTGTATATCGATGGATTTTGATCAAACTTGACACAAATGTGAACCAACTTGAGACAATGTGTCGCACAACAAATTGATATGCATATGTCTTAGGTCATACATCACTAGATCAAATCTTAGTTTTTTCTGTTACAATATCGTGTCAGCTAAAATCTTACTTTTATTTTTAATTATTTTTAAAACTAATAGTTATTTTCTTTATTCATTTGTTGTGTGGGCATATTATGATATTTGAAACTACTGTATTTCCACAAACTCAGTGCACATGGACAATGCAAAAATAAAGTCTTATTTTCCAAAAAAAACTCACAAAAACTTTGTCAAAACTGAATACAAAATATAGTGACCTAAGGGAAAAACATTTTTCATTCATGAAAAAGTATCCTCGACCGTCCGTGATTCGAGACTCTAATAGAAAACGAACTAAATTTGCTAACGCAACAAGAATTTGAGAGCTGAAAAATAGACAACTGATTTTTCTAGATAGTTTCACAGTAAATACCTAAATTTTGTCTTTAATGCATGAAATCGTCACTACAGAGACGATACTCGCGTATAATAACTAAAAACAAAAATAACTTCGAATCTTAAGACGCTCTCGATTTTAGGACGGTCGACGATAAACTTAATTCTGTACATAGAGCAATTTTTGATCTTTTTAACAAAACAACAAATGTTACTATGTCAAAATCATCCCTTCTTTTCCTACTTACTCTGAACAATGTTATGTCATAATTGGAATAACTGCTAAAACTTACCTACATTGTACATGTATGTAGTGGGATGTCTCTCCCAAACATTCCTGCTACTGGCCGATTTATTAAAAGTAAATTCATCATTTAACTTTATACTCCGGTGACAGCACATATTAACCGACGGCGCTTACTGAACACAGGGTACTAATCGGGATCCTATACTAAAAATCACGATGTTAAACCTGACATCCCAGTTTTGTTTATTATTATTATTATTATTATTAAGGCGCCCAAACAAAGTTTGGCGACTTATTGTTTTTGCACCGTTTCTTATTATTAAGGCGCCCAAACAAAGTTTGGCGACTTATTGTTTTTGCACCGTTTCTTATTATTATTATTATTATTTTTATTATTCTTCCTCTTCTTCTTCTTCTTCCGGCCATGAACTTGTCCAACAAATTTCTCATAGACCGTTGGTCCAATCTCGACCAAACTTCACAGGAAGGTTGATCTCCATCTTCTTCCCTGGAGGCCGAGGTAAAATGCTCATTAGGGGAGGGGCAGGAGGGCGGGGTCTTAAAAACAATAATGATCAATTTTGCTATTTATACTATATTTTGCACTATAAAACCATATATATTCATGATCAGTGTCTCGAGATGTACAAGTCTGTATGGCAAGATTTTCCCGGGGGTATCAGGTAGGGTGGGGATGGGCGGGACAGTGTGATAACTTTTAAACGGTTAAGATCCCCACCCATAACTATATATTTTCTGGTTCTACATGAAAAGTTGAATAGAGTGACACTAAAGAAAGTCCCATGGGGTCATTCCTGATGGAAGGTGGTGATGGGCGGGGCTTGGTACTAAATTTTAAATGGTTGATATCCCCATCCTGAAACTATATATTCTCCGGTTCGGCTTTTAAAGTTGAATAGAATGATACTGCAGAAATACTGACGTTATTCCAGAGGAGGGTGGGGACAGGCGGGGCTGGGTACTAACTTTTCATCAGTAGAGATCCCCACCCCTAACATATATATTTTCTTATTCTTTATGAAAAGTTGATTAGATTGATACTAAAGTAAACCCATATGGTCATTCAATAGGAGGGTGGGGACAGGTAGATCTAGGTACTAACTTTGAGATCCCCACCCTCAAACTATAGTTTTCTTCATGGGATGGCTGCTATCAATTTGTTTAAGAATTAAAACAATAAGCTTGAATTTTCATTGTAAAGGATACTTAAGTAATCACTGATCCATGTTCAAAAGCTCTCAATATAAGCAACACTAATGGTCATTTATCCCTGGGGCATGATTCATTATTCAATTCGATAGAGTAGCTGTATTTAGTGATCAATATGACATACATGGGTAAATGCTTGGAGTAATTTAAAATCAACACATCATTAGCTCATCAAAACAACAGGTTGTGATATTGGGTATAGGTAATGTCAGTCAACTTTGTCTATTGTTTGAATTTAACCAATTGGATTCATGTACTACGTCTACTTTCATTTGACACCAAGACAACATTTTTTTAGAATACAATTTCAGAGAGAGAGAGAGAGAGAGAGAGAGAGAGAGAGAGACCATACATAGGCATGCTTGCTCCAAGTATATATTCTAAATGACCAAAAAGGTTACATCTCTTGAATCTTTATATCATTTAAACCTTGAAGTAAAAAAAAAAACTGTTAATTTCTAATAATATGAGTTCTGAATACAGGGTATGACTTTTACTTGTTTGGGCGCCTTATTTGTAATGATGCATCCATCATTACATTAATACTCGTTATTATTATTATTATTATTGTTATTATTCTTCCTCTTCTTCTTCTTCCGGCCATGAACTTGTCCAACCAATTTCTCGAAGACCGTTGGTCCAATCTTAACCAAACTTCACATGGAGGTTGATCCCCATCTCCTTCCCTGGAGGCCGAGGTAAAATGCCCATGGGGTCATTAGGGGAGGGACAGGAGGGCGGGGTTTAAAAAACAATAATGATCAATTTTGCCATCTATACTTTATTTTGTACTATAAAACCATATATATTCTTGATCAGTATCTCAAGATGCACAAGTCTATATCAGTAGATTTTCCCTGCGGTATCAGGGAGGGGTGGGGATGGGCGGGGTAGTGTGCTAACTTTTAAACGGTCGAGATCCCCACCCATAAACTATATATTTTCTGGTTCTACATAAAAAGTTGAATAGAGTGATGCTAAAGAAAATCCCATGGGGTCATTCCTGATGGAGGGTGGGGACGGGCGGGGCTTGGTTCTAACTTTTAAATGGTTGATATCCCACCCTGAAACTATATTTTTTCGGTTCTGTTTTAAAAGTTGAATAGAGTGATACTGAAGAAATGCCCATGGCGTTTTCCAGAAGAGGGCAGGGACAGGTGGGGCTGGGTACTAACTTTTGATCAGTTGAGATCCCCACCCTTAACATATATATTTTCTTATTCTTTATGAAAAGTTGAATAGATTGATACTAAAGTAAACCCATATGGACATTCGAATAGGAGGTTGGGGAAAGGTAGGTCTAGGTACTAACTTTGAGATCCCCACCCTCAAACTACAGTTTTCTTCATGGGCTGGTTGCTATCATTTTGTTTAAGAATTAAAACAATAAGCATAAATTTTCATTGTCAAGGATACTTAAGTAATCACTGATCCATGTCTAAAAGCTTTTAAATAAATCTTTTTATAAGCAACACTAATGGTCATTTGTCCCTGGGGCATGATTTATTATTCAATTCGATAGAGTAGCTGCATTTAGTTATCAGTATGACATTATATGGGTAAATGCCTGGATTAATTTAAAATCAACACATCATTAGCTCATCAAAACAATGGTTTGTGATATTGGGTATAGGTGATGTCAATCAACTTTGCCTATTGTTTGAAATTCAACCAATTGGATTCATGTACTACTTCTCTATATAAAATTAAATCTTAAAATGAAAAGAATATTACAAGTTTAAAATTTCTAAACAGTTTTTCTATTGTATGTAGAACTTATTTAAAGGTTTAAAATTTTCAGCCGTTGCCATGGAAATGAAAAAAAAACAAGAAAAGTAGAAGTCCTAATATGTATTCTGAATACAGGGTTTGATTTTTATTCGTTTGGGCGCCTTATTTGTAATGATGCATCCATCATTACATTAGTACTCGTTATTATTATTATTGAATTTGCTAATTTGATAGAATTTTTATTAACAAAATCATGTGTATAAATTATATGTTATTAACAAAAAATATTAAAAAAAACCAAAACATTCCTGATGAAAAGTCAAGTGGACAAGTCAGTGTTGTGTGCATATAATTTATTAAATGGCATATGTAACATTACAAATTGCTAAGATTTCACTCTAACGCATTCTGTATTTGTATATAAAATGGTATATTTTTATAATGAAATAAAAAATTTCACTGTCTAAAGTGTACCTATAATTTTATTATGCATTTATATATTATACAGTCAAACCTGTCTATAAAGGCCACCTAAGGGAACCAGTAAAAGTGAGCTTTATGAACAGGTGGTCTTTATATACAGGTTCAAATTATACCAATAAAGAACAATTGGGATACAATTTTACTGGCCTTTATAAGCAGGCGGTCCTTATACAGAGGTGGATTAGACTATATGTTGTATTTAGCGAATACTGTCAATAGAATAGAATTAAGACACTATAAGAGCAAATGTTTTCATGCTGAAATTACAGAGAAAGTTTGACCTTAAACAAAACCATGACATCACAAGACCGCAGAATAAAACAAAGGTCGGAGGTTATATGCGGAAAAAATATATCACGAGATGGCAAACCACAAGGCTTAAATGAAAAAAAAATGAAAATAAACATTACGAACTCTTTCCTCGATAGTACATTTTACTTTTTATTTGAAAAGAGAGTGTGACATTAATATGGATAGCCCTGGGAATATCTGTTTTCATATGAAGGAATATGTTAGAATATACGGTATACCTGAATTGGATATGCTGTAAACTTATTTAATTTCGCGTGTATTTATTTTCGCGGAATATGAAATTTTGACATATTCGCGTAAATTGTTTGCGTTTTTGCAATGTGCACTATAACATAATAAGTTTAATATAATTTTCGCTTGGTATTAATTTTCGCGCCAAAACAAACGACCGCGAAATAAGCGAAAATTTGTACTCCGCGAAAATAAATTCATTGACAGTAACGCGTTGATATTGGTTCAAAAAGCATAATTTCGATACGCATAAGATTGAATTTTTTTAATTTATTCAAAAATGCTTTGATTTAAAGATCAAATCTTATCCATTTACTGTGAAATCATAACATTTCGTAGTGTTCCAATATACGTTGTTTTCTGATCCAAGAACTTCATTAAAATAGCACTGTAGATTACATTTTTATCGCGAGCGATTTATTAACTCGTAATTTCGCGAGGACTCTTAGTCACGAATTCAAATATCACGCGAATATTCCAAGAATCGCGAAAGTTATTAAGTCATATTTAAAACTTGACGGCAATTGACTATTACCGTCGTAAAAGTATGCCATTTTAGGTGCAATAAAGTAAATCGTAAACTTCGCCGTAAATTGCAAGGTTCCATTGAAGTTTCCGGCTAAACATGCTTGATTAATGTTTCCTTTCAACTGTTAGAAAAAAATCTATATAGCCCCCGCGAAGTGGACGAGAAATTTAATATGAACCTGGATTGTGGAGGACGCAAATACGTGTGTTCGCGAAATGGTACGCGAAAGTAGTCTACAGTATATATATGACAAACTAACTTTTAACGGAAACCATAAACCATCAACTCCTCTTAATGGTATTTCTTCTAAAATCCACGAATAATGGACACCGCGAAAAAGTGAAAAAATCATGTACATTATTTAAGAGATGCAACTGCTTTCTTATCTCTCCAAAAGTATACCCGGGACTGAGAAATAATTGCCTATAATGAAGTTCATAAAGCCGTCCCCGAACCTTAGTTGTGGGGAAGTAGCTTTACCTTGCCGTTGGTCTTTACTGATTCACCCGGTATAATTGACTGGGAGATGGTACCCTTGCCTGTGGCGTAATGACTCTGTGAAAAAATACCAACTTTTCTCAAGCTTATTGGATTTTACTGTATGATTCACTTTCCTAAAGATAGTTTTGAGTCCGACAGAGACATTACAACATTTGTATCTAATTTAACAATAATTCCAATTCAAATATGGGCTGCATGGCTTTAACATTTTATCTAGCAGAGTTATCTCTCTTGAGCCGTAGACTATTTTCCATTTCTCAGGTTCTCGCAAGAAAATTACAATTACATCCAAATGACAGTTGCGAATGAAGCTAACAAATTATGATTTAGTGAGAAAATTGAAATCGTTTACGAAGCACATTTTCTAATCTGGATCTAGTTGTCGTCCGTAGGAACTTGCTTTAGATCATCACTCTAATGAAATTTGATTTAATTCTATTTAAAAGGGTTTGACGTCCCAGTCAAGAATATTTCATTTATATCGATACGTCACCAGCTATATGCAAAGTGGCAGAAAATATTTGCAGTGCACTTAGGGCAATATACAGGGAGGGTTCTTTAACGTGGCACGTCTGCAATGACACGAGACATCGGTTTTTAATGTCTCATATGAAAGACCCTGTGACTTTCATTTCTAAATGCCGAGTGTTTTGCGAAAGAAAAGTCAACATAATTTTAACCTTTGGACAAACCCGGCCGGGTTTCGAACCTTCGACCTTCCACATACTGTCGGTGAGATGATTTGTGGTCCGTAGGTACGTACGTGTTTTAGACCAACACTCAGGCAACAAAGCCTCTTATGAGAAAAGAGTGTACAGTGGACCTTAAAGTGGACCCTTACTGTCATATTTCAATATCTGTTTCCAGCTGTGAGTTTCGTAAATTTATTCAAATCTTTGGCAAATATTTATATTTTGGGTATTAGACGATATTTTCAAATCAAAACTGAACTCATTCCCTTACTGTAATCATGCAAGCAGAATCATCTCTACATGTACAAACACTTTATTTTCTGTTATTTTAAAAATAGTAAGAATTTTTACTAGCCATTTGGTAAACCCAACAGGGCTTTGAACAACCGGTAACCGTGTCCAGTTAGATATGAATATTTTTTTTAGATAAACTTCGTTTAACCCAACCCCTCTCCCCTTCCCACCACCACCAAGTATGCAAAGAACCTTCACCCATTTTCTGTTTTTCTGTACATCATTAATTTCGATACTAATACAAAAAATAATCTCAAATTTTTTAACATAAATATTTTCTGGAAAAAGGTCAGCATAGTAACAACGACTTTCTTGGTACTACTGTTACGCACTCTATTGAAGTCATTTATTGACCTTAAAACACCACATGCAATACCCTGCTTAAGCGCCAGGACACAGCGGAAACTTTTGTAGAATTACTAATTATGTACATCATTTATTTCGGTTTTAATAAAAAACAAGATTTTCTCAAAATCTGGAAATTTATTAACTGAAAGGTAAACTAGATGTACATCATAACAATGACTTTCTTGGTACTAGCTAGTGTCGCGCTCCTCTATTGAAGTCATTCATTGTCCTTGGAACGCCACATGTATATCCTGCTTAAACGCCAGGACGTAGCGGTAACTGTTGTGAAATTACTAATTATCAATGTATTATATCCGTGTATCACAAACTTTCAATCTAATCTCTATTGAAATGAGTTAAGGATGTTCCTTGAAAATTTCTTCAGTTACAAACCCGTCGAAAGTTTAACACTGAGCTAACGAAAAGGGACCAAAGTTCGGTGAACGTGTAGTCGAGATAGATACATGAGATAGTAAGTGGCCATAATATATATATTATAATATATTATATATATAATATAGCTGCCAAAAAGCTGTCAAGATATACCTAACGAAATGCTGAGATGAAACTATGAATGGAACTCAAAGATAAAAAAACGCTAGCGTTGTATAGGTAAAGAAGGAGAAATTAATTTAAATTAATTTTTAATAAAACGCGATGACGTTCGTGGCATTGTGTCTTCATTGTGCATTCAGACCAGTAAGAATAAAAGTTTTGTGATTGAAAACAAAAAGTTGATTGGTTGGATGAATAATGCTTAACGTCGCATTGACAGCTTTTCGCGACAAGAACTATTTTATTCATCTCTATGGATTGATCTATGAACAAGTTCGTGTATGCATGTGAAGTGCGAGTGTGTTTAATGGTGTTCCTTGTACTAGCGCGAACTTAGGGCGACTTTAACGTGCTAGCTCACAGTCAGTACGCCGCAGACAAGCGTACCCCCCAAGTCACATTTTACTCATACCATGGCCAGGTGAACCAGTAAACGCCAACGGCAAGGAAATATGTGGTTTGAGCGGGGCTCGAACTCACAGCGGTGTGAGACCCTGGATTTGTAGACTGACGTCTTATTGACGGTAATTGGTTTCGGGTCCTCGTTAATTTCAGCAGCAGCTACACATGTCTCTGCAGCTTTTATGCTACTAGCTATCTTTATGTCGGCATTATGGCAGCTGAGTTTTGACCACTTTTTATTTACTTAGTATTTACCTTTCGACCGGCCTGTACCACTGCGGTAGCCCAGTTGGATTAGTGATCGATCCGTAAGTTGGAGGTCGTGGGTTCGAACAAGGATCGGGTCTGACTCAAGACTTAAAAGTGGGTAGTGACTGTTGTTTCGCCAAGCACTCGGCATTACGAAATGAAAGTTACGGTTCTTTCGGTTAGACCTTCAATCAAACGGGGTATCGTAGCTTGTTAGGCTTGGCACAATAGAAAACCCTGCTGTATAGCGCACAGGCAAAATTTCTGCACCTTTTCGATATAAGTGAAATATTCTTGACTGGAACGTTAAACACCATTACCCACTCTACTCTACTCGACCGACCTGTACCGTATTATGAAAAGTACGACAACTTGCATCTGAATACATGTATCATGTATATTTTTTGCCATATATCATTTGCCATATACCATTTTTTGAATGTATTTATTTTATGATTAGTTTTAAAAAAGTATACAAAGCTTGTATTTATGATAAATAACAATGAAATAAATTTTTAAGAAAATATTCTTTTTACGCAAGTAATAACGATAACATGCATATTAAAGTGCGTAATAGAATTTTTATTTTTTTTAAATTACAATGTTATCTGTGTCGCTATAGAAACCAAAGTTTACTATACTCGTACTTATAATTTTTAAGAAAAATATTTTTTACGCAAGTAATAATGATAATATGCATATTAAAGTGCGTAATAGAATATTTATTTTTTAAATTACAAAATGTTATCTGTGTCGCTATAGAAACCAAAGTTTACTATACTCGTACTTATAATTTTTAAGAAAATATTCTTTTTACGCAAGTAATAATGATAATATGCATATTAAAGTGCGTAATAGAATTTTTTTTTAAATTACAAAATGTTATCTGTTTCGCAAAAGAAACCAAAGTTAACTATACTCGTACTTATAATTTTTAAGAAAATATTCTTTTTACGCAAGTAATAATGATAATATGCATATTAAAGTGCGTAATAGAATATTTATTTTTTTAAATTACAAAATGTTATCTGTGTCGCTATAGAAACCAAAGTTTACTATACTCGTACTTATAATTTTTAAGAAATATTCTTTTTACGTAAGTAATAATGATAATATGCATTTTAAAGAGCGTAATAGAATTTTTATTTTTTTAAATTACAAAATGTTATCTGTGTCGCAAAAGAAACCAAAGTTTACTATACTCGTACTTATAATTTTTAAGAAAATATTCTTTTTACGTAAGTAATAATGATAATATGCATATTAAAAGTGCGTAATAGATTTTTTATTTTTTTAAATTACAAAATGTTATCTGTGTCGCAAAAGAAACCAAAGTTTACTATACTTGTACTGATAATTTTTAAGAAAATATTCTTTTTACGTAAGTAATAATGATAATATGCATATTAAAGTGCGTAATAGAATTTTTATTTTTTTAAATTTCAAAATGTTATCTGTGTCGCTAAAGAAATCAGAGTTTACTATACTCGTACTTATCAATTATTGTTTCAAGTATCTTATTCATAGCGGTGTTTGATCTCGGCACGGTTGACCAACGCCTCTTTATCTTAATGACTTGGTTGGAGAAAAAATTAAAAAAAGTTATTACAGTTAAAAATATTTGATATAAAATACAGTTCTGACTTTAACTGCTTTCATTTGTTTAAAATAATTGTGTAGCTCAACTTTTGAAAAGAATTATAAAACAAAACACAAAATACAAATATTGACTAACCAACTGCTTAAGTTGAAAAACAATGATCATACTAATCTGTGTCCAAATCACAATCCTATGGTGTTCTGTTAGGGCCAAATTGACATTATTGTTCTTTCTCTCTTTCGAAATGAACGCGAAGAAGCGAAGTTGCGAAGATACAATGGCGAAGGAGCGAAGATACAATGGCGAAATTGCGAGGATACGATAGTACTATTCAAAACTTCGCAACTTCGCTCCTTCGACATCGTATCTTCGCAACTTCGTTCATGTCGAAGGAACGAAGGAGCGATATGGCAAATTTAGCCCTAATAGAATACTATACAATCCTAAAGCGTATTATAATCTTTGAATCTGACAAATTGGGTTAAACACATGATATTCCATCAGGCAGGTGGATCCGGGTGCTTCAGATCTTTAAACCATTGCAACCGGATCTTGACTGAGTTGGTCACTGTGTTGAACAATTACATTTGCTTAAACTGTTGAAAGTAATCACAATAATGTGCATATTAAAAAGCATTTTATTGCAGAATACAATCCATATTGTTAAGGAAGCCGAAGTTTTTTATACTAATGCTACTTGTCAATAAATTAAGAGTACTTCAGACACAGAAGTATTGAATTTGTAGAATTAATCGTCGCGTTGGATAATTCTATTCGCTACAGACTTTTGCAGCGTTGAAGGTATGGCAGTATGAAAAATGCAATATGATATTGCAAAATAAATTATAACCTTCAAAAGAAGCCAATCTTTTCCATAATACATGCTACCTGTCCAAAAAGAGTGTTCTTTACTCACAGAAAATTAAAATTTCATTTCTTACACATGTTAACGGTAAAGTCGTTATGCTCATATGCCTATTTTCATTATGATACATGTATTGCAAAATATAATCTGCAAAAGAAACCAAAGTTTTCCATAAATACAAGCTACTTGTAAATAAACATAGTACCTTACAACACACAAAACTTTATTTTTTTAACCCATTCATTTTATCAATTGTAAATTTCATTTGTTACAAATGTTTACGGTACCGGTAAAGTAATTATGCTATTCCTATTTTTTTAATATCTTTCTAAATATAATCTGCAAAAGCAGCCAAAGTTTTCTATGAATGCATAATAACTTTTAAGTACTTCACACACAGATTTTCTTTAAATTCGTCAATGCGTTTAACCATTCCATTTGTTACAAATATTTGCGGTAAAGTCATTATGCTAATATGCCTATTTTTAATATTCAAAATATAATCTGCAAAAGAAGCCAAAGTTATCCATAAATACATACTACTTATCAATGAATCAAGTACTTTACACACAGAAATATTAAGTTTTTTCGAGTTCATTCCCTTCATCAAATGGATAATTTCATTTGATACAAATGTTCACGGTAAAGTCATTATGCCAATGTGCCTATTTTAAGTACGGCATTTTAAAATCTAATCTGCAAAAGAAGCCAATGTTTTTATGAATGCTTGATTCTAGATGAATAAAGTATTCTATCAAAAACAAACATACTAATCCATTTCCGAATCACAATCCAGAAGCAAGGTAAAAACTTTGGAACTGACAAGTTAGGTTAGACACGTGAACTTTCAACAGGGAAGTGAGGCCAGGTGCTCCGGAAGAGTAAGCACCTCCTGTTTAGCTAGCTACACCCGCTACGTGTGTAATCAAAATTGTGTGAAAGGAACATGGAACTATGAGACGTCAAATATATCCAAGGCAATCCTGGACACAGAGACATCAAACTTATCAACAATACTGTGATGACGGCCATAAAACTTTTTGAGGGTCTTGATAATTCTACAAATTCAATATTTCTATGAATAAAGTACTTCACACACAGATATATTGAATTTTTAGAGTTAATCACTGCGTTGAATAATTCCATTTGTTCTTAATGTTTACGGTAAAGTCGTTATGCTATTCCTATTTTTAATATAATTCAAAATATAATCTGAAAAAAGAAGCCAGAGTTTTCATTAAAATCAAGCTACTTTTCAATTAAAAATTACCTTGCACACAGAACTATTGATTTTTTTCGAATTCATTCATTTCATCAATTGGATTATTTCATTTGTTACAAATGTTTGCAGTGAAGTCATTATGCCAATATGCTCAAATTTTAATAATATACTTCAAAATATAATCCACAAAAGGAAACCAAAATTGTCTATTAATGTATAATACTTGTGAAGTACCTTACACATAGAAATATTGATTATTCTCCAATTCATCATTGCGTTGGATTATTTCATTTGTTTATAAATGTCTACGATAAAGTCATTATGCCATACCTTTTTTAATATATTTCAAATATAATCTGCAAAAGAAGCCAAAGTTTTCTATGAATGTAAAATACTTGTCGATAAATAAAGTACTTTATAACACACAGAAATACCATTAATATCGAGTTCATTTACTTCATCAATAGGATAATTTCATTTTTTATAATTTTTGACGGTAAAGTCATTATGCTGATATGCTTATTTTCAATATGATATTTAAGAATATAATCTGCAAAAGAAGCCAAAGTTTTCCATAAATACACGCTACTTGTAAACAAATAAAGTACCTTACACAAAGAACTTTATTTTTTCCAATTCATTCATTTTATCAATTGGATAATGTTATTTGTTACAAATGTTTAGGGTAAAGTCATTATACCAATATGGCTATCATTAATATGATATTTCAAAATATAATCTAGAAAAAGAAGCCAAAGTTTTCTATGAATGTATAAATCTTGTCATTTGTAATTTAAAAGTACCTTACACGAAGGAATATCAATTTTGTACAATTGAACCTTGTATTTGACAAATGCATTAGCTACAATTTTTACGGCAAGATAAATATAATAATATGCATGTTTTTAACATGATATTAAATCCTTAAATGTCAGTTCAATTAAGGATCTGTAAAGAAGCCTTAAAGAGCATTAAAAATGTCATTAAAGAGGTCTTAAAGAGACCTTAAATATTCTTAAAGATGGCAGTGCTTTAAGGGGGCTTTAAGTAGCCTTTAAGGGTTTTTAAGGACATTTTTAGGATCATTAAGGATCCCTTAAAAAGCCTTAAAAGGAGTTGGTCTTGGGATTTCAGAATATAATCTGCAAAAGAAGCCAAAATTTCATATCAATGTATGATGCTTAGCTTGTCGATTATAAGTTAAAAGTACCCAACACAGAGTAAAATCAATTTTGTCGAATTGAACAGTGCGTTTGGCAATTTCAGTTGCTACAATATTTTGGAAAGATGATTATGATATTTTGCACGTTTTTAAAATGGTTTTATAAAACATATTCTGTGTTGCAAAAGAAGCCAAAGTATTCTATGACTGTATGATACTTTTTTATTATAAATTAAAAGTACCTATTACACAGAAATATGTTATTGATCAGATTTGTTAAATTCGATACTCTTCAATTTTAAATGGCGGTGTATTGATGATATAATGAAAATAAAAGCATATTATTGCAAAATTAATTTTGTAGCATAAAAACCCCATGTTTTTCTATAGATACATGACACTACTTAATTTTAGGTCAAATGTACAAAGAGTCTTTAACGCAGACATATATTGATTTCAATTGATCACTGCATTTAAACAATTTCATTTGCTACAATTTTTAAGTTGGGATAATTATTTTAATTATCGAGATATACGCCATTGTGGACTTTTAGTGATTGTATATGTTCATATTTGGTCTTGAAAAATACAAATTTACCAATCAATGTCCAAATTGCAATCCAAAAGCAAAATAAAAACTTTGAAACTGACACACACTGTTAAACATGTGAATTTAAACACAGGAAGTGAGGGGTCGGATGTTAATGTTTCGGAAAAGTAGGACATTCCTGTTTAGGTTGATGGATTTTTCAGAGGTTGTATATGCTTTTTATCTTTAAAAATACATATTGATGACATGTACTAATCATAATTCCAAAGCAAAATAGAAACTCTGAAACTGACAAATGTTAAACACGTGAACTTCAACCAGGGAAAGTAAGTCGGATGTCCGGAAGGGTAGGCAACTTCTGTTGTACTCGCTACATCCGTGAACTTGAAATTGATCGATGAAAATAAAAAAAACTATGGATTTATGGAAACTCAAATATATCCAGGACACGGATACGTCATACTTATCAACAATATTGTGATGTCCAAGCCGACAGCTATCAATACTTATTTTTTCAAGTAAATATCTGATCATATACACCCAATAAAAAGCCAATAATTGTAAAATATTAGCTGTGTCGCAAATTTTGACAAAGATCAAACGTTCTATGAATACATGATTTTGAATATACCACAAAGTTGTACAATGTATTGCAGTTTTTATTGGAATCATAAAAAACAAACATACTTATCCATGTCCGAATCAGAATCCAGAAGCAAAGTAAAAACTTTGAAACTGACAAGTTAGGCTAGATAGACACATGAACCTCAACCAGGGAAGTGATTCCGGGTGCTCCGGAAGGGCAAGTACCTCCTGTTTAACTGCAAATAACTTCAACTCCCTAATTATGGTATTATATAAATCATGGCGTTTCATAAGCAACATAAGTCCTTAGAACAATCAAATCGTAATATAGAAAATAAATCTGGAATGCAATAAATATAGTCTGTTACAAAAACATGGATTTTTGTGTTTTTTACCATTTCTTTACAATTATTGGAGGATTTCACTTATTTTTGTGTAACCCAATGTTGTTGCTTTAAAATTATATCAAAAACTCAATTTTAGTTGTTTTTCTAAGGATCCGTTTTGCATATGGAAAGACTTATACCATCACGGTGTTTTTCAATGAAGCGTCAAATATCATATTTCTTTTGTAACGCTAATTGCTCAAGACCATAACTTTGCGACATGGATGAGTATATGAGTATGTGGGTTTTTTTTTACCACTGGGTCGATATCTCCTGGCGAAATCCCCCCACCCCGAGAATACCTTTTGTCCAGTCGCATCTTAACTTTGCTTTGGATTGTGATTTGGAAGTTGAATGCTAATTTATTTTTCATGGAAACAACATTAGACATAAAAACAATTCATTTTCGCAATCATTTTTATTTCATTTTAATTTTAACTTTGAAAAAGTATAACAAATTGCAAAATTACCGAATTACATCAGTAAAAAAATAATAAATTGCACAATAAATACTTTGAAAGTTTGAAAATATTTGTAAAAAAAAATGCAAAAATAAAAAAAAAAAGAAAAAAGAAAAATAGAAATTGTCTAATACTGTATGAATAAGCAAAATATAATGATCTGTCTCTTTCCAATATGATAGAACTAACCATTTATACTACCGTAAGTCTTGTTTTGAAGTGTATTTTTCTCTCCACAGCGTTAAATCTAACACAAATGATCCTTGTTTAACTAAAAATACCTGTCTGTTTGCGTACTCGTAGCTTTGTCATCTGCTCCAATTATTTTTAACAAATCAGTTCATATATGAGAATATAGGCATCGATTATTTTTCTAAGCTTGTTAATGAAATGTTGGTTCAAACCAATTTCAATTTTTTTCTATTTTTGTCTGTGTTTAAATTATTTCTCTTTTTAATATCAATCTTTAAATGTCCAAAACTTATTTGACCCCAAACAAATATGTCAAATAAACAAATTTAGAAAACAATACATCATTATAATAGTATTGCAGTTCTCTTGAAATCCTAAATAACCAAAGTCCAAAAACGTGGTGTAAACAGAAAAAATAATTTTCTCTCATCAGCTTAAAATAACCCATAGGTTCCAAAATGCATCATCAAATACATATTCCATAAGCAGTTAGCGGTAAGTTGTTGTCTCCCCTGATAAAAATCAATTCAAACATTGAATAAAATGCGATATAACGTCTCTTTGCCTTGCTAAATCAAATCTGTGGTTCTCACTTGGTCTCTTAATCAAATGTGTGGTACATAGCTTATTTGAAAAAATGCACTAAGGATTCACGCATCCCACAAAAATGTCTAAGTGGTCCTCTTCGAATCGTAATCATTTCAAAATTTGAGTAAAATGCGTTGAAGCTTATCCCGCTTCTGTTTTAAATTGATGGAACACATATTCCAAAACCGCGCGTAAGTTGTTCTTTAATTCTTGAAAATCACAAAAGCCGTGGAGTAAACTACATGCATAGTCAAAATTGGCTCTCCTCAACTCCGTGGTGTTCAAATTAAATCCGCAAATTTAAGGAACGCCATTCCTTCAGGTATACACGTTTGGTGACGTCACTGTTGCTTCAGGTCTTGACATGAATTACGGATATCATTGTATTATTGTTAGATGACAGACTGGACAATCTCGAACTTGCGTCCATTTTACGAGTGCACGAGGTCTTTAAACTCTTTCTGAACTTAGGTGACATAAAACAATACAAGAACGGGTTTATACAACTGTTAAGAGTAAAGAAGATGCTGACAAATATACCAATGTTCTTTGACACCCTGATCCCGTTATATTTCAAAATAGCTAATATGCAAGCCGGAAGTGGCAACAGAATTGAAGATAAAAATACCACTATGATTATTCTTGACATTACACTTAACCCTTTTGATGAATTTGCGGAATTTTTACGTAACGACGATTCTTGTGAGTTATTTTTCTGTAAATGTCGAAATTTCTTCAAGTGTAATAAAATTGTTATTGCCATTGGTAAATAATATATTGCCCACATTGCAATTGTGAACTCAAGCGTGTCTTCCACTGCATAATCGACACCGGCGATGATTGAAGACAGAAAATATATGCAACATGAACACACGACGATGTTTTTAACTTTGAAATACACGAACGTTTTTAGCGGATGTACAATTACAAAATACCGCACCACAGCTATAAAAGAAACGTGAAAACCGGAACTGAACACGGCCAAGTTACACACCGTGTACAATACTTTTACCGTTTCCGGTAATTTCAAAAATCGACCAATGAAATACGCCGTAAGAAATGAGCTTAGGACTAATCCGTCTGCAACTGCAAGTGATGCTAATGTCACAAAAGTAATCGTATGGAGTTTTTTGTCACACAATATTTTGAAAATTACGATAATATTTCCCAAAACTCCAATGATTTGTATAATTGGAGTTAATATCACATTGACATCCTCAATGGTCGTCATTGTCTGGGTTATAAAAATGCCACAAAAGTTAACCCGAAATTCTTGAAAAAGTAAAAATCTCTCTGTCTCTTATTAAACTGCTTAAATGCTAATTCTGAACTTCCGATTGGCTTGCGAAAAATGTCTTAATAAACTGCTAAATTGCAAATCCCGAATCTTGAATAGGCTCGTGGCAACTAATTCTAAGAAACTGATAAACTGCTTGTCCTCAACCTTCGATCGGCTGGTAAAGATGGTCTCTTATTAAACATGTAATCCTAAACTTTAATTGACCTTCAACTAAATTATGAATATTGTGTTTTACTTCTCCAGTTAAATTCTACAAAGACAAACAAAAACAAATTGAATGTTTAAAGATTGAAATAATAATAATAATAATAATAATAATAATTGTAAAAAAACATCTTGCATTTCACTATATAAAAGTGAAAAAGAAATTCAAAGTATTAAACATCTGATTGAAAAATAAAACGTTGTACAAGCATTTCAGTAAGGAAATATAATACAGGAAACCGGAGTCATTTTCGAAGCATTTAAGTTTTCTTGTGTCACATCATTGGACAACACTTTTCATGTTGTTATGTCGTGTTCTATTCTACACTTTTTATAAAATAATGTATTTAAAAATTCGTTGTCAATTTTTGGAATACATTATTTAAAAAAAAATTCAAAATCAAGATTTACAATCATAACCCGCACCCTTTCAAGCCGATAGTCTTACAGTCAGCGGTCTTGTGTTGCTTAATAAACCCTTTAGATTAAATTTTGTTGTCGCTGTGTTCCCAGTCAATATAAATCTATTTTTTTCTGGAATAGTTGGGGAAACTGGAGCAACATATAATAGCTGAAAAATATCATGATTAGGATATGTTCAAAAAGGAATCAAACCCACCTCTCTCTCTCTCTCTCTCTCTCTCTCTCTCTCTCTCTCTCTAAAAATTAGTGTATAGTTGCTTTTAAGTTGGGTGTTTAATTTCGCGGTTTTACTTTAAAGCGCAAAATTAAATACTAATTGAAAATTACCATGAAGCATTAATTGAAGTTATACTTAGATAGTCCGTACAGAAAATTGTTAACACTGGCCACTGCACCGCGAAACTTTATACCAGTAAATAAGTTCCAGTGTCTGTATCCCGAAATATTATCCGCGCAAAATTGTACACACCTGTACAGTACCTTCAATAAATTGTCCTTTCTAATTTGAATTTTCTCTCTATCTAATTTCGTCCGTCTTTCTCCACACTATTACCTGCAACTAATAACTTCATCAATAAACAAAATATTTTACCTTTTCTGTCATTAGTTTTCAAATTAACCAATGATATTCATATCCGGTTTTCCCAGAAAGTAATTAAATTTTGAAATAATTGAGATAATTCTCGAAAGTTTGAACAGAAATAAGCAATAGAAAAGTAAACAAGAAGGTTAAATTATATAATTAGTTCTTGTAACTAGCAGGTACAATGTAAAATGAGCGGTATTTTTCAATGATCAGATATCGATCTTCTTTAAAGTGGCTTCTAGGGATAATAAGGCCACGGTTATGTATTTCGCTGTTTTTAAGTTCGCGTGTTGAAGTGGAATAGAGTTGAGTTGAGTAATGGCGTTTAACGTCCAAATAAAAAAATATTTCATTTATATCTAGATATCGCCAGTAAGAGGCGAAGTGCCAGAAATTTTGCCTGTACGTTGCGCTGATGGCATTAAACAGCGCGGGGGTGTCTTTTTATCGTGCCACGCCTACCATGACACGGGACCCCGTTTGTTTTAAGTTCTCATCCAAAAGAACAGCGACTTTCATTTCCTACTACCGAGTGCTTGGCGAAAGAACAATCACTACCCACTTACATGTCTTGAGTCAGACCCGGTCTGGGTTCGAACCCACGAATTGCTACTAAAGTTGAGTAAAGTGGAATCGATTAATGATGTTTTATGATCCTTCAGGATATAGACGGCAAGTTCAAGGATATTCAAGGAAACTATATTTAGAATAATCGGGGAAAGCAGCGGCCATTCCGCAAGCGAACTGAAAACCCTAAGATCTGCGCGAGTGCCGTTCGAACCTAGGGCGTTGATTGGTACTTTATTACATTTTATTATTATCTATTTATCTATTTTATTAAATATTTATTTATTAATTTTCTAAAAATATTTATTTATTTATTTATTTATTTATTTATTTATTTATTTATTTATTATTTTGTTAACATTGTTATCTGTTGATCCCATTAGATGGACATGTTCAGAGAGATAAAAAAGTATAAAAACGGGAAAAGGGATATTTAAATTTGAAATCGAAGTGTGTGTGTGTGTTTGTGTGTGTGTGTGTGTGTGTGTGTTGCTGGTTTTTTTTACATACAATGTACTAGTGCACACTAAACAGAAAAAACACAAGTGCAGCCTGATTATTGTTATCACAGGTTTTTAAAACATTCGAGGAAGTATGTTATTTAAAACCGAAAATTTATTTAATTTATCGCCAGATTGTGACATACGATTCCGAGAAATATGTGTGATATATAAATGTCTCATTTTCTGTGCCGTAACATAAAACATGTGCTTTTATAACGAAACTAATTTGAATTGATTTTTTCTGTTAAGTACATATCAGTTTCCTGATGTAACAGAAAAATTCAACTCTCGTTATGTACTCGTATTAATAATGCCCGCGGATGGAAAAGACCTTTTAGTACTTTCTAAACGATCTCAGTGACTGAGTGGTACAGAAGCTAGGATCACAGCACCTAGGTTCTAATTCATTTTTGGACGGATTTTGATTTTTTTTTTTTTTTTTTTTTTTTTTTTTTTTTTTTAATTTCACTATATATACATGTAGTGTACAGGCCTGTTGAAACTTTAATATTGAGCTGACGAAGCTCGGCTGGTCAGTGGCTAGATATTATGAACTTATGACCGAAAAGCTGCCAAAAGTTCGGCAAAAGCAACGGAAACGCAGTCGAGATATTGGTAACGAAGAATTGAGTTGAGCTACTGTTCGGCACTAATCCGTTGGCTGCTTAGTGTTAAACTTTCGACAGGCCTGTACTGTAGTTGTGATATTATACTTTTTTGAATATTTTATTTAGAAAATTCAATAATATGACACAGACCCGAGTATGAGAATTTTTTCAGTTCACTTGCCAAAGATAGGTGATTTTCTCAAGACACTTTGATTTTGCTGCACCATCTGCGCACTGACCGCCCCGTTACAAGCGAAAGACTGAGGCGCAAATCATCATTGCTCCACAATCTTAGGACCCACTACCTCGATATAAGTGAAAGGATCTCTCTCTCTTTCTCTCTCTCTCTCTCTCAACTAAGCAATTAAAGATATGGGTTCGATTGGCTCGTAGACGAAATCTAAAATGCATTTATTGAAGTACATGCACTATATGGTAAAGATTAAAAGCAAATGCCCTGTGTGACCATAGGTGTTACACGAAATGAAGATTAGCCTACATGCCTATTGTGCATTTTTTTGTGTAATTAGTATTGCATAATAATAATAATAATAATAATAATAATAATAATTATTATTATTATTATCATGCATAAACGCATAGGTAAACAATATTGACCTGCCCGTTTGACCTTTAATTTAAATATTTATTATAGACGAATGTACTTTACGTACACTTCTATATAATATTTCTTATGAAAGGTAAAACAGACAGGTCAATGTTGTTTGACTATACATAATAATACGGTACAGGCTTGTCGAAAGTTTTACACCGAACTTACGAAAAAGAGTTAATTGGTACCTGCTAATAGTAAAAAAGCTGTGATGAAAAAAAAAACAGCGGCTGGAAAGCTTCCGGGGCATCAAGGGACCGAGATGAGCTGCTAATTTTGGCTTACATACTTAGTTTAGTATTAAACTTTCGGCATTACCTGTCTATACTTAACATACAGTACAGACCTGTCGAACGTTTAACACTTATAAGCCAACGTATTTGTGCCGAATAAGCAAGTCATTATCTGGACTTATAGTTAGCTAGCTCTCGACAGCTTTTCAACAGCTGTTGTTTATCTCTTGTTCGCTTTTCGGCCACAGGCTGGTCGATATCTCGGACACTCGGCAGCCTTTTTGTACGTTCTGTGTTAAACTTTAGACAGGTCTGTACTGTACTTGAAGCATAAATTCATAAAGTTATACACGTAATCATATAAAATTATATATAAATCATATGGCTGTCACAACAATATTCAAATGCATGCATGAACATGTTCATGTGATGATGATGATGATGATGATGATGATGATGATGATGATGATGACGACGACGACACTGGAGGTGGTGGTGGTGATGATGATGATGATGATGATGACGACACTGTTGGTGGTGGTGATGATGATGATGATGATTATGATGATGATGATGGTGGTGGTGATGATGACGATGACGACGACGACGACGACGATGATGATAACGACGACGACGACGCCGACTACGAAGATGATGATGATGATGATGATGATGATGATGATGATGATGATAATGATGATGACGACGACGACGAAGATGATGATGATGATGATGATGATGATAAAATGACGTTTTGTGTGCCCTGAAATGGCTATTCTTGCAAAAAATTCACTAACGCGAACATGATTTACAGAAACCAGTGCAAACATACTAAAAACAAGGAATATAGCACCAAGACCAGTATTGAATTAAATTAATTAACCATTAAACTGTCTAGAAATGGCGTTTATAGTGCTATAACTTCCATTGCAGTGCAAAGCAAACCGAATAACGCGCGCTAGCACATTATGACTAGTTTGCTTTGCACGGCAATAGAAGTTATAGCACTATAAACGCCATTTCTAGACAGTTCAATGGTTATATTTACATTTCGCATTTTGGAAAGTCTTATTTTTGTTTTTGGATCCTGAAATAAATTTAAAACACTGTCGTGTACGACATGCAATTCCAATTTCTAAAACAGCCTATCAATGACGTCACGAGCATAGATGAGTGACGTCATATTAGCAAATGTAATTATAGTCCTATAACTTCATTTAGTCTAAAACAGAGTTTAATACAATCAAACACCATAAATGTAAATATATTCTATTTAAATACGTATTTTCCTGAGGATAATACTACGACATATATATGTACATCATTATTTTTTCAGGTTGGAGACAAAGTTAAGTTGCAAGGATTCATTTCAAATGTTAGTTCAGTTTTTTAGTAATTTTTAATAATTAAAATATTAAAATCTAGGGCAAAATAGACTTAATTTTGGAGTAGTCTCATAAAAGCCGTTTACACTGTAACGATGTCCAAATCGTCATTAACATGATTAAGTTTGCGTATATATGCCTGTCTAATGAACTTAAGTTTAATACAGCTGTCATGTGCTACTTTTGAATTTTTATGAAATAATACATTCAATAGCACATGCGCTTCTTTTGAATGTATTGCTTTTATAAAAAAAATTCAAAAGTAGCACATGACACTGCTGATAATTAAAATGTTTATTTTGTCGTATAAAAATGGAAAGTTCAATGTTTAAGGATAGAATCCTTTTCCACTATCTAGAGAAGCTGACCCTTATGTAAATATAATTTGATGGCTAGAGTTAACTTTCAACGGGTTGTACTTGTACTATTTATTTTCCCAGTGAGAATACAGAAAGCAGGTGCTACATGATAAGGTTAACATTGTGTTGTATAGTCATAAACTCATTAATCTCAGCTAAAATGCCTTTAAACCAAGTGATGACGTCTTTAGGTTTGTAGTAAAAAAAATATTTTAATTAGAAATGAACAAACGCCATACATACAGTACAGGTCTGTTGAAATTTAAACACTAAGCTAACGAATTCGTGTTGAGTCAACAACTCATGTCTGCTCTAGTTAGCTTTATCTCGTTAGTACCATTTGGCAGTTTTTCGCCAATCAGCATTCCGGCAATATTTCGGCCACTCTTTAGGCAATCTTTAACCCTCTTGCTGCCAAACGGACATATCTGAACTCTACCCGACAGCCTGCCATACAGACACATATGTCCTTTCAATGAAATTGACAACTCTTGGTTAAAATCCTAAGAGATACCCAAATTATTGTGAAAAAGTAAACAAAAATGTAAAATGCTGACTATTGAGATTATGATATACAATTAAATAATGATTTCATATGACTGCAATCGTCTGATGTCATATCCTATTGTTGACGTCATATCATTTCGCATTGTGAACTTCAATTTGGCGCAGCTAACGTTGCGTTGAAAATTTATTTGACAGCAAGAGGATTAACTCTTTTTCGTTAGTCCTAAACTTTCGACATGCCTGTACTGTTTGAAGTTCTTTTATAGCTACTGGTGTCATTTAGTACACGTCATGATATTGACAAGAAATGATTCTTAAAAATCGTATGTAGGTGGATAAAAGGTGAATTGAATCTGTGCTTCATGTTTTGCTATTAGATATAAAAACCTCTCAACTTCTTTAGACTTTTCTGTTGTTTTAAATTGGTGTTTTACGAATCAAACTGCTAGTATGAATTGTTTTGATTTACACCCATATAATATAGCCAAATAGCTTACCGTCTCCTGTTTGATTATCACTTCATACGAGGGAAGGCGTGGTTTCGAATCCTGATGGGGATTGGCTGAGAAAATGGCCTGGGTAGTGAGTATTCTGCCCCCAAATCGGCGGTCCTTCGGAACAGCTGGCCCGTGCCACAGCAAGTGGTACGTTAAAGAACCCTCCTTGCACATTCCCCTGAGTGCACTACAAATGTTAAAATGTCTGCTGTACCTATAGCTTATGACGTCTCGATATAAATGAAATATGAACCAGCCTCACAACTAACATTGCACATATATTATTTTGTTTTTGTTTGAATCAGGGTGAATCAGGCAATGTGACTAAAACGGCCATTGAACTAAAAAAAGTTGTTTCGATAAGGATTAAGCTTAACACTGAGCTGACACAAATGAGTCATAGCTAGGCTGGCGAGTGGTCGAGATATTGATAGTCATTGGCCAAAAAGCTTACTGTAGAAACCACTGTGGCTGTGACAGTGAAATTCTCTTTTTGTCCATAGAAAATCAAAAACCATGCAAATGGCGGCTTCTGTTGCGCATATGACGTAAAACGTCACCAAGGACATCACTTCCGGTGTAAACATCGTCATTTTTGCATGTGTAAAATCCCTATACCGCCGACATTTTCCTTTTTACAGACATACTTTATGACAATCGCGGATGCGCATACAGATTTCCTGTTACGACTAGGTACAAGTAAGTGAAAATATCAAACTTTATTCAAATTTATTTGATTTTCTATGGATATAAAGAGAATTTCACTGTCATAGCCACAGTGGTTTCTACAGTAGACATAGATTGCAGCTGCTTTCGACATACAGCTAACGAAAGGCCGAAATAAGCTGCCGAATAGACATTTGCCCATTAGCTTAGTGTTGAACTTTCGGAAGGCCTTTGCTGTACACGTATGTAAGAAGTTGACTTTTGACAAAACAAGGTCAAGGACAATATGCTGCATCAACATTGATGACCTTGTGTTCTTTTTTCTGCTTCATCAAGGAACGACGTTGTACACCACTTTGCCCAAAGTCCTCTCCTCCATCGGTACGGGAAAGACTCTTTAACAATTGACGGATCACCGGCCACGCCCACAATGCTCCGACAAAGGGCAGGCATGCTTGATTTTCACACAAAAGGAATTAAAACGTAATTTAATGACATCACAGGCACTTGTAGGTCATTAGTTGCTGTGACACTGCTTTTGTACCGTGATGGCGGCCAGTGTCGGAACATAAAAGGCGTGGTCAGCGATATATCAATTAATACAGGATTGAGACCTTTATGAAATAAAATATCGATTTTTATTTTTTTTATTTTTTAATTCTATACCAGTATCTGGTAATTGTTAAGTCGTAGAAACCTATTTCTGTCATATGCGCGACAGTTATTAAAAGTGTATTTCCGCCATCTCAAAAACATTATAATTATATTTTTCACCTCATGCAATACGGACCTGTCGAAAGTCGAACACAGAGTTACCGAAAAAGAGTTAAAGCTCGACTGCCGAGTGGTCGAGATATAAATGGCTAATGACTGAATAGCTGCCGAGAGATAGATATAATAGCTATCGAAATATAGCGACCTTGGGGTCGAGATGAGGAACACATACTGAGGTAAGAGGGAACAAATGACTGCAAGCAGCACTAGGGTGGCAACCAGAGGGGAAAAGAAATTGGGAAGACTTAAATCCACATGGAGGAGAACGATCGAAAAGGAAAGAAACGCCGCCGGATAGACCAGCAAAAACAGAAGCGAAGGACAGGCAAAAATAGAAAGATAGCGTTACGGCCTTATGCGCCTTCTGGCGAGGAGAGAATTAAGGTTAAGGAAAGGTAAGGAGACGACAGCAGCTACCAATTCGTCACGAATTAGTTAGCTTAGTGTTAAACTTTTGACAGGTCTGTACTGTAATTTCAAATTTTCAGTATGCAACAGTAATTTTAATAACGGTTTTTGCTGCTTAAGAGCCTTTTATTACCAAAGTCGTGACTTAATTGGCATGCTTAACTTAGAAACGTAATTTTTTGAAAATGATTTTGAAAGCTTTTCTCAGAAAAGTATTTTTAAGAACAACAATACACATTTTCAAAGTATTTCAATGAATAACATATTTAAAAAAAAAAAAATCAATTAAGAAATAACATTCTATTTGAGTGTATTCATTAGGTATTATGAATGAGAGTCAGGAATAGCATACTAGTATTAAACATGAACTGCGAAAGAGTTCGTGTTAAATATGCTATTCCTAACTCTCATTCATAATGCCGAATGAATGCACACAAACAGAATGTTATTTCCTACATTTACAATCAAGGCTGTCCAAAATAAAAAAGGAAAATCTTTTTTATCCTTTTTACAGGGGTCTTTTCCAGGTATTGAAATATACAATTTCAAGGGAAATTTCCCATGAAACATTTTTGTAGAAGATTTAAGGGGACAATATCATGTTGCCATTGACATTGCATAGACTTAATGGATATGAAAAATTTCAGGGGAAATTTCCCGTGAAAAATTTCTGATACTTTGATTCTGAAAATTTCAGGGTAAATTTCCCATGAAAACTTCAGATACTTTGATTCTGCAAATTTCAGGGGAAATTTCCCACGAAAACTTCAGAAACTTTGATTCAGAAACATTCAGGGGAAACTTCATGTGAAAACTTCTGACACTTTGATTTAGAAAATTTCAGGGGAAATTTCCCATGAAAACTTCAGATACTTTGATTCTGAAAATTTCAGGGGAAATTTCCTGTGAAAAATTTCAGATACTTTGATTCTGAAAATTTCAGGGGAAATTTCCCTTGAAAACTTCAGATACTTTGATTCTGAAAATTTCAGGGGAAATTTCTCGTGTAAACTTCTGATACTTTGATTTGGAAAATTTCAGGGGAAATTTCCCGTGAAAAATTTCAGATACTTTGATTCTGAAAATTTCAGGGTAAATTTCCCGTGAAAACTTCAGATACTTTGATTCTGAAAATTTCAGGGGAAATTTCCCGTGCAAACTTCTGATACTTTGATTTGGAGAAAAATTTCAGATACTTTGATTCTGAAAATTTCAGGGTAAATTTCCCATGAAAACTTCTGATACTTTGATTCAGAAATATTCAGGGGAAACTTCATGTGAAAACTTCTGATACTTTAATTTAGAAAATTTCAGGGGAAATTTCCCATGAAAACTTCAGATACTTTGATTCTGAAAATTTCAGGGGAAATTTCCCGTGTAAACTTCTGATACTTTGATTTGGAAAATTTCAGGGGAAATTTTTGGTAAAAAATTTCAGATACTTTGATTCTGAAAATTTCAGGGGAAATTTCCCGTGAAAACTTCAGATACTTTGATTCTGAAAATTTCAGGGGAAATTTCCCGTGTAAACTTCTGATACTTTGATTTGGAAAATTTCAGGGTAAATTTTTGGTAAAAAATTTCAGATACTTTGATTCTGAAAATTTCAGGGGAAATTTCCGTGAAAACTTCTGATACTTTGATTTGGAAAATTTCAGGGAAAATTTCCCGTGAAAAATTTCAGATACTTTGATTTGGAAAATTTCAGGGTAAATTTCTCATGAAAACTTCTGATACTTTGATTTGGAAAATTTCAGGGTAAATTTCTCATGAAAACTTCTGATACATTGATTTGGAAAATTTCAGGGGAAATTTTCCGTGAAAAATTTCAGATACTTTGATTCTGAAATTTTCAGGGTAAATTTCCCACGAAAACTTCGAAAACTTTGATTCAGAAATATTCAGGGGAAACTTCATGTGAAAACTTTTGAAACTTTGATTTAGAAAATTTCAGGGGAAATTTCCCATGAAAACTTCAGATACTTTGATTCTGAAAATTTCAGGGGAACTTTCCCGTGAAAACTTCAGATACTTTGATTTGGAAAATTTCAGGGGAAATTTCCTGTGAAAAATTTCAAATACTTTGATTCTGAAAATTTCAGGGTAAATTTCCCTTGAAAACTTCAGATACTTTGATTCTAAAAATTTCAGGGGAAATTTCCCGTGTAAACTTCTGATACTTTGATTTGGAAAATTTCAGGGTAAATTTCCCGTGAAAAATTTCAGATACTTTGATTCTGAAAATTTCAGGGTAAATTTCCCGTGAAAACTTCAGATACTTTGATTCTGAAAATTTCAGGGGAAATTTCCCGTGTAAACTTCTGATACTTTGATTCTGAAAATTGCAGGGGAAATTTCCCGTGAAAAATTTCAGATACTTTGATTCCGACAATTTCAGGGGAAATTCCCCATGAAAACTTCAGATACTTTGATTCAGAAAATTTCAGATACTTTGATTCTGAAAATTTCAGGGGAAATTTCCCATGAAAACTTCAGATACTTTGATTTGGAAAATTTCAGGGGAAATTTCCTGTGAAAAAATTTCAGATACATTGATTCTGAAAATTTCAGGGTAAATGTCCCATGAAAACTTCTGATACTTTGATTCTGAAAATTTCAGGGGAAATTTCCTGTGAAAAAACTTCAGATACTTCGATACTGAAAATTTCAGGGTAAATTTCCCATGAAAACTTCAGATACCTTGATTCAGAAAATTTCAGGGGAAATTTCCAATGAAAACTTCTGATACTTTGATTCAGAAAATTTTAAGAGAAATTCCCCATGAAAAATTCTGATACTTTGATTCAGAAAATTTTAAGGGAAATTCCCCATGAAACATTCTGATACTTTAATTAAGAACACTTCAGGGAAAATGTCTCATGAACACTTTAGATACTTTATTATCATGAAATTATGGAATGTCTCACCAAATATCCTTAAGACTTGTTTCCAGAAAATTGCTAGTGGAAATATCATACAAGTATTCATTGATCAATTTACTTTAATGGGGGTTATATTCACCAGTTCACAGGATGAACATTTTGCGATATCAAAAATCAGACATTTCACATTTCACTTTTCATGAGTTGTTTATTTTCCTACACTACAAACATACATACATGATCAAACTTGTAGTACTTGAATACGCTGAATAACTCAACGTCATCTGCTGGTGCCGCGATCTAATTCTTATTATAAAATATATATTACATGTATAATAAACCTTGATGGCTCCAACTTTGATAGCTCTTTGCCTCAACACCTGGGTCATCCATGCTTATTATTGTCTGGTCATATTCCATGTAACTCAGTATACTATCTACGTTTAGATTCTGATGATTTTAAGTCAATCCTTCTATATTAATTTTTGAAAAATTTGGAGGAACTACTTTATCTGGTGTACCTTGTGGTATGTTATGTAAAATATTGTATTGTATGAGAACCTTGACCATGGTTTCCTGTAGCTGCTTTTGAATTCCCTGCAAATGTTTCCATCTTGAGAAAACTTAAAATGATATGTGTGGTTTGACATTTTGTTAATAAAAGGTGTAATCTATAGTCCGATCACATTTTCAGTGATGAAAAAACATGTTTTGAATAGGTGGTGTGATTCAAACTTAGATATCCCACTTGATATAACTTCAGAAGACTTGAAATTTCACATGTGTTATTGGAACATATTTTTTCATATTTTCAATATTTTATGCAAATATTCTCGACTTTTTCAATTTTTTGCTCTTAATTTATATGAATAAATTTTAATAAACTTTTTCGATAAAAGTTTGCTGAGAAGTAAATATTCATTCGTTTACAGTCTTTTTTTAAAGATACGTATTTAAAAATACTATTTTTCTATCTACATGGTTAAATTATTAATATTCACTGTAGTTTTTGAGTTTTTGAGAGTCAAAATTTAGCAATGAATTGAAAGGTAGCTGTTGCCCCTCTCATATGTTGATATGGCATATTCGACAGTTCCGTTCATATAAATCAGTCATAATTGGGTTCTGATTGGCTAAAACGTATTCACGCGATACAGCTGGTTTATACAGGTGTTCATATTCCTAACCAGTATACGTCACGGACTAACCCATTGAACTTGTTTATGAATGAACAACAGGTAAAACAGCACACAGATCAAAATTATGAATAAAATTCATTTATTATACATGTTTGGCCTAGAACGATACAATTTTTTAATTCTATGTTTTAAAACTACAAAACCTTCAAGCTCATCTAACAGAGCCGCGATTTTGTCTCAAATGATGTAGTTATTGGCGATAATGCATTTTACTACGTGATACGCATTGTCTGAATTCAGGTGTGCGTCTGATAAAAACCGGTTTTATTTGATTTTTAGACTAAATATAAGAAATATAATCAAATTATTTAAACACATGTTATAAAAATAACAGATCTACAAATACCATTAATGAAATTTGAGGCAAATAATCCACGATCTTTTTAAGGCCACATCGGTTTTCATCACTGAATAAGTGATCGGACTATAGCCTTTTATGTATGCTACTCCATGAAGTCTTTTTGATGTAGGTATCGCTTTAAATAACCAGGTTGGTGCATCATTTCTCCTTAAAACCTCCGATATCTGATTAAAACCAGCATCTATGCCTTCATGGGTGTGTCCAACAAATAGAAAAGAGAGAAATGAAATTAAAATTAACTAATTTATGTTCCAAAAAGCTGTGGTTATACTTTAGTAGTTATTAGTTATATATAAACAATATTTCATATTTTGAAATTAGGAGAAAACTATTTATAACTGAAAACGGAGAATGGAAGAACAAATGAACAAAATAAAAACAAGATAAACATATACAGGTAAACAACATTGACCTGTCCACTTGACTTTTTGTTCGGAATAGTCATATTCACTCAATAAATGGGGAGTGTTAAGATCCAAGTTAATGCATACACAGTGTACAGGTGTACTCTACAAGGCATGATGTATACAAAATAAACACCTGTGATCTCTATACATAGATGTAATTAATCTGTGATAAATATTTAAATGAAAGGTCAAGCAGACAGGTCAAAGTTGTTTACCTATACATTGTATTAGAACCAATAATTAAGACAACTTTATTATGACATTGATAATGGTATCCAGTGATGCTCAGAACATGCCATTTAACCACTCTGTGGCGAAACCGGTGACCCATAAATCATATATTTTCTGCTTTAACACTAAGCCATGTGTCCCCATTTATTTAGGGATAAATTGAAATGGTTGTTGGCAAAAGAGATGTGTTAAAATTTTATTTTAATTGACTTTACCTCTTTGAATACTATTTTTAAAACCATTATCTCACAAAACCAAGCATAAACCTGTTTTTATTAATGGTCTTTGAGTTAATTAACTAGTAATCACCACTAACCACTGGACCTTTGAACCTATGACCTTCATTTATATATCAAAATTATTGTTGTGAAAATGCCTACAATATTCTAATATACACACCTATACAAAAAGTTTATAGTTTTCAAGATATATTGACAAATACGTTAATTTTAGCAATTTTCCCCTTAAGTACCTTGCCATTTTCCCATTTTGGCCCCTAAAGTTACGATTTGTGCAAATCTGAAACTAGGTGCCTAAGTATGTTTTACATTAAATATCTAAGCTATATCTCCTGTAAGTTCAGAGGAGATGATTTTTAAAGATTTTCACAATTTTCCCCTTTATGGGGCCCCAAAGGCATAATCCTTTTATTTGTGCAAATCTGAAAGCTCCTCACCTAGACATATCATCCAATTTGGCTTTGTAGTTTTGGAGGAGTTGATTAAAATGTGAAAAGTTTACACATGACGCACAGCGGATGAAGATAGATGGAAATAGCTCATTTGAGCCTATGGCTCAGGTGAGCTAAAAATTTACAATTTTTCAAAGTGACATCATTTTATTGGGATGCCTGGAAGACTAAAATGATGTGATAAAAATGTGAACAGTTCTGTAAAAATTCTTAATTGTTTACATAGACATTAATTAATGGATGGAGTTCAGTCCTTCATTTGTATAAAGTTGGATACTTACAAATGAAATGCCCCTGCTGTGTCTTGATACTGAATCTTATGACAATACTTTGAACAATCTCAAATATTATCCAAAAATCTCCTTATTCTGCTATTTGTTAAATTCATGAATGACTCCCTAAGTTATCACTGTTTATGTAATCTCTTATATCTGTCATCTTGTTACATTATGACTGTACTGTTTATCAATCAGCTACCATTAGACAAAAATCTGTAAAATAAAGTTTTAAAGTATTTTTATTAAAAAGTTTAAAAACAAAATACACCAATTATTATTCAAGAAAGTTTTTTCTGTCTTCTGTCAACTTTAAATATCTCCTATGCTGCATGGGTAATTGGGTATATACATGTACGGTATTTGATTTCAATTGTAAATGTTTGACCACTAAAATTTTCACTGCATTGTTTATTCTTACAATCTGAATTGATTTAATTCATAAGTCACCTATTTAAAACATTCAACTATTCTGCAATATGTCCCAAAGGTATATCAGTTAAGATAAATAATCTGTCTCTAAACCCCAAATTTTATTTTCATATGTAGGAAAGGAAAAATTTCAGCGGCCAAACTAGGACAAGTAAGCCTGGGACTTTTTTATGCAAACACTACAAAATGAGCTACCAAGCCATCTATCAAACCTGTTGTACACACATACATAATTTCCTAACAACATCACTAATTTAATTTTAGAGCAAGTTTTTGTCATGATTAGAAAATGAAAATTGCACATTTGCTATATAAATTAAATGCTTCAAATTTTTAATATTTAACAGACTTTATCTATTTTGTACATCAGAGAATGTTAAATTAATATTGAATCACTAACATAAAAATAATGAAATAATCAGTATATATACTTACTTCACTTTGGTTTCCTGATATAATCATGATGCATCCATAGGAAGTCCTTGGGATGGTAGCCTGGTTAAAATTCACAGCTGACTTTAAAAATGTCTTTGCGTTTTGTACCTTTCATTTCTTGAAAGTACCTATTTCGCGAGAAACTGTTGTATTTTTAATTCTGGGTATGCAAACTCATCTGGTGCATTTGTGGCAAAAGATAGTATTCTTAATCAAGTTTGACTGTATGTAACTCACACCTTTGCGCCAGTGAAGATATCCAGATTGTACATGTATATTGAATTTATTTTTCCAGCAAGTATTAATTTATAACCTGTTAGTAAACATCCTTTGATCATAACAACAAATATATACTATCAGGTGTTGGCTAGTACTCCAGACAAGCCCTGTCCCCAGTTTAAATAAATAAGTCATCATTGTTTAGTTTCAATAGATGTATGAGGTGGACATTCATGCTGATTTATTGCTTAAATCTTATTACATGTACTTTAAAAAGACCTCAATGCCACAGGCATTTACCTTTTGTAAATTGTATCATATGTGTTATTGGTGGAAGTTATGGTACAAATTGATCTTAAAATGGCAAAGTGTGTGTGTGTGTGTGTGTGTGTGTGTGTGTGTGTGTGTTATTACAAGTGTGGTTAGAAAATGCTCTGCTAGAATAAAAGTTAAATTAAGGAGTACTTTGAGGTCAATTTAAAGTGAGTGAGTAAGTAATGGTGTTTAACGTCCCAGTCAAGAATATTTCACTTATATCGAGATGTCGCCAGATTTAGGCGAAGGTGCAGAAATTTTGCCTGTGCGTTGCGCTAATAGCATTATACAGCAGGGTTCTTTATCGTGCCAAGCCTACCAAGACATGGGGCCTCATTTAAGTTCCCATCCGAAAGAACCGTAACTTTCATTTCGTAATGCCGAGTGCTTGGCGAAAGAACAGTCACTACCCACTTTTAAGTCTTGGGTCAGACCCGGCCGGGGTTGGAACCCACGACCTCCCACTTACTGAGCGAGCACTCTACCAACTGAGGTACGGGAGTGGTGTCAATTTAAAGACAATTTTTAATGTATGTGTGTATTACCAGATGTGTTAAGTTTTATCTGGAGATTTATGTTTTAATTAAATTCTAATGACAGCTTATGTCAGTATTTGGGTTAGTATTTCAGAAAAAATCTCTTATTTACTTTGAATATTTTTGTAAGTTTGAGGTGATGAGTGAGAGTTCCTCAGATCATAGAGTTAGAAGAGTTTAGGTTTCATAAAAGTGTGCATTTTAAAAGACATATTTCATGTTTTAGAATTTAGGACTTTTTAAATTAGGAGAATATGGAGAAAATAATTATAAAATATTTAATGGATTTATACTCGTTATAGTTAGTGTATATTTTAACTGCAATAAACATCATTCTGTAAAAGTTGTATTTTAATTGCTATCACTGAACATTAAGTTTTGGCAATGAACATTTATTATAGCTTTGTTTAGTGAATAATCTGCAATTCCAAGAGATGATTACAATTCAAATGTTAAAAAATAATAGGTCTAGAACCTTTCTTTTATCTTAATCTCAAATAACTACGGAAAAAATGCTCTTTGTTTTGAAATAATTGAATCATGCCTTTATTAAATTGAGTGCATGGATATGCAGAGGCTCTCGCTCTCTCAATAGAAAAATGACATATTGCATAATTCAAACACACCTTAAAACACAAGGCAAACACACACCTAAGTATAAGATGTGGTGGTCTTGATTGTTAACTGTAGAAACTAATAATCCATTAAAACACTTCATTTTATTTGTTAAATCCACTGCATCCGAATAAACGCATAAATGGACATTTTAATGAACAAAACAATAGTATGGCCAAATAATTTGTTTTAGATCTTTTTATTGGATTCTCTCTCTCTCTCTCTCTCTCTCTCTCTCTCTCTCTCTCTCTCTATCTATCTATCTATCTCTTGGTAAGTTTCACATGGTTTAACTTTAACTACTTGTAAATTTTTTTTATAAAAAATAAAATATTATTAGTTAAATTTAAACCATGAGAAAGAATCTATCTGGGTAGCATGGGGTGACTGGAAAGGGGTTTAACAAAAAATAAACTAAATCTCTACCCATTTCAATTTCAAATCCTCCTGAAATAATACAAGTTAGTGACAACAAAATCAAAATAATGAAGGAAGACATGTTGTCAGAAAATTTAACATTAAAAAATTTAACATTTGTAAGGCTCGTAAAAAGATGTCACTTGTCCTTTTCAAATGGAGAGAGAGAGAGAGTTTCAGTCCATGCTGAGTCACTTATATTGAGATATCACCAGTTGAAAGTTGTTTGACATTCCTTGATGTTTAAGACTAGCACAAATTAGCTTTTTGAATGGTTCTCAAATGATGTTAGTGCGTGTATATATATTGACAATTTCAATTTCAATTTATTCGTCAAAACAGCTCAGCCACTCACATTGAGTGGTACATGAGGGCATACTATACAATACATAATTACAATGACAGATTGACATTATCTACATACAAAATATAACAATACGTGTAATAACATTAGAACTTGTTATAACCGTATAATGAATTTAACTACAGTTATAGCTATAGGATTTACAAAATGTACTATATTAAATAATAATAATAATAATAATAATTCAGCAAGCAAACAACTGAGATATCAAAAATATAATGGTTGTTACCACTTTTCGTAAATTTCATCAAAATAATTCTAGCCTACTACTGGCAGCAACATCTAAACGATAAGTTTGCCAATTTTCAGATACTTTCTAGTACGTTAAATACGTTAAAATCCAAATTTCTTGCAGAGCAAAGAATGCATGAACTACCTCAATTCGCCATAATGAACCAACAGTGTACATTGAACCTCAGGCATACTGTATATAATTTCCTGATAGAAATGAGTTTAGAACTCAGATTTTACTGTCTCAATGTGTTTACTATATAGCCATAAGCCATCTACTGTATTTAAAAAAATCAGTGCACATGGAAAATGCAAGAATAAGGTCATATTTTCCAATAAACTCACAAAAATTTGTCAAAACTCAATTACTTATTATTATATAAAACATTTGGAGTAGTTATATCCAGAATGATACTGTAAATAAGTATTGAGTTTTACCAGGTGTGAGATTAAGCACTGAACACTTGGTGTTATTTTACTAAAATAAATTTTGGATGGTTTTGAAACAGGAAATCTTTTGAAAAATCATTAATTCATTAGAATAATATTACAACTAACACAGAACCATATCACTAGTTCATTCTACTTTACTTATGGTCATCTTTTAAGTCAATACAAACTGAAGTATCACTTTAAATAATTACAGCTATTGTTACAGTATTTAGAATATCTCTTCCAGTATCATATTATACACCATATCTGACATCTATATAGATGTTTAGGATCCTATGTTATGGGAGAGAGTTTAGTACATGTAATAGTGTTTAATGTCCCAGCCAAGATATTTCACTTATATCGAGATGTCGCCAGCCATTATGCAAATGTGCAGCAATTTTACCTGTGTGCTGTACTGATGGCATTATACAGCAGGATTCTTTATTGTGCGATGCGTACTGTGACATGGTACATCGTTTATTTTAATTTTTCATCTGAAAAAAGCGTGAATTTCATATCTTTATGCCGAGTGCTTGATGAAAGAACAGTCATTCACTTTTAAGTCTTGGGTCAGACCTGGTCGGAGAGAGAGATATAGAGAGTTATTGTGCTTGTAAACTAAGCCCAATACCTAATATAATGTCATATTTACTTTTTAAATTGTAAAAATCTGTATTTTGCCAATGCAATAGACAAATACATAAATTACTGACCTGTCGTAAATGTTATTTCACAATGGATATGATACACACCGAAACTGATCATGGAAATAAATGTGTAATAAATCATAATATTTTACATACAGAAAAGTTTATTTTCTGAAAAATGGTGAAATGAGTCACATGACAAACCAGAATATAAATCTAGATTTATTACAGCTTCAGATAATTAATTTTAAAGCATTGTCTTGATGTACATGTGATATGTCTCAGGCTGAAGAAATTTTTGTTATGTTTTAATGTGTAATAATAATAATAGAGGATTTCTGCAAACAGGTGTGTGTGTGTGTGTGTGTGTGTGTGTGTGTGTGTGTTTAATACTGTTTATAGTACATATATTATCGAGCTGGAGAAAGGCTGTGTGGGACCCATGTATGTAGTAACTACCACAAATGTTGTAACTGTCACAAATGTAATAAAATTGTGTCACATATGTAGTAACTACCACAAATGTTGTAACTGTCACAAATGTAATAAAATTGTGTCACATATGTAGTAACTACCACAAATGTTGTAACTGTCACAAATGTAATAAAATTGTGTCACATATGTAGTAACTACCACAAATGTTGTAACTGTCACAAATGTAATAAAATTGTGTCACATATGTAGTAACTACCACAAATGTTGTAACTGTCACAAATGTAATAAAATTGTGTCACATATGTAGTAACTACCACAAATGTTGTAACTGTCACAAATGTAATAAAATTGTGTCACATATGTAGTAACTACCACAAATGTTGTAACTGTCACAAATGTAATAAAATTGTGTCACATATGTAGTAACTACCACAAATGTTGTAACTGTCACAAATGTAATAAAATTGTGTCACATATGTAGTAACTACCACAAATGTTGTAACTGTCACAAATGTAATAAAATTGTGTCACATATGTAGTAACTACCACAAATGTTGTAACTGTCACAAATGTAATAAAATTGTGTCACATATGTAGTAACTACCACAAATGTTGTAACTGTCACAAATGTAATAAAATTGTGTCACATATGTAGTAACGAACCACAAATGTAGTAACTGTCACAAATGTAATAAAACAGTGTCACATATGTAGTAATGAACCACAAATGTAGTAACTGTCACAAATGTAATAAAACAGTGTCACATATGTAGTAACTACCACAAATGTAGTAACTGTCACAAATGTAATAAAATTGTGTCACATATGTAGTAACTACCACAAATGTTGTAACTGTCACAAATGTAATAAAATTGTGTCACATATGTAGTAACTGTCCACAAATGTAGTAACTGTCACAAATGTAATAAAACAGTGTCACATATGTAGTAATGAACCACAAATGTAGTACCTGTCACAGATGTAGTAACGAACCACAAATGTAGTACCTGTCACATATGTAGTAACGAACCACAAATGTAGTAACTGTCACAAATGTAATAAAACAGTGTCACATATGTAGTAATGAACCACAAATGTAGTAACTGTCACAAATGTAATAAAAAAAGTGTCACATATGTAGTAACGAACCACAAATGTAGTAACTGTCACAGATGTAGTAACTGTCACAAATGTATTAAAATTGTGTCACATATGTAGTAACGAACCACAAAGTAGTTACTGTCACAAATGTAATAAAATTGTGTCACATATGTAGTAACGAACCACAAATGGGGTAACTGTCACATATGTAGTAAATGTTGGTCACAAATGTAGCAAAATTTTACCACAAATGTAGCAACAAAACTTTACCACAAATGTAACAACTCAATTTTACAACATATGTAGTAACATTTAAAAATGATGAAATATAACTTTTTTTTCAAAATGGGTAATATATAGGCTAGTGTTAATTAATGACAAACACTCTGGTTTCTCTGTCAGGTAATTAAAGGAATGAAACCCCAACCTATATTATGCCTCGGTGTCAACCATGTTCAGCCAGAGTGACAAATGCAAGTAGATTTTTCAGTTCTAAGCTACTCATAACGATGTGGAATGTCACGGTTCATGTTCATGTGAACAGTCATTTTCAGCTATGACAAGGCTACTGCAAGGGAGTCCCGAGATGAATTTATTAGTTGCCGCTTCGAAGATTTTTTTTATTGGTCACACTCTATCATTGATGGGTTGAGTTCTATTTATTTGTTATGGTTTTGTTTATTATTCCACTTTCCGTCACGGAAGATATTTCCGAGTATGGAAGTTCGCAACACGAGCAGGGTCTGGCCAAGACTTAAAATGGTATTTTGAAATAAAAGCCATTAGAATAATTTGGAGAAGACTGTAAAACCGACACAGGTGTGTCGCGTAAAAGAACCCTACCTCATGGGTCAAACCTTCTGCCACTTTGCATATAGCTGGTGAAATCTTGACATAAGTAGAGCATTCATTCAATTAACGGATCGATACTCTTGCAAATTACACATAAAGTGGGATCGACATTGAGATTTCCATGTTTATCAACAGTCTTAAAAATATGTATGTAACCTTTGTACAAATCATATTAAACACTTTGTAGTGCTTTTATACAGACTGATTAGATGACTTCATGTGCGTGTGGTGGGGGTGGGGTGGGGTGGGGTGGGGTGGGGTGGGGCGGTTAGATGTGTACATAACAAGACAATAAAAACATAAAAAAATCTGATGATGGCTTAGTTTTTGGTAAGTATGCGAACTATCACTTAAAACTTGTAACGGCGAATTGCTTTTCATCTCCGTTTTTTTGGAGTCCTCAATAGGCACCTATTAGTGCATTTTGAATCAGGCACCATAGCGGTGCAAGTTCAAAATAATAGGCTAAGAATTTAGAAACAAAATAAAACAATCTTAAATCGTTTTGAACACTTCCGTTCAATAAACTGCAGATAAAAGAGGTCAGGGACATGGTAAGCACCTAGCCTGTGAGAAGTGCACTTAAACACTAAACAGGGTACAAGATATACCATATATGATTACAGACGTTCTATTTCACAGACTGATGAAAATACCAAATCTTATAAAATGCAGTTAGGATATTTATAAAGTGCCGGTATTGTAAATGCAGCACCCGCACACACAGAGAGAGAGAGAGAGAGAGAGAGAGAGAGAGAGAGAGAGATCATACAAATCAGAAAATATTAAATATGAAAAGATAACCTTTGTGAGGTCACACGTAATTTCAGCGGAGCAAAATGAAACGTGAACTGGGTCTGTAACACATTGTGGTAGACTCAAATGCCAAAAAATCAGTTCAATATGTGCAAGCTTTTAAAATAAAAATACAGAAAACTGTTATTTCAATCAAATTGTCAAAGACAATTGCAAAGGGTCGGAATTGTAGAGAAACAAAACATTAACTTGATCTGCAACTCATTGTGGTTGACTCGCATTAAAAAACTCAGCCTAGTATCTACAAGTGTTTACGAAACAATGCGGAAAACTTATAATGGACTGATGGATGGACTGAGGGACGGACAAACAGCGTTATATCTCTTATACAATTTGATTTTCGTGGAGTATAATAATAAATGCCCCACTTAAATCTGCCAAAATAAAAAGTACCCACAAAACTTAGAATTAAAAACTGAATTTTACATGTACTTTACATATAATGAAAGTTAGAGGCAAATTGGCCTTATCGCTCAATAATACCTCATTAGAAAAATATGATACTATTTGTAATTTGATTGGCTTGTTGGATCATGTGATCAGGGTGGAGAAAACATTGTGTATCCCTACTGAAACATCATATCCCACCTCTTCGGAACACATCATGACCTCACAATGATATGACGTCTTCGATGGAGAATCGGTCATGACGTTCTAGCGTTTGCCTCCGATGAGTTCCGATAGGAGAAAAAGCAATGAATCGGAGAAGAAATGATGTTTTCAGACTGTCTTTTTTAAAATATTTTTCTTTCTTTCTGTCTGTCTTATACAATGGTTATCTTTCAGAATAATAAACAATTCATTGCCTTTGTTTGAGGGAGATATGAACATTTGTTCACCCTTAACAAGTTACATTCCCGAGGGCGAATGACTTGTTGCGGGTGGACAAATGTTCATATCTCTCTCACTCAAAGGCAATAAATGTATAGTATACGTACAGGGACAGTGGTAACACCACCCACAAGGATTATCATATACTAGTAGTTATTTATTACATTTATTTTTGGATTACTGGTAGATGTTGTGTTATTCATTTTGTAATGTACCGATTTATAATGTGACACTAATAGCTTTCAAGTAAATAGAAAAAAACCAGCGAAATTAGCAATATATACATATATTTTTGTTTGGTAAATGTAGTTGGAAGTCACTTATATCGGAATCAGAGCCAATTCTATCAGGATAAAATTCAGCCCTTCTATCGGGTTAAAAGTCACATTCTAACGCATTAAGTCACCTATATCGTGTTAAAAGTCACTTCTATCGGAATCAGAGCCACTTCTATCGGGATAGAATTCCCTTCTATCGGGTTAAGAGTCACTTCTAACATGTTAAAAATCACTTCAAATGGAATACCAGTCGCGTCTATCGGGTTAGAACGTACCTTAAATGTTGGTTTCTAACACTTAAATTTCAAAGTTTTGTTACTACATATAGCAGTTTTCATTTATTACATTGGTGGTAACAAAAATTGTTACTACATTTGCGGTAACAGTCAGTACTACATTTGTGGTTCGTTACTGCTGCATATGTGACACAATTTTATTACATTTGTGACAGTTACTACATTTGTGGTAGTTACTACATATAGGGGTCCCACAGGCTGGTCGATACAATGATACTGTTTATTTGTAATATTACTAGAAAGAATGTATATGGTGTTGCACTTTAAAATAAAAAAAATATTATTATTATTATTATTATTATTATTATTATTATATAGGGTTATTGAACTGATATTGTGAAATATTGTCCCGAGTTGACTCGACAGTTGCGCGACCTTGGCCATTTTTTTATTAAGAGGTTGTATTATATTGGTGCATTTAATCTTGTATAAAACATTCAATCCCCATGCATTGGGTCATCCCAGAAATTTTGAATGATTCTAGACCTAACACTATAGCTTACTCTATGATGTAACTTGGTGATGTAACCTTTTTTATACTTTAGTCATCAAAACCCAAAGTTAATACTTGTTAAATCTTTAGAAATAACTGTTGTCTAGTTTAGAAATGAATCCCTTTATGGTCACTCATAGGACCTTGGGTGGATACTACATGGTCACTTAACATATCACAATATAGGGGGAAAAATTTACGGTAAGTGATGTGGATAAATCAACAAATGAATAAGAAGAAATTAAATTTGCCTTGGGGTATTTGACACCCATGGACAAGGATATACTCAAAGTATAGGGTCATTTATTTAAAGTTAAAATTAATTAAATACTTAATACAGGATGTCGCCTTTTACCAGAAGTCTGTTATAATACCTGAAGTTACATTGAAATTGGTTAACACAAAACAAAATGGACAATCTGAGGATACAATTAATGGAGTGACATTGTTAATTTTAAAGTTTAAAACCACATTTGATAGTAAAAGAGAAAAAGACGAATTTAGACTATGTGTATAATCATTTTCATCACATACAGGAACTAGAAAAAAGGGCCCTAAAGAAATCAGATTTGGAGGAGATATTTGTAAATATAATCAGTTTGTATTGACCACAAATATTTTAATCTAATGTAGCATGAACTAGTGACACACTTAAAAAATATAAATATAAAAAAATCTGCTTAACAAATGGAGGGAATATGAACGTGTGAGTAATTTTAACTTTTCTTCTGTAATTGTTTACACATTTTAAAATACTACAGAATTAATAATTTATCCCACATAATTTGGGATTATAAAAAAAATATGAATTTTTCTGGTACATGCTGCAAAAGTAGAAAAACTGGGGGAATTAATCTTACATTTTGAACACCTGATTATATCTAAACTCTAACCAACGACCCTAAAACAACTTACAATAAATAAAACCAAGTGTAGTGTTTTCAAAATAATTAGGCTTGTGTTTTCCATTTTCTGTTATTTAGTTCTTAACTGTGTTCTGAACATTTTAAACTTTATCAATCTAAAAAAAAATTATTTTCTAAATGCCTTCACCAACTTTTCAGACATTTTAAAATTACCAGAACAGAAAAACTGAGATAGTACAGTTAAGATGAAGTTAACAGTATGTAAAGATATAACTTATCAATAAATAACTTCACACAATTCTAAATCTGGTCTCAGTTTCACAATCATTTGTTCTTGTTCAGCATAGTGCATCTGTAGGATATTTTATAGAATTTTATAGGACTATTTAGTAAAAATTGTTCAAACAGGCATTTAAAATAAATAAACTTAGTAAATAAATAAATATACATTGAACTAAGTATAAGTAGTCTAATAGTTGGGTCATTTCTAAACTGTGCTCAATAATGACTTTCATAAATTTTCTCTATTCAATGTTTAAAAAAATATGTCCCAGTTTATACTTATATCGAGATGTCACCCATTGTCGGTGAAGTGCCAGAATTTTTACCTTTGTAGTGCTGTAAGGGCATAATGCAGGTTGAAAATTAATATTCATTTAAATGTTGAAATATGCATGATCTACATACATATGTAGGTTACATCTTCTTCAACTTTTGTGATCAGCAAGATGAACCTTTTAAATCAAAGTTAAGAATATTTTAAGCTTTTTGTTGGTGTATGGTTTTGGTTTATCATGTACCAGTATTACCAATACCTTTTTACTAAAAAGAATATTTAAAAGAATTGGCGAAATGTCCTCAAACTGAGTTTATCAGATTATTCTTTTTCAGAATAAGATGTGACCTATTAATAGAATATACAAATAACTAAACATTTTTAGCTGCATTGAATGACAAACAAATTAAATAAACAACTTAACCCATATGTCAGAATATTTTTAATTATTTTTCCTCAAAATCACAAAATTCTATTTTTCAAAGCATTTTACTCATAAGATCCAAATTTAGTCATTTCGAAAATTCCAAAACATTTATGAGATAAATGATGATCGAAGTCTAAGTATTAATGCAAAAGATTTACATCAATATTTTCTTTCATGTTTAGAAAAATATCTTAAATCTATAACTGTATTTTTATTGATTGAGCAATTCTGAATTTATTTATTTACCATTTTATCTAAAATGGTGAATGCTTTAAAATTTGAAAACTTGATTTTTATGCATTTCATTACTATTATTTTTTTGCAAATTGCTACAGTACAGCAACTCATCAGCTCAAAATTTTCACTTGTTGTAAAGGAAGTGGAAGGTTTATGACCTTCCAAACTGTTAATAGTACTAAAATATTTTACTCTATATTGACTCCAGATCTGTCCAAAGTCTAGACTCTAGAGTTTTATAACCAGTGGTTTAAATATATACAAGCAAGTAGCCGTTTCCATCATTAAATTGTAATCTATTTTAATTGTGTTAGCTTTTACAGTGTAATATCATGTATAAAAATATATAATGTAGATTGAGTCTCATTTCCATTAGATTTAATGGTGTTCATGTTTCTTACATAAATCATCATCATTTCTGCTGAGACTGAGAGACACTATTTGAAATTTGTCAAACATAAGACCTAAATGGACAAAACATGTATCAACATCATAATAGTTACAATGTCATGAAACAATATTTTGACAGTAGTGGTCTGAAACAGGTTTTTTGTGGGAATTTTATCCAAAATTTCCTGTAAAAAGTTTTAGAATGTTTGATTGGAAATTATCCCTGAAATCTTTTTTATATAAGTCAATGAATTTGTCATGGTAAATTGCCCCTGAAACCTTCATTATATAAGTCAATGAATTTTTCATGGGAAAGGATTCCCCTGAAATCTTTATTAAGTCCATGGTAAATTTCCCCTGAAATATTCTTCATATAAGTCCATGGTAAAATACCTCTGAAATCTTCTTTCAATAAGTCAATGAATTTTTCATGGGAAATTTCCCCTGAAAACTTCTTCATATTAGTCCATGGGAAATTTCCCCTGAAATCTTTATTAAGTCCATGGTAAATTGCCCCTGAAACCTTCTTTAAATAAGTCAATGAATTTTTCATGGGAAATTTCCCCTGAAATCTTCTTGATATAAGTCCATGGGAAATTGCCCCTGAAATCTTCTTTATATGAGTCAATGAATTTTTCATGGGAAATTTCCCCAGAAATATTCGACATATAAATCCATGGTAAATTGCCCCTGAAACCTTCTTTATATGAGTCAATGAATTTTTCATGGGAAATTTCCCCTGAAATCTTCTGCATATAAATCCATGGTAAATTGCCCCTGAAACCTTCTTTAAATAAGTCAATCAATTTTTCATGGGAAATTTCCCCTGAAATATTCTACATATAAATCCATGGTAAATTGCCCCTGAAACCTTCTTTAAATAAGTCAATGAATTTTTCATGGGAAATTTCCCCTGAAATCTTCTTGATATAAGTCCATGGGAAATTTCCCCTGAAACCCTCTTTATTAAGTCCATGGAAAATTGCCCCTGAAATCTTCTTTAAATAAGTCAATGAGTTTTTCATGGGAAATTTCCCCTGAAATCTTTTTCATATAAGTCCATGGTAAATTGCCCCTGAAACCTTCTTTAAATAAGTCAATGAATTTTTTCATGGGAAATTTCCCCTGAAATATTCGACATATAAATCCATGGTAAATTGTCCCTGAAACCTTCTTTAAGTAAGTATATGAATTTTTCATGGGAAATTTCCCCTGAAATATTCTACATATAAATCCATGGTAAATTGCCCCTGAAACCTTCTTTAAATAAGTCAATGAGTTTTTCATGGGAAATTTCCCCTGAAATCTTCTGCATATAAATCCATGGTAAATTGCCCCTGAAACCTTCTTTAAATAAGTCAATGAATTTTTCATGGGAAATTTCCCCTGAAATATTCTACATATAAATCCATGGTAAATTGCCCCTGAAAACTTCTTTAAATAAGTCAATGAATTTTTCATGGGAAATTTCCCCTGAAATCTTCTTCATATAAGTCCATGGTAAATTTCCCCTGACCCAAAACAGTAAGTATTGAGACATATGATCTTAATTTTTTATATATTTCAATACCTGGAAAAGACCCCTGTAAAAAGGACAAAAAAGATTTTCCTTTTTTATTTTGGACTGCCTTAATCATAAAAAATATTATTTGTATTTCAAAAATGTAAACAATATGGATACAATAATCTATTTAATTAAAAATTCCGACAAACATGTCGGATTGATGGAATAGCCTTTAAAGTCTTTAGCCTAGGATTGGATACTGACCCATCAAAGAGTGAATGACGTAATAGTTTGGCATCCCTTGTTGTCACCGGATAGTAAAACGTTACGCCATCTTGGGTCATGACTCAAACATGTATTCATTTAAGACCAATTGGATTCCAGCAAAAACACAGTTGCGTGTATACTGGTCAAAAACAAACATACAGTTCCATGTCCGAATCACAATCTAGAAGCAAAGTAAAACCTTTAAAACTGAAAAGTTAGGTTAGACACGTGAACTTCGAGCAGGGAATTGAGGCCGGGTACTCTGGGACGATACAAACCTCTTGTTTAGCTAGCTACACTCGCCACGTGTGTAATCAAAATTGTGTGAAATGAACATGGATTTATGGGACGTCAAATACATTGTGGGCAATCCTGGACACAGAGACATCAAACTTATCAACAATACTGTGATGACGGGTACATGTCCAAATAACTATTCAAATTGTCAAACACAAAAATACCATTCCATATCGAAATCAAAATTCCGAAGCAAATTAAAAACTTGCAAATTAAGTTAAACACGTAAACTTCCACCAAGTGAGGCCGGGTGCTCCGGATGGGCAAGCGCCTTCGTCTAGATAGCTAATGACTACAGTGTATATATACACGGTTAGTATATGCGTGAGTGTTGTAAAACCAGCGGGTCGGAACGCACCTCTGTAACCATTGAGAAAAAATGCGTAAATGCCATAAAATTTTCAAAGGTGATCAAAAGTCATTTTTTCGTGTAATCAGCGAAGAACGAAATGTTCTGTAACAGTTTGTTCTTGGTTTGTTGGTTGAATGTTGTTTACCGTCACATCAGCAATTGTTCACCTATTTGAGACGAGAACTATTTTATTAATCTTTATGGATTAACCTATGAACAAATTTGTATATACATGCGAAGTGCAAGTGTGTTTTATGGTCTGCCTTGTACCAGGATGACTTTAAAATATAAGATGCTAGCTCAACGAGTCAGTACGCCGCAGACAAGCGCACTACTCCCCAGCCCATTATACTGTTAACATGTGAACCAGTAAAGCCTTTTAGGCCAACGGCAAATAAAATTACCTTTCCCACATGTAGTCTCATTGTGTAAGGCTCACAAACCAAATATCTAATCATACTTGCAAATGTTGAGAATTTTTTATTCCTGTGAAGTTTTCGTAAAACCATACTTCTCGCAAAAATCGTCAGTTAACATGATGTCGAAGACTAAGACACCAAATACTTGTATCAACACAGTATATGCATCTGTTTAGAATAAAAATGCGGAAAATTTATCTTTCACAGAATTTCATTGTGTGGGCGGATATGAAAAAAATATTGACCACACTACTGGCGAGGATCCGAATTGAAAACGCCAAAGACCTTATAGCCATTTCTTCTATAAAATACACTTAGCAGACAACTTACTTCTTCGGTCGATCGAATTACAAAGGTTAAGCGCTTACCAGACTCATGTTCTGTCTAACTAAAATTCAATATCATTGGATATACTGATTTATTGCCTTGTAAATACAGTTATATTGCCCGCATTACATATTGACCGTTAGTAAGGATATAAAATAACATTATTGCCTGGGTGGGAGTGAATTATAATCAAATAACAAATGGTTTCTGCATGTAAAAGTCTAGTTATTAAGGTTAGTTAAAGATAAAAATGACCCAAAAACTTTGGGTATAACTCGATTCGAGGCCTTAATTGATGGGTCATTTATCTTAAGTTACGTTCCAAAATAAATTCCGGTTCCTTAAGTTACGTTCCAAAATAAATTCCGGTTCCATGTACTACATTTTATTTTTTATCCTTTTCAAACAGTGGATTTTCTTTATGTAAGGTTGAAGTTCGTGAGGTAATTTTTATGATACTGGTATTCAGACGAATATAAATCCTCGATCTATATGCAACGAAGAAGTTGGAGAGGTCATGGTTCATGATGAATGTGCCACTTTCTATTTTTCTTCCTTGTCGAAGAATAAACCCTCTTTATGAAACGAAGAAGTTTTAGAGGTCATTGTTCATGACAGTTTAATGGTGTGCCACATTTTATTTTCCCTCCTTGTCGAAGAATAAATTCTCTTCATGAAACGAAGTTCGATAGATCATGCCTCATGTTAACGTTTCATGATATTTCAGATCATCAATGTGCCACATTCTATTTTTCTTCCTTGTTAAAGAATAAATTCTCTTTATGGCACAAAAAAGTTCGAGAGATTTCATGAAATTTCAAATGAATTTGACACATTCTATTTTTACTCTTTTTCAGAAAATGAATTATCTTTATAGAGCGAAGAAGTTTTATAGGTCATGGTTCATGTTACTGATTCATGGTGGGGTTCATTCTATTTTTCCTCTTTTTCGGACAATGAATTTTCTTTATGCAATGAAGAAGTTCATGGTTCATGTTTCATGACATTTCAGATGAATGTGTCACATCCTGTTTTTCTCTTTTTCAGAAAATGAATTATCTGTATAGAGCGAAGAAGTTCGAGAGGTCATGGATCATGTAACTATTTCATGATGAGGCTCATTCTATTTTTCCTCTTTTTCGGACAGTGAATTCTCTTTATGCAACGAAGAAGAACGAGATGTCACGGTTGACGTTGCTGTCATGCTGGTATTTCTTGAATCCTTTCTGGATGTCTTCCTGCAACAACAACAGCACCCTTCCTTTACACTGTTCCTAAATTTTGGTGATAAGAAGCAGTATAGAAAGGGGTTGATGCAGTTGTTTAGTGAGAACACTAGAGTTACGGCTAATGTTGTTTCCCGCCGAAACCTCCTTCCGGTGTGTAATAATAATGACAGTACACATGACGGAAGTGGAAACAGGAAGGAAGATAAGGTGATGAATAGAATAATTTTTGTCATTGTTCTCAAAGTTGCTGTGTCATTCTGGCTAGATTCTTTCATTCTGTTGTGTTTTAAATGATAATACTTGACGGCATGAAGAACTATCATGACAATCAAAGGGAGGTAATAAATCGTCCACATTATCGCTGAATATAGCATCGTGTCTTCAATCACAAGATCAACGCCTCCAATAACACCGGAAATGACAAAAATCAAGATAGATACAAATATCATATACCTGATCTTTAAATGAACAAACGTTTCCAATGGGTAAATAAGTATAAGATATCGTACAATAGAAATGAACAGAACATGAAATGCCGAACTGAAAAAAGCAGCATTTGTCAAAGCAAACACAGCCATAACCGTTTCCATGGTTGGATTAAACTGTTGAATCACAGAGGCGGTTAGATACGAGCATAATGCTATCCCATCTGAAATGGCTAACGCTGCCAAAATAACAAATGTCACATTTCGGAGTTTTTTGTCCACCGCAACCCGACACACGACTAACATGTTTCCAAATATTCCGGTAATTTGTATGACCGCTGTAAGAATCAGGACAATGTAAGCAAACAACATATTTGGCCTTCCACTTCCGGGAGCACCTGTTGTGTTTGATGTATTCCCGCTAATTGTAACTGCTGTTTCATTCTGAATATCTGCCGTCAAGTTCCAAGTGTTAACATCTCCAAGTAAACTTCCATTTATAAAACTTGTATTTGATACGTTGAATGCCATGTCGGTGTTTTTGTTTGTTTTACCTATGGTTTGGAATACGGCAATAAGCTGAAAATATATAATATATATTATAATATCGCCTATTGTTATCAGGTTAATTACAATGAAATTTGTGGCCAACACAACCAATAAAAAAAATTAAATAAATAAATAAATAAATAAATAAATAAATAAATTGACATGCGACATTACAACAACGAATTCGCACATTTACTATTTAAACGTATCAGTTTTAGCGTTGAATTTATTTTACCAGTGACATTAATGTTTATGAACACTGGCGAGAATATAATTATATTATAAATATACTAATACCTTGTTTGTGAAGTCGTTACTATTTCAGACGAATGACGGATTAACCAGAAATGAATAAAGTGATACAGAAAAATGAACCATATGAATATTTTTTCGTCCAATGGATAAGTATTACCATGACAGATGAAACGTAACATAGAAATGCAAGAACCATGTTAAACTATTTTATCTGCGTAGACACCGTATGGTTCACTATTAAATATCATTGTTTTTCCTGGCTCAAATACATCTAAAAACAATTTTTCATTTTTTGAATAAATTTAGAAACAACAGACCCGCATTTGATTTTGATCCCGCATCTGTGGTATATATCCGTATCCATTATGTATGTCATAAACGTAAACCTCAACAATACAATCCCACTTATTTTTTTACAATCAATAGTCCATACAACCGCGGCACATTTCAAATAACATAATAAACCTTATTCTACCATTCATTAATTATTCCCGGATTGTTAGACCTACACATTTAAATAGTCAAACCCGTCTATAAAGGCCACCCAAGGGAACCAGTAAAGTGGCCTTTATGAACAAGTGCTCTTTACATTTAGATGTTATTATTGACCTTTTCCTATAAAAATACCCAGTCAAAAACATTCTAAGTATCATCTCAAAGGCAATAGATAGAAAAAAAAAACGTCAGTAAATTATGGAAAGAGTAGATTGTGTTTTAATATTTTTTGTTGCATTTTTACCGAGGAGAATACATATTTAGTACTAGATGGATGGTGGAAACCAAAGATAAGATTCGACAAGCGAACTGACGAACTTTTCACATTTAGACGTGTCCGTTTCGGATTTGAACGTAATCGATGAGTGACATTTTTTGTTGCAATTTTAACGAGGAGGTTACATATTTAGTTCTGGAGGGATGGAGGAAACCAAAGTATCCAGAGAAAAAACCACACCTACCTTCGACAAGCGAACTAACGAACTTTCACAATTACGTGTGTCCGATTCAGATTAGAGCGTAATTGATGAGTGGCATTGTAAGCGTGCTCTTTATAATACCAGTCGACAATCAATCCTCCTAATAATATAGAGACTGATCGATCTTATGATTTTGACGTTCCAGTCAAGAATACTTTGCTTTTATCGAGACTTCGCCAGCTATATGTGAAGTTGCAGGAAATATTACCTTTGCAGTGCACCAAAGACAATGTGTAGTAATGGTTCTTTTTCGCACTACGTCTGCCTTGGCACGGGGTATTAGTTTTTAAGGTATCTTTCAAAGGACCCCGCGACTTCCAGTTGTAAATACCCACTAAATGAACAATCACTACCTATATTCAAGATTTGTTCGATTTTCAGACCTGGCTTGGATTCGAACCCACGACTTCAAACGTACGTAGTGAGCACTGTGCCGATTGAGCTAAGGTAATGGTTACATAAAAATTATTCATAGAAATAAACGTAATACCTACCGTGACTACATCATCTGACGAAACTCCATGGTATATTTTTTTCTACAAAAAGGCAATAATTTATTGTATTTTACTCGGTTAAGTTAACATCAATTTTGATATTTGATGTTTAATCAAGCGTGGAATTGGCGCTTTTTAATTTTACTGGTTCTGTCTCGGGGTGATTTAGAAATTAAAGTAAAATAACTTAACTTTCCCTTCGGTCAACATAAAAACGTTATCTGTACAACACACGCGGAAGTCGTTATTGATGTTAATTACGAAAAAGGCGACAAAAGGAAATGTCAAATGTAAAACGTACCAATCAAAATTCTATCAATATATTCTTGACAGTCAGCTCCGATTGAGGGAAAACCAGAGTATCTGATATCGGAAGAAACTATTATCTGCCAGGGTGCGATTAGAACTTTGGCGATAAGAGGCATTATGGTCTGTAGACGCCAGGGGCGTCGAGATCCATGGACATTTGATAAAAAAAACCTCATTCATATATATTATATATATATATATATATATATATATATATATATATATATATATATATATACATTCTAATCTGCCTTAAAAGCCACCTCTATATAAAACCACCTGCTTATAAAGACCAGTATAATTGTATCTTAATTGTTCTTTATTCATATTATTTGAACCTGTATATAAAGGTCACTTGCCCATAAAAGTAACTTTTACTGGTTCCTTTGGATGGCCTTTCAGACGGGATTGAATGTAAATAAAGTGAACTCTAAATATTTATTACGGATCCATACATTTATGTAGAAGATACTTTGGTATATATTTCGTCTACTTCATAAAAATACCTACTTTATAGTGCTAATAGGTGCACCATGTATAGTCAAACCTGTGTAAAAAGGTCACCCAAAGGGAACCAGTAAAAGTGGCCTTTATGGACAGGCGACCCTTCAACAGGTTCAAATAACATGATCAAAGAGCAATTGGAATAAAATTTTACTGGCCTTTAAAAGCTGGTGGTCTTTAAGGCAGGTTTGAATGTAAGTCCTAACACTACCCATGTACTGGGTGGATCCTCCTACATGAATATTCCTCACAAAAGGGCAAACGGACTGGTCAATGTTGTCTGCCTATAGTCAAGGTCAAGGTGACCGTAAAAGAACAAATATATTTCATAAAAAACAATGATAATAATATACTATGCAAATGCCAAGGTGTTATAAGAACAAGAAATATTAATGACAAATGACAAGTGGTACTGGGGGACATATAATAAATAATTAGTTTTTATTGACAAAATGACAAAAAATGGATCCGAAATAATTGAAAACATTGTTACTGCAGTACAGACCTGTCGAAAGTTTAACGATGAACTAACGAAAATAAGTCAAAGCTCAGCTACCGGCCAATAATGTTAAACAAGTGGCTAAAATACATTACAGACCTTAAAAGCTAACGATAATTAGTCGAAGTTCGGCTACTAGTACAGTAAAACCTCGATTCACCTCCATTTGTTCAGTCAAATTTTGGCATTACAAAGGGGTTTGGCGATAAATTAGGGGAGGAGGATAAAGAAAAACATAAACAAAATAGATTTTTGGACTTCAAAATAGTGTGGCGATAGGCGAGGTGGCAAAGTTATCGAGGGGCATTATAACGAGGTCTTACTGTATATAATTATGTTAAACTAGTGACTGAAAAACTGTTGAGGGTGTAGTACCAACCTGTCGAAACTGTAGCACTAAGCTAACGGACAGGTTATCTACCTGTCCGCAGTTTTTCGGGCACTATTACTAGCAATCAATAGCCCAGCCAATCGGTAGCCGAGCTTTGACACTTTTTGTTAGCTTTGTGTTAAGCTTTCGACAGGTCGCAAAGGTCGAAAAACTGTCGAGCGAGGTATAGCTGTCGATGTGTCGAAATAAGCTTCTATCGAGGGGCCGAAATAAGTTGCCGAATCCTTACTAATTCGATAACATTGTGTTAAACTTATGATAGGTCTGTACTGTATATGCAGGTCAAAAATTAAAAAAAAGATAACTATGAAGAGAAATAGCCATGATACAACCATCATATAGTTCCCGAATAATTTACTATCGTTGAGTTTTCTAGAAAAGACATTCATAATCCAATATACAATTATGGACTTTTTATTGGTTGTATATGGTGTGATATTCACCGGAAAAATAAATATTGATCGAGGCGACAGCCGAGGTCAATATTTATTTTTCCAGTGAATATCACACCATATACAACCACTAAAAAGTCCATAACTGTTTTATTATATAATTTAGCCACTGTAGCACTTCAGTTGACAATGTTTTCTCAAACCTGTGACCAGGCAATCTAACTATTTTACCGATGTTAGATTTCCCTGCCCACCCTGGTTGATCACACTAAAATTATCCCGCATTAGTTAGATCAATATGAAAAAATAAATGGCATTCCGGATGAGACACAATCAATTACACACTACATTGTAAATTGATAATGCCATAACGTCAACGTTCTATGAAAAAATAACAAGACACAATCACTTGCGTACACTTAATTGATGACGTTCTAATCATTTTACGGAGAACGTCAACAAAAATCAATGACGTACACCGAATTTGATATTCATCGGAAAATCCGTGGTATATGATGTGAGATCCAATGGTCACGTGTTATCGTTTTAGCCAATCATAAAGATGGAATTTATTTATTATATAATAATATACAATTATGGACTTTTTAGTGGTTGTATATGGTGTGATATTCACCGGAAAAATAAATATTGATCGAGGCGACAGCCGAGGTCAATATTTATTTTTCCGGTGAATATCACACCATATACAACCACTAAAAAGTCCATAACTGTTTTATTATATAATTTAGCCACTGTGGCACTTCGGTTGACAATGTTTTCTCAAACCTGTGACCAGGCAATCTAACTATTTTACCGATGTTAGATTTCCCTGCCCACCCTAGCTGATTGATCACACTAAAATTATCCCGCATTAGTTAGATCAATCCGACTTTTTAAGACTGATTCTATGAAAAAATAAATGGCATTCCGGATGAGACACACTCAATTACACACTACATTGTAAATCGATAATGCCATAACGTCAACGTTCTATGAAAAAATAACAAGACACAATCACTTGCGTACACTTAATTGATGACGTTCTAATCATTTTACGGAGAACGTCAACAAAAATCAATGACGTACACCGAATTTGATATTCATCGGAAAATCCGTGGTATATGATGTGAGATCCAATGGTCACGTGTTATCGTTTTAGCCAATCATAAAGATGGAATTTATTTATTATATAATAATATACAATTATGGACTTTTTAGTGGTTGTATATGGTGTGATATTCACCGGAAAAATAAATATTGATCGAGGCGACAGCCGAGGTCAATATTTATTTTTCCGGTGAATATCACACCATATACAACCACTAAAAAGTCCATAACTGTTTTATTATATAATTTAGCCACTGTGACACTTCGGTTGACAATGTTTTCTCAAACCTGTGACTGGACAATCTAACTATTTTACCAATGTTAGATTTCCCTGCCCACCCTGGTTGATCACACAAAAATTATCCCGCATTAGTTAGATCAATCTGACTTTTAAGTCTGATTCTATGAAAAAATAAATGGCATTCCGGATGAGACACAATCAATTACACACTACATTGTAAATTGATAATGCCATAACGTCAACGTTCTATGAACAATCACTTGCGTACACTTAATTGATGACGTTCTAATCATTTTACGGAGAACGTCAACAAAAATCGATGACGTACATCGGATTTGATATTCACCGGAAAATCCGTGGTATATGATGTGAGATCCAATGGTCACGTGTTACCGTTTTAGCCAATCATAAAGATGGAATTTATTAATTATATAATAATATACAATTATGGACTTTTTAGTGGTTGTATATGGTGTGATATTCACCGGAAAAATAAATATTGATCGAGGCGACAGCCGAGGTCAATATTTATTTTTCCGGTGAATATCACACCATATACAACCACTAAAAAGTCCATAACTGTTTTATTATATAATTTAGCCACTGTGGCACTTCGGTTGACAATGTTTTCTCAAACCTGTGACCAGGCAATCTAACTATTTTACCGATGTTAGATTTCCCTGCCCACCCTAGCTGATTGATCACACTAAAATTATCCCGCATTAGTTAGATCAATCCGACTTTTTAAGACTGATTCTATGAAAAAATAAATGGCATTCCGGATGAGACACACTCAATTACACACTACATTGTAAATCGATAATGCCATAACGTCAACGTTCTATGAAAAAAATAACAAGACACAATCACTTGCGTACACTTAATTGATGACGTTCTAATCATTTTACGGAGAACGTCAACAAAAATCGATGACGTACACCGAATTTGATATTCACCGGAAAATCCATGGTATATGATGTGAGATCCAATGGTCACGTGTTACCGTTTTAGCCAATCATAAAGATGGAATTATTAATTATATAATAAATACATATATTGCTAAACATTGGGATCTATAACATTATTGCTAGATAATTTGGGTTTTTATGTTTCAAGTATGTTTGAATTTATTCCATTCAGCTTTTCTTTTTTAAGCTTTGGATTTTTTTAAAACATTGTCGTATATAACTTAAATAAATAGAATAGCCAAATAAATGACGTCACGTTTATAGTCATATGATAATTAATTACTGGATGCAATTTATCTGTCTCAATAAAATGGAGTTTTACAGAACAAAATAATTTTTAATGGATATACTGAGAGAGAGAGAGAGAGACGTATTATTCGCGGAAAATATACATCACTTTTATATGAAACCTATTCATGTTTTTTATTGTAATTCACTAAATCTTAAAATAGTACTGTACTGTTTTCTAGTTTGAGATAGAGAGAGAGAGAGAGAGAGAGAGAGAGAGAGAGAGGGGTTGTTTCAGGCAAAGATACAAAATAAAATACGAAAAACATTTAATATAATTCGCGGAAATTATACATCATTTTTATCATTTTTTTTTCTCCATAAGAATTTAATGAAGCCATGTATAGTTTTCTCCGTATTACAAAAGTCAATTTCTTTGGAGATACCTTGAGGGAAAATAAAATAATACTTAAAAAACGTATAAAGCAAATGATTTCCGTGTTTATTTTATTTTATTTAAAACAATGATAATGCTATACAAAACCTTTGAAGAGAATCTTTATATATAAGTCAACTATCCCTCTGGGTGTAACTAACATTTGTAATAAATACATAACTATACATACAGACCTGTCGAAAATTAATACTAGGCTAACGAATTAAGCAGCACATGTACATCTCGACCTGTCGTTAATCACTGCGGTAGCTCAGATGGTAGAGTGCTCGTTCTGTAAGTGGGAGGTCGTGGGTTCTAACCCCGACCGGCTCTGACCCAAGACTTGAAAGTGGGTAGTGACTGTTCTTTCGCCAAGCACTTGGCATTACGAACTGAAAAATACGGTTCTTTCGGACGGGAACTTAAAATAATCGAAGTCCCGTGTCACGATGGGCTCAGCACAATAAAGAACCCTGTTGTATAATGTCATCAGTGCAACGCACAGGGGAAATTTCTGCACCTTTGCCTATAGCTGGAGACATCTCGATATAAGTGAAATATTCTTAACTGGGACGTGAAACACCATTACTCAACTCAACTCAACTCGACCTATCGTATCTTTTAATAAACTTTGCTCAGTCTGTTTCAATTGTGGCCTACTCTTTTTCGAACTCTATAAAAGTGTCTTCAGCGTGCACTGAGACACGGGACTTCGATTTTGAGTCTCATCCGAAAGACTTTTCTAGTATTAAGCTTTTTCCAGGTCTAATATGAACAAGAGATGAAAATTAACCCAGAAAATAATTAATTCCCGCGTGAGTTTCGAACCCACAAACCTTGACTTCGTAAGTCAGTGACAGTACCACTCGGATATGTCCGCTCATGTCGGAAGCTTTTCGTGAGTAACTTAAAGTCTCTAGGCAAATTCTTTGTCACATGTTATCCATATTTAGGTTTCTCTGCAGCCGAGCTTCGAATACTTTACTGCAAGTTAGTGTAAAATTTTCGACATGTCCTTATTGTAATGGTATTGTAGGCTTCTGTGATGCATTTATAGCAAGATTTTCTACAACATCATAAATACTAAAAACAAATCTCGTTTTCTTGATATTTATTTCTCAATTGAAAAATTGAAATTATGTTTAAAATAAATTTTTTATTTGTTTATGAGAAAAAGTAACATATTTGACATTATCATGACCTCATAAACAGTTGTAAAAGAGAGAAAACTGACGGCTTCAGTCATGGACAAAATTGCCTTATAAATCACAGATGTGACAAATTTTAAACATGCGGGGTCTTTTTTAATGAAGATAGCGAGTTCAATAAACTCCATCTAATAATGATCATCGGCCTAGGGCACCATTTGTTTTGCGAAATTTTGACATTCTAAGATAGGTCGGTGATAAATCCTTGGAAGCTTATAAAGAAGCATATATGTCTTTAAAATAGTGTTGTAGGAAGCAAGGTGGCGAGGGACATTATACGAGTTATTAGTGGTTTCATATTTAATTTATTTTTCTAGTTTTTTATGATGCTTGTCAATGAAATTTCATAATAACAACCATCGTATATCTATGTTACTGTTTAAGTCAAAATGTATAAATGTGCATTCCGTTTAGCGCTTAATTTGAAATTCTTGGTTCGAGCCCTATTTGGAATTAAAATCGACAACGAATGTTCCTTTGTATTGCTAAGTATTCAGAACTAGCAGCACATCTCGGCAGTTACTTTATATATATCTGCAGCTTCTCGGCCACTAGCTATACATATCTCGACCACTTGACAGCCGAACTTGGACTTCTTTACGTTAGCTTAGTGTTAAACTTTCGACAGGTCTGTACCTCTGTATACTTCCGTAGCTATCTCTATGTATATCTAATAGATAAATTTTCCTTTATCATGACCTCATAAAACTCGACAGGTCTGTACTGTAATGATATTGCAAGCTTTTGTGATGAATTTATAGCAATGTTTTCTACAGCATTCATAAATACTAAAAAAAATCTCTTTTTCTTGGTATTTATTTCTCAATTGAAAAATTGAAATTTTTTATGTTTGAAATAAATATTTTATTGTTTATGTAAAAAAGTTAAATATTTTACGTTATCATGACCTCATAAACAGTTGTGAAAGAGAGAAAACTGACGGCTTCAGTCATGGACAAAATGGCCTTATAAATCACAAATGTGACAAATTTTAAACATGCGGTGTCTTTATTATTGCAAGACAGCGTGTTCAATAAACTCCATCTTATAATGATCATCGACCTAGTGGCACAATTTGATTTGCTAAATTTTGACATTCTAAGAAAGGTTGGCGATAAATCCTTGGAGGCTTATAAAGAAGCACATGTGACTTCAGAATAGTGTGGCCATAAGCAAGGGACATTAAACGTGCATGTGTTTTTATATTTTAAATTTTCTAGTTTTGTATGATGCTTGTCATTGAAAGTTTCATAATTACAACTACCGTATGCTTATATCATTGTGTCACCGTTTTAGACATAATGTATAAATGTGGACTTCGTCTTGTGCTTGTATTTCCGAACAATCGAAATGACAAAATGAATTATGAATAAAATTTTAATTCTTAAATTGAGATTTATCATATTAATATTTAAAAAAAAAATTGAATCTTTTCAAACTAAAACATATCAATATTAAAATATTAAAAATGGTCCGGTATCAATTTAGATAAAAAATACATTAATATCAAAAACACTCAAATTTGTCCGGTAACACTTGTTTATTGCATGGACAGTTTGAGTTTGAAATTAAAATCGACAACAAATGTTATTTGTAGAGTCAAGTATTCAGAACCAGCAGCACATCTCGGTGGTCGTAATTAACTCATCTCATCAGATGTTTTACCTGTTGCTTTATATTTTTCTGCAGTTTTATAGTCACTAGCTATCCTTATCTCAACCAATCGACAATCAAGGTTTGATCAAGTCAAGTATTCAGAACTTGAAATTGAAATCGAATGATGAATGATCAATGCTCTTTTGTATTGTCAAGTATTCAGAACCAGCAGCATATCTCGACAGTCGTTATTAGCTGTATCTCGACATATTTTTTTTACCTGTTTGCAGTTTTAAAGTCACTAGCTATCCTTATCTCGACCAATCGACAATCGGGGTTTGATCAATGCTCCTTTGTATTGTCAAGAATTTAAAACTAAAAGCATTTCTCGGTCGTCGTAATTAGCTGTATCTCGGCGATTTTTTTTTTACAGTTGCTCTGTATCTCTCTGCAGTTTTACATTGACTAGCTATTCTTATCTTGATTAATCGACAGCCGAGCTTTGACTAAGTGTTCAACTTTCGACAGGTTTGTACTCTAATGGTAGATGAATTTTAACGATGTTTTCTACAGCAATCATGAATACAAAAAAATCTTGTTTTCTTGATATTTATTTCACAATTGAAAATTAAAATTTAAAACAACCCGCATTAATTTTTTTTAAAATTGGTAAACATTTTATTGTTTACGTGATCAAGTGGAATATTCTATTATCGCGTCCTATTTAAAAATGTTGTACAAGAGAGAAAACTGTCGGCTTTAGTCTGCGCTAAGATTGGCAAATAAAGCTACAAGTGACAAACATTTAACAGTAGATGTCTTTTTGATTGTCGGATGGCGAGTTCAACGATCTTTATCCAAAAATAACAATCAATCTTGTATCCATGAGTACAATTTGTTCTGTCAGAATTTGACATTATAAAAACGTTTGACAATACATCGAAGAATGCTTATACAGAAAGACATAGGGGTTCAAAATAATGAGTCGTCGAGGGACATAATACGAGATGATTTGATTTATTTTTCTATTTGTTTATGCTTGTCATTGAAAGTTCATCACACTTGATGCCTCTGTGCCCGGGATTGCCCTGGATATATTTGATGTCCCATAGTTCCATGTTCCTTTTACACAATTTTGATTACACACGTGGCGGTGTAGCTAGCTAAACAGGAGGTGCTTACCTTTCCAAGACACCCGGCCTCATTTACCTGATTGAAGTTCCCGTTACATGTATTATGATAAGGTGAAATTTTCTATTTTCGCGTCTTCATAAAAAATTGTAAAATAGACAAAACTGACAGTTTCAATTCAGTGGCAAACATTTAACATTAGGGTGTCTTTAAAATTGTCTGATGGCGAGTTCAACGAACTCCATCCGAAAATAACAATCAAGCTTGTTTCAATGGCTACCATTTGTTATGCCTGATTTTGGCATTAAAAAACGTTTGACAATACATCGAAAAGGCTTATACAAAAAGACATAGTGGTTCAAAATAATAAGACAATAAGCAACGTTGCAAAGTCGTCGAAGGACATTGTACGAGATGTTAGTGTTTTCATATTTACTTTGTACAACGATGTAGGCTACTTGCAAATAAATTGTTGACTCAGGGATATTGCAAGCCTAGGCTTATCATGGCTCTAAAAAGTTTTATGGTCGTCATCACAGTATTGTTGATAAGTTTGATGTCTCTGTGTCCAGGATTGTCCTGGATATATTTGACGTCTCATAATTCCATGTTCCTTTCACACAATTTTGATTACACACTTGGCAAGTGTAGCTAGCTAAACAGGAGGTACTTACCCTTCCGGAGCACCCGGCTTCACTTCCCTGGCGGAAGTTCACGTGTATAACCTAACTTGTCAGTTCCAAAGTTTTTACTTTGTTTCTGGATTATGATTCGGACATGGATTAGTATGTTTGTTTTTGTTTTCTAGTTTTTTATGATGCTTGTCATTAAAAGTTGCATAGTTACAACTACCGTATGCTTGTATTACTGTAAATGTGCATTTTATTTTGCTTATTGCGAAGAATGTCTTCGTTCGAATTCTGTTTTGAAATTAGAAATTAGAATCGACAGAGAATGCCTCTTGTATTCCCTCTTTAGTTATATCTCGATAGATTTTCGACAACTGCCTTAAATCTAGATCTCTCGGTAGTTTTTCTGTCACTTATTTTAGGCTACTTGACAGCCGAGCCTCGATTCTTTTATATTACGTAAGCTTAGTGTTAAAATTTCGACAGACCGCACTGTACACATGTAATGGTATCACAAGCATCTGAGATGGATTTATAGCAACGTTTTCTACAGCATTCATAACTACTAAAAAATCTTGTTTTCTTGATATTTATTTCACAATGGAAAAAATTGAAATTTGAAACGATCAGTAATAAATTGTTTAAAATTGGTAAACTTTTTAATGTTTATTTGATAAAGTGTTATATCTTCTTTTATCACGTCCTCCTAAAATGTTGTAAAAGAGAGAAAACTGTCGGTTTCAGTCAGCGCTTAGATGGGGTAATAAAGAACAAATATCAAACATTTAACATTAGGGTGTCTTTTTAATTGTCTGAAGACGAGTTCAACAAACTCCATCCAAAATGATACCTAATTTATCATTCCTTGGGTATTACAATCTTTTTTAATTTATATAGAAGTAATGATATTCCAAATAACCGTGATAAATCTATAACATTGTTTATACAACATCCATAAATACTAAAACATCTCGTTATCATGATATTTGTTTCACAATTGAAATTGGTAACTATCACTTTTAAATCATTATTATAAGCAGGAGAAGCAGATATATTGCTGCATAAAAAGGGAATGTTGACAATAGAAAAATTGAAGTCATCACGTTTGTCATAAAGTTTCAAATGTAGCCTTTCGTGTGCGTCATAATTCAGGTATAAGTCTAAATATGCATTGATAAAATAAAATTTTCTATTATCAATTCTTCATATAAACTTGTAAAAGAGAAAACTGTCGGTTTCAGTAAGCGTCAAGCATTAAACAGTAGGTGTCTTTTTGATTGTCGGATGGCGAGTTCAACGAACTCCATTTAATAATGATACTTGTTCCAGTTCCAATATTTGTTCTGTTAGATTTTTGAAATTCTAAAACGTTTGCGATAAATCAAGGCAAGGCTTACAAAGAAAGACAAAAAAGAAATAGATTGAGGGAATTCAAAATAGTGTGGCAAAACCCAATGTAGCGAAGTCTTTGAGTGGCATTGTTGCCTTAGTTGTTTTTTTTTCTAGTTTCTGGTTCTAGTTTTATGGTTTATTTTATTAAAATCTTTTTAAACATTAAAAATGAAATTTTACAAGATTGAAAATAAGGGAAATCTTAGTTAAAATAAGTCTGAAATAGGAATCTGATTAATTATACAGTAATTAAACCCATTTTGTTCACCCCATGGTGTTTAGTCTACATTTATTTGTCTTATGACATTTAGTTGCTATTTCAGAATTACAGAAATGTCTGAGCCAAACCTCAAATTACAATGTGTTTATGTATCCATTATCACCAGCAATTATTTAAGTTGTACAGCTTCATTTAACTTTCACAATAGTTCCTTAGCTAAGATTTTTTCTAATCTTAAATTTAGCAAATTTTGGTAACCTTTTTTTTGGAACTACTGATGAATATTTTTTGTCAAAATTTATGCAAATGTTTTAATCCGGAAGTGATCTTTAAAATGACACCTTAAATTTCTGGATATCTTGAAAATTACCAAAATTATAAATATTTATAATTTTGCAAAATTTAAGTTAAGGAAAATCTTAGCTAAGGAATGATTGTGAAATCGAGGCCAGATACACAGTACAGACACAGGAGCTGACAAAATTGATACCGAAGTGACAGCTCATCTCGGCTCCTCGGTAGCTACATGTATACATTGTATATATCGACAGCTTTTTGGCAGTTTATATCTACAGTACAAACCTGTCTAAAATTTTACACTGGGTTAACGAAAATGGGTTGCAGGTGACCAATATGCGAATAGCTAGTGCTGTGTAACGCCACAATGCGGTGTTGCTGCATAAACGTGTTCTAACACGTCTATGCGGGGAAATCCAACGCATTAATAGGACGTTTTTATGCGGCAAAAAGGCTACCTTCGACGGCATAACATTCTTCGCTGTAATCACCTACACCTCCATCATCATTACCACTTTCACCAAAACACCACCACCATCACTATCATCGTGATTCCGCATACCACTATAACTTGATTCTAGAGACTCCAATACCACAGGATTTATGGACAGACTAGAAGACAGAAAAGCAAAAGTAGAAATTTTGCCAAAATCACAATTTAACGACCATCAACATTACGGTAACAATCGTCGACGGTAACATTGTTCTCGCCCTCTCATTATCCCATCCTCGTCCTCTATCTCCTCCTTACAATTATTATTACTATTATCAACATTAACATAAATTCTCAATTGTCATCGTCGTCGTCATCATCGTCACCACCATGTCATCATTAATGTCACCACAACATCATCATTAATCTCACCATTGTCGTTTTGTCGAGATACAAGCTTTTTTTAAGCGTCCTCTTTATGCGCCAAAAAGAACCTAAGCAACACATCTTTATGCGTCAAAAAGGCACTCTTGCACCGTATATAAGCAACACATCTTTATGCGTCAAAAAGGCACTCTTGCACCGCATATAAGCAACACATCTTTATGCGTCAAAAAGGCACTCTTGCACCGTATATAAGCAACACATCTTTATGCGTCAAAAAGGCACTCTTGCACCGTATATAAGCAACACATCTTTATGCGTCAAAAAGGCACTCTTGCACCGCATATAAGCAACACATCTTTATGCGTTGAACGCCGTCGCATAAACTGAGAGACAGATAACCTTAGAGTTATTTAAGACATGCCTTTACTGTATCTCTCGGGAGATTTTGGCCACTAGCTATCATACCTCGGACACTCTTCAGCCGAACTACGTACGATATCTTGTCGTTAAATCGGTATTAAACTTCCGACAGGTCTGTTCCTTACCTTTAAACTTTACAACGGGGTTAAAGACCTTTTGGTACTTGGAACATGTTTGTTGTTCGATATTTCAAAACAAGATGTTATTGATGAACTAAGGGACTTATCAAATACAAGTAGATATGTCGTGCTGGTATGCTAAATGTCATTCCGTCTCTTATGTTGTGTAAAAAGTCCTGAGCAAATCAAACTGATCGCCGTGATAAGTTATTTTCAGACATTCAATGTTTTTAATTTGTTTAGATGATCATTTAAAATCTCTCTCTCTCTCTCTCTCTCTCTCTCTCTCTCTCTCTCTCTTAGAAATTAGCATTACTATTTATTTAGCCTATTTCGGAGAACGCAAGATCGCAAAATATTTTATTTATTTCAATATGACGGGTACAAATCATTGAGTCTGTTACTTACATGAGCCGAGTCGTTACTAAAAATTCCCGTTTCGGCTCCATCCTTGCTTCATATATTTTTTTTTGCGACAAAATATAACCTGGGTGGGTGTTTACAATTGTAATTTATTTTACGAAATGGCGGGGTTCTTTATGTTACGTAGTCATGACGAAAGAGTTGACTATTTACGTAGGTTAGTGCAGCTCAAGAACGGATTGATTTTTGCGTAACTGGGATGACCAAAATTGATTAAATAAAGTAATAAAGTCAACTACCTTTCTGTATTTTCAAACTTTTGAAAAAATTGACATAAATTCGAACTTTTAAACTCAACGCGACCTTTGAGCTACCCTTCATTGTACCCCTTGCGCACCTACGTAAAGAATAAATTCTTCCGTCATCATTACGTCACATGAAAGACATCGCCATTTTGTCAATTTTTTTACCATTGTAAACACCCATTCGATTCAACATACGTTTTGGTGTATTAAAGAAGTTATAATGTATGGATTAGATTGAATTTAGGATTGTTAGCAACGACTCGACTCATGTAAGTAAATGATTAATTGATTTTTAATTGAGCCGTTCAAATCTTTGAAATATTAGCATTGTTTCTTTCTTTCCAGCAGAGTAAACGGACAGTAAGTATTTTATTCTTCCCTTATAAAACTGGTCCTTATAGCAGGCACTCCGGTTTTCTTTATCATTTCAAAAATGACCGTGAAGAGGTTTGACATAATTTCACTCCAGCCTGAAAGCTGAACATAAACAATTATTTTTTCCACAAACATTGCGCAAAAAAATTACATTATATGATAATTATATGATAACGAAAATGTCAATTAATTGTCTTTACGGTTTACTATTTATTTTGAATGATTTTGATGGCAATACGCACTCGTTTGTACCGAAAAGCTTTTAATTCGACATTTATTCGTTAGCTTAGTGTTAAATTGGCGACAGGTCTGTACTGAAAGTTATTGAATCAATTGATTCACAAGTTTTAAACTAAAACAAATTATATATAATTGTTTTAAAATATATTAACAAGTTTAAAGAATATTTCTCATACAAACGTAATTTGTTTATTAAAATGTGATGCAAAAGAGAGAAAATCGTTACGTACTCAAACACTAAAAATAATAGGTTAGTTATAAAGACAGTAATGAATAGTCAGACAAATTGCTTGCGGGTTGAATGAACTTCAAAAAGTATTAATGATGGCTCCAGCTTGATACACATTGTACAATACATGTCTGTCGAAAGTTTAACACTAAGCTTTCGAATTGACGTATCGCCGACCACGCCAACAATGTTCCGACACTGGCCGCCATCACGGTACCAAAGCAGCGTCACGGCAACTAATGACGTACTAGTGTCATTGACGTCATTAAGTGGCGCTATTCAGGCCGGGTTGTCGTTCTTTTTGCGTGTAAATCAATCATCCGGCCATTTGACGGAACATTGTGGGCGTGGCCGGCGATACGTCAATTACTGCCTAATCGACAGCCCTTTTTGGCTCTTGTTAACTCTACCTATACCGTTTTGCAGCTGCTTTGTTCAATCTATCCCCCGACAGGTTTTTTGGCTACTAGCTATCCTTTTTTACCACTAGATAAGCTAGTAACTGTTGCAGTTTCGATGACTGGACTGTGTACAATATCCCATGAAAATGAAGTTTATCACCGAGCTAACAAAAAGCTGAGATGTACGTAGCTATGGAGTAAAAATCTGCCAAGAGGCTGTTGGAAACCTTTGCTAAAACGGCATTATATTTGACTAATTAGATTAGTGTTTAACTTCCAACAAGCCTTACTGTATACATCCCCACATTGCCTTTGTTATTTTTTTTATATTTTGTTAAACTTTCGACAGGTCTGTATTGTACCAAACTGTCAGTCTTTTTCTATTATTATATATCCTCTTATTGTCTTTGTTACATGTACTTTTCGATATTTCGTTTAACTACATATAATTTCACTTTCATCTTCCCACTAACGTATTATTTCCCTGTAGACATATTACAAATTACTTCTTTATAAGTTTACAGATATTTTGGGGATAGCAATCTCGTGTTTTAAAATTACATTCATATTCGATTAAGTTATAATAAATTGAATTACTGGACATTTTTGCACTAAAGTCGAAACAATGATGATAATTCACATGATCATTACAGACCTTTGTTCGATAAACCTATTTGAATTCGCTATTATTCAATAATATTTACAATAAATGATGTTTTCTTACAAAAACTTTTTGAAAAAGACAATCTTTACATTTCAGTAAATTACCATGTCATGTTATCCTTTTGTAAAGTCTGTTTTCGACGTGAAAGGAAGTTTTTCTAAATGCACTGACGTCAAAAAAGCCGGACTAGATGTTCTAAAGGGATGAAATGGCGACCAAAGAATGCGGGGCTAGATGTTCTGAAGGGATAAAATGGCGTCAAAGAAGGCGGGGCTAGATGTTCTGAAGGGATAAAATGGCGTCAAAGAAGGCTGGGTTAGATGTTCTGAAGGGATAAAATGGCGTCAAAGAATGCTGGGTTAGATGTTCTGAAGGGATAAAATGGCGTCAAAGAATGCTGGGTTAGATGTTCTGAAGGGATAAAATGGCGTCAAAGAAGGCTGGGTTAGATGTTCTGAAGGGATAAAATGGCGTCAAAGAATGCTGGGTTAGATGTTCTGAAGGGATAAAATGGCGTCAAAGAATGCTGGGTTAGATGTTCTGAAGGGATAAAATGGCGTCAAAGAAGGCTGGGTTAGATGTTGTGAAGGGATAAAATGGCGTCAAAGAAGGCTGGGTTAGATGTTCTGAAGGGATAAAATGGCGTCAAAGAATGCTGGGTTAGATGTTCTGAAGGGATAAAATGGCGTCAAAGAATGCTGGGTTAGATGTTCTGAAGGGATAAAATGGCGTCAAAGAAGGCTGGGTTAGATGTTCTGAAGGGATAAAATGGCGTCAAAGAATGCTGGGTTAGATGTTCTGAAGGGATAAAATGGCGTCAAAGAATGCTGGGTTAGATGTTCTGAAGGGATAAAATGGCGTCAAAGAAGGCTGGGTTAGATGTTCTGAAGGGATAAAATGGCGTCAAAGAAGGCTGGGTTAGATGTTCTGAAGGGATAAAATGGCGTCAAAAAGACTAGGCTAAATGCTCTGAAGGGATAAATGTCGCTGTTCTATTCACTGAGAAAACAAGCGGCTAGGAAATGGAAAACAGTATTTTGTCATGCTGAAATGATTAGCCTTATTATGAAAATAAGCAGAAATGTCAATGATTAATATTGCAAATACAAATATAATTGTTTATGGGAATATAACAAGAAATTAGAATTAACAATTCTATCATCAATTGCTTTGTAATTTTATGATAAATCCTACTGATCGTCAACGACACTGATCTTCAACTTCTTACATTGCTACAGCAAATTCAACACAGAGAGAGAGAGAGAGAGAGAGGAGAGAGAGAGAGAGAGAGAGAGAGAGAAATAAATCATGAATGACAGGCAAAGAAGACGAATTCTCTGTGCCTCGTTGAAAACTGTCTGTACATTTTTTAGTTTCAAGTGAAGGTGACAATTTGCCAGAGTGTGCAGACTTTTTTTTAATACATCACATGTTAATTTGTTGAATAACCATTGGATAACTACATGAATTCTACATGAATTCTATTTCATGTAGAAATCATCTGTCCTTGACAACGCATAGCAGCGGGACTATACTTAGGTATACCTAGGTATAGTCCCCCGACATCTAAGTATAGTCCCTCGCGTGACCCACCGCAAAACAAAAGCGAGCTACTTCCCTTTGCCCAGGTGGCGCTTTTTATTGTTGTCGTCGGATACAAAATGGCATCCGACGACGCGCGATTTACGAATGTAAATTAAATTCCGATGTTCCTGTGCAAAAAACAAATGAGGTTACAAATTATTCGGGTAATATCTTAAATGAATTTCTGATAGCAAGGAAAATTGATGGCGAGTTTTGATCTATGGACATCGATCAAATCAATATTGTGTGATTTTTATACAAATGTCCGACCCAAGGAGAATGAAATTTATACGTATATTCATAATGTTGAATAAAGTAAATAATTCATCTGAAAATTAATTCTTGTTCCAACTTTAAAAAACACATGAACAGTTCTCCTATAGTGTTGTCTGGAGAGGTAAAGTGACCTCGCCTATCGTACATCGCATGTCTGTGTTTTCAAAGTTGGAGCAAGAACATGTACAAATGTTAGACGATGGATTTGGATAACAACTTAGAACAAATTTGAATAAAACATGTTTTAAACTGCAGGTTAGTTGATGACCATGATGATATTTATTTGTTGAGAGAGTAAAATTCGCCGACTCCCGTTGTCTTGAAGACTGTGAATTGCCGCATTTTTTTAAGGGAAGCCGTTTCTGTCCTCCCACAATCTCTTGTTATCAACAAAAAGGGCCGTTTACGAGGAAATAATTTGGTCTAATTACAGACTTGTCGAAAGTTTAACATTAGACTAACGAAAAGGTATCGAAGCTAGGCTGCTGAGCAGTCAAGACATGGATAGCATGTAGCACAAACAATGCCAACAGATAGATAGCAACTGCCAAAAAACTACCGGGATCTAGCTACCCACTAGGGCCGATATAAGCTACTAATTCGTTAGCTTAATGTTTAACATTCGACAGGCCTGCAATAGTATATAAAAAGTTCAGGGGACTGAAAATTGTTTGTCGTTTGGATGCTCCATATCTAAGCGAAAGAATCTAGGCCGCAGTACACCATTATTTAAACCATTAGTTCGTAAGCGTTCCGTGTACTTGGTTAATTTGTTCTTACAAAAAAGTACAGTGCAGACTTGTCAAAAGTTTAACACTGAGCTGACGAAAAGCTGTTGAACGGTTGGTTGGTTGGTTGAATGTTGCTTAACGTCGCATCAGCAATTTTTCAGCTATTCGCGACGAGAACTATTTAATTAATCTCTATGGATAAATCTATGAAAAATTTTGTGTATGCATGTGAAGTGCGAGTGTGTTGTATGGTCTGCCTTGTACTAGCGCGCACTCAGAGCGACTTTACCGTGCTAGCTCACAGAGTCAGTACGCCGCAGACAAGCGTACCACTCCCCCAGTCCATTATACTGATACCAGGTGAATCAGTAAAGGCCAACGATAAGGAAAATTCACTTTCCCACATGTGGTCCGAGCGGGACTCAGACTCACAGCGGTGAGAGACCCTGGATTTGAAGACCGACGTCTTATCCATTAGGCCACCGCGCCCTCTTGAACGGCCCAGATATGAAATGCTATTGGATGATCATGAAAACCTGCCGAGACATATATCTACAGCAAATGCTGAAAAACTTGCGAGATATAGCTCACAAGAGACGGAGATTAGCTGACGATTCGGCATAATGCGTTAGGATTTTGTCAACCTTCGACAGGAATGTACTTTGCATGTTATTAAACAGTTACATGAAATATATTTATTACATCTTATGATTACCGACATAATTCTTGGAATTTTTTTTAAAAATAATGAGATAATTACCAGTAAATAGGAGTTTTTATGATATTTTAAATAATCATTATATAGATGTAAACGATTTAATTCGATATTAACGTGATTTGCTCCCGTTTTATTTCCCGACAGTTTTTACCCTAATTGCGTTTTTGACGTCTCGTAATTTTTGATAATTGCGGATAACGAGCATTTTGAGAGTAGAGTACTGACATTTTCATGGATCAATCAAGGAATTTACATATATATCTAGGCCGTAATTGTTTAAACCGTTGAGAAAACCGGAGTGCAATCAGACACGAATGTAACAGATTTCTTATATTTTACAAGCAACATTTTTAATATTGGAGTCGAGATATTTACATTCATATCTAGGCTATAAATGTTTAAATGGTTGAAAAAACTGGAGTAACATCTAATGACAAACTTTCTTACAGGAATGTAACGAAACATCGTCAATGTTTCAAAATTTAAACAAAACACCCCGTACTTCAGTGATACATGACGATAATTTAAAAGATTTTTTGAGTAAAATTTTATGGATTTATTTTATTTGTATAATTGGCAAAGTGTTATGTGACATATCAGAGGTTCTTAAAATATTAAAATCGTGGTGCGGGAAAGGACACCTAGCGCACGACCTCTTTACTGATGTTCTACTAGCTATATATAGTATCATTATTTTATGGACTCAGGGTACTATTATACAATTATTGACTTTTGATGAGGTAGACATAAGGATTTATCAACCTCAAACACATTATATTTACCGAGGTCGTAGGCCGAGGTGAATATTATGTTTTTGAGGTTGATAAGTTTTTATGTCTACTGAATCTAAACTCAATAACTGATTTATTATATGACCAATGATTTTTTCACCATATTATTATGTTTTATAGTACAAAACGTAAAAAATGCCCTTTTCAATGTTGCATCATATAACGTCGCGTGCGTTTTTGCGCGGTTAACATTACCCATTGGAGGAGGACTAGCTAACTAATGAACAACCTCAAACGGATGTGACACAAATTTCGACGAATCACTCCGTCTTAGTAGGTTGTATTTATGACAAATTTGTATTGATAGAGTAGCTAGAAAAAGGATATATATATATACATTATTATAAAAAATATTAATATATCATTATTATCCTTTTGTAAAGTACAGGCCTGCCAAAAGCTTTACACTTAGCTAACGAATTAGCTTCGAATCGGCGGCTCATCTTGTCCATTCGTTACCTAAATCTCGACAGTTTTTTTCGGCAGCTGCTATACAGGCATCCGAGTATTTCTAGTTATTATAGTGGTAACTTGTTGGTCACTAGCTATCCATATCAGAGCCTCTCGGCAGCTCGATTTCTGCCTAGTGTTAAACGTTTGATAGGTCTGGACTGCCTCTCGGCAGCTCGATTTCGAATTTTTTCAATTGCCTAGTGTTAAACGTTTGATAGGTCTGGACTGCCTCTCGGCAGCTCGATTTCGAATTTTTTCAATTGCCTAGTGTTAAACGTTTGATAGGTCTGGACTGCCTCTCGGCAGCTCGATTTCGAATTTTTTCAATTGCCTAGTGTTAAACGTTTGATAGGTCTGGACTGCCTCTCGGCAGCTCGATTTCGAATTTTTTCAATTGCCTAGTGTTAAACGTTTGATAGGTCTGGACTGCCTCTCGGCAGCTCGATTTCGAATTTTTTCAATTGCTTAGTGTTAAACGTTTGATAGGTCTTGGCTGTATAGATGAATCTCCGATATCTTTTCGGTCACTAGATACCAATAACTCGGCCTTTGAGTCACTGGGCTTTGATTTCGACTACTTTTTGTTTGCTCATGTCAAACTTTCGACATGTCTGTAATCTGTACAAAATTCATTATAGATCCGGACTTTTAACTAGTATGTATTATTTATGTCAAACAGATTTAGTTCCTGATGTTTCTATGAAAGGTTTATATGGTGTGCATGTGTTCATGCGGGTTTTTTCCGTAATATATTGAACAGTTGACACCATTATTATGACGAATGGATTAATTGAGTGCACATTCTATATTGAAATCATCCCCCCCCCAAAAAGAAATAATGATAAAAACTTTGAAATCTGTCAAATTAATTTGTACTAAAAGTAAAATTTCCAGACTTATAAAATGATCATTTGAAAAGATGTTCATTTTTCTCGTATGTGTGGAGTGCTGACAAAACGAATCTAAACAAGTTTATCATTGGTATAGTGCGTTAAGTTTGACCTAACCGTTTGACCTTTAATTTGAATATTCAATCGGTCATATCCATTGTGTAATTTAAGGGCTATATAAGGTGGATATATAAGAATAGTAATACTGGATACCGGGTCGTTTTAGTAATGAAACATGCTGTCTTACCTAAATCACACAGTATATTAGTCCAATGTTATATTCTAATTAAAGGTCAAACGGCCAGGTCAAACTTGACGTAATTTATATTTTCTAGAATTCCGGATTTTAACTAGGATGTGTTATTCATGTCAAACAGATTTAGTTCCAACTGTTTCCATGTAAGGTTCCTCAAATTACTAACAAAATCATGCGTATACAGGTGTGCACAGGTGTGACCGTTTTATTAGTATCAATCACGTTTTATAACATGTTTATTTTATTTTGAAACATGATCCTTTTTTATCTACATCAAATATATAACATGTATATATTATTTGATATTTATTGGTCTGAACTACATAATATACAAGACAAACAAAATCAAAAACAAACATAGCGATCGATGTCAAAATCCCAATCCAGAAGCATACCGACCACAAACATATCATCTGAAAAGTCAACCACAACTGAACAGACCGCAAACATACCAATCCATATAGGAATCACAAAATAATAATAATAATAATAATAATAATAATAATAATAATAATAATAATAGTTGTAGTAGTAATGAAAATTAATAAATAAATAAATAAATAAATAAATAAATAAAACCAACAACAACTTTATCACCTCCAATCTGTTTAACTAAAAAAATTAGTCAACTAGTCAGTCTTGATAGCGTCTTTAAATATAATACCGAGACACAAACTCACCGTGTCATCTATAAGCGCATTTGAACGCCACAATAATAATCATTAATAAAATGCAATCGTCATTTGAGAAATTTAGGAAGGCAATGGATTAACGGGGTAACGGTATAAGTGAAACATTCTTGTCTCGGCCGTAAATGCTAATTAACTCAATTGTCTTAAATTGTTCATCTAGAGATTTAAAAAAATCTTTACGTTTAAATTATATGTACTAGACATGGCAGATAGAAGAAAAAGGCTTTACAATTTAACTAAACCGGATAGGGAATCATCTATAATTACATCCTCATACTGTCCGAAGTAAAAACTGGTAGATTAAATTACACACGTGGACTAACTAAGCAGAGGATACGAAGTAATCTGTAATCCATAATCAAAATGAAGTCCTGCATGTACTACATATAGTACAGATCTGTTACAAAATTAACAATAAGCTTACAAATTAGTGTCAGCTCATCCAAACCTGTCTTTGCCTATATCTCGACAGCTTTTCGACACTGCTATCTATCTATCTATCTATCTATCTATCTATCTATCTATCTATCTATCTATCTATCTATCTATCTATCTATCTATCTATCTATCTATCTATCTATCTGTCTGTCTGTCTGTCTGTCTGTCTGTCTGTCTGTCTGTCTATCTATCTATCTATCTATCTATCTATCTATCTATCTATCTATCTGTCTGTCTGTCTGTCTGTCTGTCTATCTGTCTGTCTGTCTGTCTATCTGTCAGCTTTTTAGCCACTAGACACATATGGCTCGGTCACTCAACTAAGCTTCGACGCCTTAGCGTTAGCTCGGCGTTAAATTTTCGACAGGTCTGTACTGTGTTCCTTCTAAATGTCCTTATATAGTGCGTCAAGTTTGACCTGGTCGTTTGACCTTTCAGTTCAAAAATCAGAGACACATATCCATTGTCTAATTTAGGGGTTATATAAAGTTGATATATAAGTATAGATGATATCAATACACTGGGTACCGGGTGTTTAAGGTAATGAAATACGCATTCTTACCTAAATCACACAGCCCAATCTAACATTAAAATTAAAGGTCAAATGCCCAGGTAAAACTCGACGTACTATCCCCTTATAGTACAGGCTAATTACCTCAATAACATGCTGTTTCTTATTCCAAGTACAACAATAAGCAGCATAATTAACCAAAGAGCTGTACTTTATATCCTTATAAAGCAGAGAATTAAGTACTTATATGCAGAATTACCAGCATGCTTAATTCTTGATAGACCTTTGTTTGAATTGATACCGGATATGGTATTGTATACTTACAGTACAAGTTAAACACCGAGACTAGTAAAATTAACCTAAGGATTGTACTTTTATATTTTATAAAGCAGAGAATTAAAGAGTTGCACGTACATGTAGGGAATTACCAGCATGGTTCATTCTTGAAAGGCCTTTGTTTGAATTGTTACCGGATGTGGTATTATTTAGCTGCACTATATACTTACAGTACACGCGTATCTGTCGAAAGATAACCACTGAGCTAGCGATATAAACCTTAGAACTGTACTTTTATATTTTATAAAGCATAGAATAAAACACTTGCACGTAGAATACCCAGCATGCTTTATTCTTGATAGACCTTTGTTTGAATTGATACTGGATATCGTATTATAGTGCATCAATATTGACCTGGCCGTTTGACCTTTAATTTGAATATAATATTGGGCTAATAGACTGAGTATTTTAGGCAAGAAAGCATGTTTCATAAACATAAACACTCGATACTAGGTATCACAATCACCTATCCTTATATATAAACTTTTAATATATAAAATACACATTGGATATGTATGTTTGAATATTCAAATTAAAGGTCAAACGGTCAGGTCAAACTTGACACACCTTATATACATACGGTACAGACCTGTCAAAAGTTTAACACTAAGCTAACGAAAAAAGTCGACGCTAGGCTGTTAAGTGGTCAAGATATGGATATCTATTAACCAAAACAGATAAAAATAGAAAATAGCTGTCATTATTTAGATAACGAGGGGATAGAACTGATTATTCAGTGCTAAATCGTTAGTCTAGCGTTAACCGTTCGACATGCTTGCACTGTATGCTTATAGGCAAACACCATTGGCCTGTCCGTTTGGCCTTTCATTAGGAATATTCATTAAGCAGGTTCCACCCAATACACGAGTAATGTTAGGATTAGCAGGTACATGTAATTATAAAATTAGTATAAACACAAGGCACTTGATTAGAGTTCTCATTGTGTAGACGAAACAAACACGTGTGTTCCCGATACATAAAGGCACATGTCCGTGATGAATATTTAAATTAAAGGTTAAGCGGACAGGTCAAAGTTGTTTACCTATGCTTGTATCATCAATCAACAGTAACATAGAGTAAAGCAGGAGACAAAATATGAAATAAAAGCATTCAGGATCAGATACAGTGCAGTGAAGTGAACTATTGTTTAAAGCCTCATCAGCATTATTGCAGCTATTCGCGGCTTGAGATACAGTATAGATCTGTCGAAAGTTGTTGCCGGATCAACAGTAACTCATCTTTTTCCACAGTTTTTAGACAGCTTCGACACATTTTCATTAACGCGTGGTTAAACTGTCTTAAGTTCGATGCACACGCCTTTTCCCATAAAATCTTTTATATACAAATCAATTAACAAAAAGGTACTTTTGAACCCGTTTCAATGTGATTTGCTTTATGATGAAACCACTTTAATTGTCTATATTGTCGTTTGTTTAAAATTCCGGAGTGACAAAAGTTAGCCACTGTCTGACATACATATGTCAGTGTGTTCTTTTTGTCAAATTACTTTTTTAGAACGTGATGACTTGTCTTCTATATGTGAAAACAGTCTGTCATCTGCCGTTGACTCCTTCGACGTGCGACAGTCTCATGGAAATAAAAATAAATGATGCTAAGAACACACAAATCAATACCTATCTCGTTAACCAGAACAGTACAGACCTATTGAAAGTTTAACATAACACTGAAATAACGAAAAACATTATTTGGACAGTACAGACCTGTCGAAAGTTTAACACTGAACTAACGAAAAGGAGTCCAACTTCGGCTACAAAATAGTAAAGATGTGGAATACTAGTTGTGTAAAAGCTACAGAGAAATAGATACTGTGAAATCATTTTTTTCGCGGTGTCCAATTTTCGTCGTTGTAAGCAAAAATACAATTCCGTGTGATTGTATATTCATGGTTTGAGGTAACCAGTTTATGGTACCTTTGTTACATAAAATATTCCGTTGACATATAAGTTTGTGGATCATGATGTCCACGAATAAAGCGAAAATTAATGATTTCACAGTTGAAGCTGTTGAAATACAATGTAGAGGTGTGGAGGGGTGAGCTGCCATTTCGTCACATATTTGTTAGCTTAGTGTTAAACTTTTGACAGGTCTGTACTGTACTGAAAGGACTGTAAAATGCGTCAAAACCAGAAATTTCAGGAGGTTTATATTTCCGCTTCAGAATGCAATACACAAGTAGACAATCACACCAGGTTCACCAGTGTGACTCTTGAGAACTAAAGACGCTTGTATAGAGTGATCATTTTCGTTAGATATATCATTATGTTTCATGCAGAAAATAACACCGTGGTCACAAGTGTGACCCTTGAGAACCAAAGGCGTTTGTGTGGAGTCGTCATTTACGTTGGTTATATCTTTATGTTTAAGATTGAAATGTACATGTGGTCACCCCTGAGAACCAAGGACTTTTGTGTGGAGTCATGATCTTTGTTGGATATATATTTATGTTTCAGAATGAAATGCACATGTAGAAAATTACTCCAGGTTCACAAGATCTAACGGCGTTTATTCGAAACCTGTACACTCACATTGACCTTGTCTCGTAAAAATGGCGGTTTTTATAGGATTTTTAAAAAAATGAGACACACTAGGGTATAAAAAGACTTTAAGTTTTCTAGTTTGACCAGATGTCAGTAGTACATCCAAACACCATGGTGTATGACATATGGGGTCCTACAATAGCGATGCCTGGTACAAACGACGTTATTCATGTGATTTTTAAAATGGAGATACACTTGGACATAATTATACAACTTCCGTAGTTCTGTAGTTCGGTCAAAATTTCAGTAGTACTTCTAAACACCATGGTGTATGATATGGGGCCCTACAATTGCGATGCCTGGTACAAACGACGTTATTCATGTGATTTTTAAAATAGAGGTACACTTGGACATAATTATACAACTTCCGTAGTTCTGTAGTTCGGTCAAAATTTCAGTAGTACTTCTAAACACCATGGTGTATGATATGGGGCCCTACAATTGCGATGCCTGGTACAAACGACGTTATTCATGTGATTTTTAAAATGGAGGTACACTTGGACATAAATATACAACTTCCGTAGTTCTGTAGTTCGGTCAAAATGCCAGTAGTACTTCTAAACACCATGGTGTATGATGTGCGACCATAAATTGGTATTTCCTTTTACAAATGACTTCATTTTCAAGAACGAGATGTCAATAGTATTTCCAAACACCAACGTTTATGAAATGGGTTCCAAATTAGCTTTGTCTTGTACAAACGGCGTTATCCATCGAGGTTTCAAACGAAATACACTGGAGGTATATAGATTTCAGAATTTCTCTAAATGGAGCAGATCTCTGGTCGATCCCACGACCTCCAACTTACGGAGCGAACACTTTACCAACTTAACTATCTTAAAACAGGACTGTCATACCAGGCCAATGATGTTCTGTTTCCATAATACTGTAACAGTGCAAAACTTTTTTTTAACCACGATCAAATATTTTAAATAAATCACTAGTTTCAAATTATTTCTATAAATTTACTTGTTTCCTTCATGTTTTATCTTAATCGCGTTAGACCAATCTAATATTACACAACGGATTAATCAAGACTTTCAAGTCATTAAGGATTTCACCTAGAGTTGGAAAATAAGTCATTCTTTTGTTTAGGACTTTCCGGGTAAGCCTTTACCTGTGACATTATTTACTTATTATTTTATAGTGCTTAGTTTCCATGACGACCAGGTAATTTTTTATTGCGTTGTTTGTATTTTGTTTTATGTTTAGCGTCAGTCTGGAAGTGACCGGTGGATAGCCCAGGTCACAATTCCGACACAGAATAAATTTGTCAACTTTCTTTGAGTTTTAAGTTTTATTTTAATTAGTTCAATTTGAGCTAGATTCCCCGTTTTTATAATACACGAATTCAGGCTAGTTACTGAACCATGAAAACCAAACACAAACATAGATTTAATACGTGAACTTCCACCAGGAAAGTGAGACCGGGTGTTACGGAAGGGTAAACACCTCCTGTTTAACTAGTTACACCCGCCCGCTAAGTGTGCAATCAAAATTGAGAGAAAGGAACTTGAACCTATGGGACGTCAAAAATTGCCACGGCAATCTTGAATACAGACATCAACAATACTAGGATGACTGCCAGAAAACTTTTTCAAGTCCCTGATAAGCCTAAAAAGTAAAAACACGTGAATTAGCTATTTAATATGCTTAGCGGCAATAATGAAATGCAACAAGTTTCAATATTTTAACTTGAAACCTGATTTTTAACATATTTCAGAATTTGTACTTTTAAAAAAAATTACGGTAAAAGTAAAGGTCAAATTAAGTTACAATATCCTGGGAGAAACAACTCAGCACCAATCTATTATTTAAATTACCAGGGTTTTTTTAAATATTTTTTTTTCATTTTCATACCCAAGGTTTCAATCAATTTGTTTTTAAGATTGCTGTACAGACCTGTTGAAAGTTTTACACAGAGCTAACGAAAAAGATTCCAAACCCGAATGCCAGAATGGCCAAAATATGGATACCTTGTAACTCAAAAAGGTGCTGAAAGAGATAGATAACAGCTGCCGAGATTCTTTGAACCAGGGGCTAATCTGAGCCGCCAATCTAGTACTAATTCATTAGCTTATTGTAAAACTTTCGACAAGCCTAAATTGTACTTTAATATGTTTTTAAAAATATATAATTTCCTTGAAAATAGAGTATTTATCTTTATCAGTTTAAAAATCAATCCAAATGTTGTCAGTTGTAAAAAACATGTTTTCGTTAACTTTCCAAGGTCTTAAGTTCAATTGAACTTTAAGCAATATTTCTGCTGACAAATCATTGTCTTGGGTTTTTAGTTTCTATTCCAATGCAGTATTAGTGGTTATCAACCATCAGCATATTGATTCCGTTAAACCACACCACATTACAATGACTCGTTATGCACAGTGCCTGGTAAAATGACGATCGAAGCCCCGAGTTATCCGAGGCTCGCACTCACGGATAACATTGTCCCTCAAAGACCTAAGTTTGAATACTACAGGGGTAAATTGTTTACTTGCCCGAGGTCGATTGTTTTCTCAGAGTATTTCGGTTCCCTCTACAATTCATGAATTGACCGGCTCGATATAAGTGAAAGAATCCTGACTAGGACAAAAACTCTTTAACTCCACTCTAATGCAGAAATAGAACTGCGTAATTGGTAACCCAGATATGTTTATTTATCATGCGTGCTAGTTTGTTTACATGTAATTGTTTTTTGTTTTTGTTTTTTTTTTCGAAATTGGCCATCTTGTTAAATTGGTTTTAACCAGATTTTCTATATCAAATCACCATTTTATTTTGTCCCCACACTGAGTCTTTTAATCAGTTGTCACAATATATGTTTAATTATAACTTCAATAATATGTGCCCAATTATTATTTTTTTTAAAAATTGGTTTCGACCTGGTTTAATAAATTTCAGAATATCGTTTGATTCCTTTTAAATTATATTTCATTCTGTATCTTTCCGAATACATGTATTTATTTAGGAACTTGGCATTTATAATCATGAGTGATGTATTTAAATCTTTCTTGCGCTTGGTGAAAATGGTTGTTTGCAAAGTACAATTGGATCATTCTAGTTTTGTGCGTGATAATAGACTTGAGACTCTGATTCTCAAATTAATGAATGGTTATGGACATGCCATTATGTCTATAATCAAAAACAAACTAAACCATCAGCAAAGTAAAAACAGACAAATAGGGTTAAACACGTGGGAAGAGAGACCATGTGGTCCGGAAGGTTGAGGGCCTCCTTTTTAGCTAGCTTCACCACCACTCACGTCACATTGAGAGTGTAAGGGACATTGAACTATAGGACGTCAAATATATCCAAGGCAATCCTGAGCACAACTGAGATGACGGCCATAAAACTGTTTGAGGGTCCTGATAAGCCTAGGCTTGCAATATCCGTGGTTCAACAATTTTTTTCTAAAGAGCTTGCTTCGTTGTGAAAGCTTTCCGTATTGAGAACTTAGTTAATATCTTCAGATGAATATTTAAGATATAAATACAAATATAAAAATGGCATAGAGAAGAAATCCAAACACAAAATTTTTATTGAGCAAGGCAATTATGATACACATGCTATGTACAAAAAAGAAAACGAAAAAAGGAGCAGAAAACAAAGTTTAATGAAGATACAGTACAAACCTCTCGAAAGTTTAACACTCGGCTAACGAGTTGATATAATCGGCGGCTCATCTTGGCCTCTCATTAGCTACGTCTGATCATGAATAGCTTTTCAGCTAAATACTTCTTGGAAGCTTTTCGTCATTATTAATTCATACCAGAACAGGTCCTGTTTTTGTTAACTAGGTGTTAAACTTTCAACAATCCTGTATCGTGACATCAACAAAATGCTGTTTTTGATAGACAAAATATTTCATATACTCATATTAGAATGCAAAAATAGCTTTTATCATCATCATCATCATCATCATCATCATCATCATCATCATCATCATCATCATCACCACCTTCATCAGCATCATCATCATCATCATTATCATCATCATCATCATCATCATTATCATCATCATCGTCGTCATCATCATCATCATCATCATCATCATCATCATCATCATCATCATCATCATCATCATCATCATCATCATCATCATCATCTTCATCATCATCATCATCATCATCATCATCACCACAACCACCACCTTCAACTTTATCATCATCATCATTATCATCATCATCGTCGTCGTCGTCATCATCATCATCATCACCATCATCATCATCATCATCATCATCATCATCATCATCATTATCATCATCATCATCATCATCATCATCATCATCATCATTATCATCATCATCATCATCATCATCATCATCATCATCATCATCGTCATCATCAGCAGCAGCAGCAACAGCAGCAGCAACAATAAGGATGTTCGCAACATCGCTTGCAGTGATTTTAAGTACATTGAATCTTATTTTTTTAGTAACCATACAAATGTGATTTAATGTATGATCTTATTTCAAGATTTGAGAAAAACATTTTTCTTTCCTTAAGTGGAAATTTTGCGAGGGAGAAAAGATAACATATGTCTAAAACTTAATTACTTGAAGAAGTTGTATAAATTCATGCACCGTTGGAACCTGTATTTAGATATACCAATATTGATTTTGATTTCCTAGAGTGTGTGGTTAATTTTGTAAGTTTAATTGCCAAAGGTAGAAAATTTTTCCGGTTACTCCTATTTCCTCCTTTTTCCTGAACTAACCGACTCGGTGACAACGAAAAAACCGGACTAGGTCGTTAAATCCATTCGTAAAATCCATTACTTCACTTTAACCCAGAAAGGAAGCCACTTAAACTGATATATGATTACCTTGTCACATCTACCAGTTTAATGAATTATTATTCTTTTAAAGTTTCTTAAATTTATTTGATTCAGATGTTCAAATGCAAATCGCTATTTCATTTTGATTTGTTATGTTGCATTTAGTATTTTTCCAATATTTGTCATGCGTGTTTCATTTGATGTTTTCTTTATTTGCTCAAATGGTTAATGGCAAAGCATAAAACGATTGTTTTAGTTGTGAGCCCAGAAATAGACCTGCAAGAGCACTGATAGTCAACTAAACGGATGATGGTTGAAGGCCTTTGGTTGGTATTATAAACACGATCATACAAATTTACTGCAAGGACGTCAAAACTTCAGAGCGGGGACATTTCTTGTCAACAAAGGAGGATGATGGTTAAGGGCCTTCCATTAGTTCTATAACCAAGACAATGGAAATTTACAGCAATGTACGTCAACATTCAGGGATTTTATAATCAATTGTACTCCACTCTCTACGACAATGAATATTTACTGCAATGCACGTCAGAAGTCGGGGATTTTTGTTTTATTTTCTTAGTGTTGCAATGTTTGACATCAATATTTCATGATGTTTTGTTATTTTGTCAATCATCAAACAAAATACAAATGAAGATAACACCAACAAAGTGATTTTTCGGGAATGTTGTTAGACGTCCCATTCAAGAATATTAAAATTATATCGAGACGTCGCCAGGTATAGGCGAAGGTGCAGAACTTTTCCCTTTGAGTTGCGCTGATGCCATTATACAGCAGGGTTCGTTATCTTGCCAAGCCTACCAAGACAGGGAACGTCGTTTTTTAAGTTCCCATCCGAAAGAAACGTGACTTTCATTCCGTAACGTTGAGTGGTTGGCGATAGAACAATCACTACCCAAGTCTTGGGTCAGACCCGACCAGGGTTCAAACCCACGACCTCCCACTTACGAAGCGAGCACTCTACGAACTAATCTACCGCAGTGGTCGAGACAACAATTTTATATAGTCAAGTTAGAATGTAAAAATAACTTGAAATGTAATCACTATAATCACCATCAACAACAAGGATATTTACAATATGGCTTGCAGTTATTTTAGGAAAATGCAATCTTATATTCTTAATAACTAAACAAATGTAATTTAATGTATGATCTTATTTCAAGATTTGAAAAAAAAATAAATTGTTCTTTCTTAATGTGGAGATGTTGCGAGGGAGAAAAGATAACATATGTCTAAAACTTAATTACTTGAAGAAGTTGTATAAATTCATGCGCCTGTATTAAGATATACCAATCTTGAATTTGATATCTTAGTTAACTTAGGGTTTTGATACCAGACGATCAGATTATATGCAGAACAGGCTTGTCGAAGATTTAACACCGGGCTTAAAAATGTAGCCGAAACTGGGCTGCCCGGTGACCAAGATTCCGAAAAACTGCCGAGGCGATAGAAAGGATCTTGCGAGATATATCTAACGAGGGGGTGAGGTAAGCTGTTTAAACGGCAATGATTCGTATATCTAACGAGGGGGTGAGATAAGCTGTTTGAACGGCAATAATTCGTATATCTAACGAGAGTGTGAGATAAGCTGTTTGAACGGCAATAATTCGTATATCTAACGAGGGGGTGAGATAAGCTGTTTGAACGGCAATGATTCGTATATCTAACGAGGTGGTGAGATAAGCTGTTTGAACGGCAATGATTCGTATATCTAACGAGGGGGTAAGATAAGCTGTTTAAACGGCAATAATTCGTTAGCTTAGTGTTAACAAACAACGAGTCTGTAATTTAGATCTTAAGTTCGAACGTAAAATAAAATGTCATAAAAAGTAAGTGTCTTTGTGAATGGTGTAATTTACTAAATGTATAATTGAATCTAGCTATTCAAACAGTAGGTTATATAGAAGCCATACACATTTCTGTGTCGGTCAATGTCCTAATCACATTTCCAAACCAAAACTAAAGTAGAAACTTTGAAAACTGGCAAATTAAGTTAAGCTTCAACTGCGGGAATAGTAACAAAAAACAAAAATAACTATCTATAACAAAATCCCACATCAAAGTTAAACCTTTGAAGCTGACAAATTGTGTTAAACACGTAAACTTCGACTACGGAAGTGATAAAATTTCTTTTTAATACTTGTTAATCAAGAATTTTAACTTTTTTATTGATATATATATATGTGGAGTTTGGTTAATTTGTTTTTAACATTATCTGGACGATTTAATGATATCATTGTTAACGTTGTCACAGTATTGTTGATAAGTTTGATGTCTTCCCTTGATAAATTTGACGTCCCATAGTTCCAAGTTCCTTTCACACCATTTTGATTACACACATGGCGGGTGTAGCTACAGGAGGCAATTGTTAACCCTTCCGGAGCAACCAGCCTCACTTCCCTGGTGGACGTTTAAGTGTCCAGTTCCAAAATTGCTTCTGGATTGTGATTCGGACATGGATTCCTATGTTTGTTTTTGATTGATTCAGAATAGACGGTAACGCATTGTAGAAGAACTTCTTTCTACGTTATCTGTAAAATAACAAAGATCAAATGTCTTAAAAATGATTCAAAATCAGTTTTAATCAAAGTTAAAATGACATGATGTGTATGAAATTATGCACAGTTAACAAAGATGTACTTTACAGTACCTTAGGGATTTTATTTTCGTTGGAAATAACTAATTATTATTGAAGCAACGTTTGTACAGGAAGCCAAATGCTGAATCTTACCATCTTCTTGAAGTTCTTCAGGTTCATATTCATACATTTTCAGATACAAGATTACATAACATGGAGTTTCCAAAGATAATAAATCAAGAATGTAAATGACCTAAAACAGACAAGACTAGATATAGATTTAATTATGAATGTCCAATAAAAAAAACAAATATACCAACCTAGGTCCAAAATCACAATGCCAATGCAAAGTACACACTGTGATACTAGCAATTAAAGTTGAACACATGAACTTCCCTTCCGCATAGGAAGTGAGGCCAGGTTCTTCAAAAAGTGTCGTAAGCACTTTCTGTAAACGAGCTTTATCCGAAGTGCGGCGGCTGCTCTGGATGCGGTTGAAGCACTTTCTATTTAGCTACATGTAGCTTCATCCGCCACGCGTGTAATCAAAATTGAGAATGAAAAGGGACATGGAACTATGGGACGTCAAATATATTCAGGGTTATCCTGAAAACAGAGAAGATATACTTTCTGTTATGGTAAAACGGACAAAGCTTATATATACCAAATGCAGTTATTGGCGAAATACATGATTGTATAGTATTACACATCATACCAGTTTTAATGTAAAGCACTATACGGAAGTTTTGGCATACAATTTTTTTTAATCAGCAGTGCTTCGAACGAATCGTAACGCTGTCAAGGGGTTAAACATATCTAAAAGACCAAAATATATTTAACCAGATTTAGTAAAGGAAACACTTTGCATGAGGAAGTTTACCTGACTGTTTGATATTTCAGATATTAACTCGCAGCAAATTTTGACAGAAATATATTTCTGACAATACAATAGTAATGCATACCGAGATTACGATGTCGTCGGGGATTCTTAGTCCGTAGGCAGATATATTAGCCTAGTGCTTTAAGATGACATAATACGAAAGTGTTTATTTTACAACACTAGACGGCCGTTTGTTTTGAATACATGGTACACGCTTTAATAAAAACAAACAAATTTTTCGATGTCCAAATCACATTCTAAAGTTGAACATGTGAATTTCCTTTAGGGAAGTTAGGCTGATCGCTCTTTAAATGTAAGCACTACAAGATCATCATTTATTATAATTATTATTAAAAATTAAATGATACCAGTTTTTATTAGACGAACATCTGATCAAAGATGGTGTGTATCAAGTACTTAAATGCTTTATTGCCAGTAACTTCATCTTTTAACACAAAAATATCGGCAAAGTTAGATGAGCTTGAAGGTTTTGTAGTTTTAAAAAAATCAATTAAAATTGTGTCGTTCGTCCTGGGTCAAAAAAAGTTTAATAAATGAGTTTTATTCTTTATTTTGATGTTTGTGGTGTTTTAGCCGTTGTTCATTCATAGGACTAGTCCGAAACGTAAACTGGTTAGGAATAGCAATACCTGTATAAACCCGTATCGCTTGAATACGTATTAGCCAATCAGAATCAAGTTCTGAATGGTTTATATGAATGAAGCTACCTAATATGCCATATATCAGAGGGACAACAACTACCTTTCAATAATTGCTAAATTTTAACTCCCAATAACTCATAAAATACAGTGAGTATTAAAAATTAACAATATAGATAGAAAAAAGTATCTTTAAAAGACTTGACTTTAAAACAAGATTACAAACGAACAAGTATTTATTCTCAACAAACAAACATTTATCGATAAAAAAATTAATTCATTTATGTAAATTAAATGCAAAAAAAAAAAAAAAAAATTAAAAACTGAGAATATTTGCAAAAAATATTTCAAATAGGAAATAATATGTTTTTAAAAGGCATGTAAATGTAAATGTAAATGTTCAATTCCATTGAAGTTATATTAAGTAAGATATCTAAGTTTGAATTGCACCACCCATTCCAGACATGATTTTCCTCAAAATGTGTTAGGATTATAGCATAAAGATTTTATTACCTTTATCACGATATTGTTGATAAAATAAAATGATATCGCTTTATCTAAAAACTGTCCTGGATGACTCTGTCGCCCCAAAGTAATATGTTCTTCTCAATTTAACTTTGATTGTGTCATTGCTATGTAGCTAGATAAAAGGAGAGGAGGAGGTTATCTTTCCTATCGGAGCATCAGATTCCTTCCTGGTGGAATTCACGTGTTAAACTCAATTTGCTCGTTTTTACATGGTTGTTTTGTTTGTGGGTTGTTATTTTTGTTTTTAATTAGTATATAATCATGCACTCGGTAATATTTGTTAACAAAATGTAAGGTTTCTCGTTTATCTTTTTTATTCTTCAATCACAATTCTTGAATTTATAAAACCATTGCGCTACTTAGGTGAAATAACGCTTAGCACTTAAAAATTTCATGTACTCGCTAACTCTTGTTTCCTTAATGTAAGGTTTCGTGTTTATAGTTCGTTTCTCTTTTTCATTATTCTTTTAAACAACTGTCTTTTTGTCGGGTAATTATAACTGTAAGCAGTGAGAGTTTCCGTGTACTCGGTTACTCTTGTTTACATAACGTAAGGTGTCGTTTTAGTTTTTTTTGTCGTACTGTAATTTCGAAAAAAAAATTTTCATGGGTTCTAACTCTCACGAATACCCATTAACATTAAAAAAACCACATCTCATAACAATTCGGGAACGTAGGGTAAATATGTTGTATCTTTATGTAAAAAGGCGGAAGTTAAACAGAAACACATGATGTATCTCAATCTAACCTTGAGGAGAAAAGACATGTAATTCTAGGTATTCGCGTCATTAGTGATATTTCACTTAGTCCTATACAGCAAGTGATAATGCACTTCCATTTTGAGTGGTTTCTGACTTGCCTTTGGTTTTTTAATGAGGTGTTAAAAATCTTTAAACTACAACAAACAAAGAAAATGAATAAAAAGTCTAGGCTTATCAAGGCCCTCAAAAAGTTTTATGGCCGTCATCACAGTATTGTTGATAAGTTTGATGTCTCTGTGTCCAGGATTGCCCTGAATATTTTTGACTTCCAATAGTTTTATGTTCCTTTCACACAATTTTGCTTACACACGTGACGGGTGTAGCTAGCTAAACAGTACGTGCCTACTCTTCCGGAGCACCCGGTCTCACTTCCCTGGTGGAAGTTCAAATGTTTAACCTAATTTATCAGTTTCAATGTTTTTACTTTGCTTCCTGATTTTGATTCGGAAATGGATTAGTATGTTTGATTTTGATTTAAATCAATAAAACTTGTTCTTGGATAAAGAATTGATCTAAGGACAAAATAGATGATATTCGGTCACCTGTTTTAAGTATTCGTTTCTAGAATATATCACTACTGAAATCAAACAACTTTCATTATGCAACACTTTAAAACAACGAATGGACATGTTTATATCTAAATTCCAAAATCAAAGACAAAATTTTGAAAACTGATAAATTAAATGAAACATGTAGTCAAAAATTTGGACAAATAAAAGTAAATATGCAGAAAACGCGTAATTAACTTTTCATGGAATAACAAAAAGTGTTTTTAAATATTTTTTGCAATATTTACAGTTAAACTTTTAAATAAGACGAAAAATAAAAACTAACTCAAATGAAGGTACCTTGATTTACATCTGTTCATGTTACAGCGAGGAAATATGCAACAATTCAACTAGGAAGTACTCATACGGAAGGTTTTTTTTAATAAAATTGAAAAAATATCAAAATAAATGAGAGAAATTTTAAAAACAGGATGTCAAAAAATGTGAATAAAAAATAACAAAATTTTTTTAACGATCCAAACATAAAATAAAAAAATACTTAAAAAGCAAGATGACGAATGGGAACAATATTTAACAATACGATGACAAGTTTATGAAAAAAATTAAACACGATGTAAATTTGAAATTAAAAAATCTTTAAAAATCAATATTTCAAGCACAATCAAGAATGACGTTAATTTATAAGAGGAGTCGAATCGAGTGTTTAAGCCCCTGGCATAATTATTTTAAATCTTGTTTCCTGTAGGGCAATTCTGAAATTAAATACGCAGTACCCGTAGAAAGAGAAACACTAGCAATAAATCGAACAAATATTAATAAATATTAAAATTATTATTCCAAAAGCAAAGTTATAATGTGGAAAATAATTGATGAAAAATATTGAACGAAACACGAAACAAAATCAAATAATGTAATACAATAACAAAATATTTCAAAAATGAACTAGAATGAGTAAATAAAAATTCGTTAAATACTTTTTAAAACTTGCTGATTTTTTTAAATGGTTTATGTTAAAATCAAACAAAAATATACCAGTAAAATAAAAACCATATTTCCAAATGCAAGGTGTAAAGTTTGAAAACTTGCAAATAAATTCAAATACGTGGTGTCCAACAAGAAAGTGAGACATATAGTCTTCTAGGAAATAGGGGTATCCCCTTTTTAGCTAAATTGTCATATACCATTTTTTGAATGTATTTTATGATTAAATTAAAAAATGATATATGACATATTCATAATAACATTTTACAATGATAAATAATATTTTTTCAGTTTTAAGCTGATCCCTTGTGGAAGTTCACGTGTCTAACCTAACTTGTCAGTTCCAAAGTTTTTACTTTGCTTCTGGATTGTGATTCGGAAATGGATTAGTATGTTTGTTTTTGATATATGAAAATAACAGATTTTGAAATATTTTATGTTTACTAATAATTATTTTTATCTTACTTCAGAATATACAAGGACGTATCTTTCTCCCATATCGGACAAGAAAATCCCGCGTATTAACAAGGTAAGATTTGCCTGGGTAAGATTTGTCTGTCTTGACCGGGGTAAGACAGGCTACACAATTTGAAATATGATTTTGATTATGATATCAACAATTAATACTGCGAGGTCATTTGTTGAAAAATGAAAACAATGTACTTTTTGCGTTGTATAAATTACCCTAAATCTTTACAGAACAGGCATTTTTGAATATGGGAGAAATAGAATTAACCTCTTTATAATAAAGATATAGAAATCTCAGCCGTCGGGATAAGATACTTTTCATACCTCAGCAAGCCTCGAACATAAAGAATACCATCCCTTAGGCTCAGATTTCTATGTTTCTACTTTAAAACAGAGGGAGATTCTATAAGTATATACTCTAAAATCATCCAAATAATCCTGTCCCCATTGATACCTCAATAAACACATACAAGATATCAAACATTAGAATAAACCTGCTTCCCCAAAATAAATTAAAAATTTAATAAAGTAAACTGGTATAAAAATATTAAATAATAAAAATAAATATATAGATAATTAAAAATTTATTAAATATTCGTAGATAGATAGATAGATATATATATAGATAGATAGATAGATGGATAGATAGACAGACAGATAGATAGATAGATAGATAGATAGATAGATAGATAGATAGATAGTATTGTAAAAAAATACATAAACAATGTAAAGCAAAAACAAAGTAAATAAATAAAACGACTTCTGTAACATGTTGTTTTTCATTCAAATGATTTTTTTATTTCCGTTAGCTATTTTAGGTAATCCTGAGTATTTAGAAAAAAGTCACCTTTAGTATTCGTGATTGATCCAGCCAAGACAGATAAATTAACTCATCGGAAGAATTTCTTTTTCTTGTGGCATTTAATATGTACGTTCTTATCCCCTTCTAATCCGAAGTCAGAATAAACATACACTAGTATATTATTGTGGATTCCAATGTCCTTTCATAAACATTGTTTCCATAAGAAGTTACACCGTTTTTTATTCTTGCTCTTTCCTTCGATTTAGAATTTGATTTCTTTTATTATTTAGGCGCCAAAAATCGTAACCATCGTAACTCTGATACCTAAAAGTAATCCTACAAGATAACCACAATCGTTTTTTATAAAACCTTGCACTTTATGAATTTAAGGTTCCTTTGCTAACTAGTCGATGTACAACTCCAATAATACTGGATAGAAATTGTGAGATTTATGGTCAAATTATTGTCTGTAGTCCTGATCGTAATAGCTTAGAACCCCGTTATGTTAACTAAATGGTTAATTAAAAGTCAAAATGGCATTCATTGAAAAGAAAAGTATTTATTATGTACATCTAGTTGCTAGTTAAAATTTGTATGCATTAATAACTGTTTGTTTTTTATTTGTATCAGAAGTGTAAAAACTAAACTTAATTAGTATATGACATAAGTTTTCTCTAAATAGTTGCGTTTTGACCAAAGTTTGAACTATCTATTATTTTACATTTAAATGGTATTTGTCACTTATGTAATAACATGTTTAATGCTGGTGAGATTAAGCCTTTCTTGTAATTCTACAAACTCAGTAGAAAATACTTTTGTATCCATAGGTAATCAGAAAAATGGTCTTATGGGCAGGTAGCCTTAATATACAGGTTTAAATTACATGAATACAGAACAATTGAGATACAATTCTACTGACCTTTATAAACAGGCGGCTTTTAAGGCAGGTTGGACTGTACTGTCTAAATTTGCTCCTAGTCAAAATCTGAAAATCCTAAAAAAAACAAGTTTTCCTTATTAAATATATTATTAAATATATTTTGGTTCTTGGTATATTTTTTTTTAACCCTTACATAATTTTGGGTTTCACCATTGTGATTCAAGCGCTACTGATGAAGATTTTTATTCCGAAATGGCCATCTAGTGCTATAAAATTTAACTGGTATAATCTTCTTTTTTACTTTATTTGGCAGTTTTTAAAGCATACTCTGCTCTTGGGATTGTGATTTGAACATACAATGTTTTAATTCATTTGGTTATTTGATTTCAATGTAATTTTAATAGGAAATCAGATTTCAATTTTGTTCTATTTTTTAGATTAAGAAGTATTCCCTTATTTCCAGTATTAACATATATCAATGTTTACGTTGTTGATTATTACTGTTATACTGTTTTGAATGGATTGTTTATTTCTCAATACACGTGTTATAGATGATGACTTAAATAAAACGTTTTGAAAACAAATCAGTTTAACCCTAAATTTCTCAAAAACTAAGGTATACTCCCTCATGCAAAGTATTACCTTAGCTTAATTTGGTAAAATATATTTTGGTTCTTTGGGTAGCTTTTCAACATCTTTAAAATAATTTTGGTTTCATAATTTTGGTCCAAGCACTACTGATGAGGAATTGTATTCCGAAACGGCCGTCTAGTGCTGTAAATATAAAACTGGTATAATATGTAATTAACTATAAATATTTTTAAAACTTAAGAAATCACATGTACCAGTATTTGTTGCCGATGGACCCGATAAAATGAAAAATAAAAGAATAAGAATTAACACCTGCATGTTATAAAAAGTGATTTAAATGAAATTTGCATTGAAAAATGTCAACTTCACCACGAAAACATGAATACAACATTGATTATATATATTCCGAAATTTCCTAGTCATTATATAATATGTAATTTTTCTACGGCATACTTAACACTAAGGAATTAGGATAGGAGATCATTAAATCATCAGAAACTTGTGTATTTTATTTTGGAGTTTGTCAGTTCGCTTGCTGAAGGCAGGTGGTTTTCTATGGGAACTCATTTCCTACATTATGCATGACTTGACTGCCTCGATATAAGTGGAAGAATCTTGATGATTACGGCGTAAAAATTGAAAATGTTTTTATGTTTAATTGTATTACCCATTTTCTTGAAATATGTGACTTAAGCTTCGTGCCTAGTACATTTGATTTTAAATTTTGTGACACTTATTTGCAATTAAACTGAATAGCAGAAATACGAATTGGTATCATTGGTTTAAAAAAATCGTTTATGTATCAAAGATTTCTAAGAAGTAATGGTTATAACTTCTAAAATGAAAAAGAAAAAAATGAAGTTCTACAATTAAAGCTAAATAGATTGTGTAATAAAATTAACGATTACAATTTAGCTAAGTTCAGAATAATGTAAAAAAACAAAGAATGTTGCCTTCTATTTACAGATGAATGTTTCAAGATTTTTGTCCAATGAATAAGATGGAAACATTTGTCAGTACACAATAAACTTTAATCAGGAATGTAAATTCACTTCTCTACTTCATTAATGGCACTAAAGCATTTAATACAGAAAAAGTCGTTTGATAAAAACGAATAAGATCTGTATTCCATCAAAATGAAGAATCGGTAATTTTAAATGTAAATTTGATTATTTCAAGGACATGAATGTTGAATATGAAATTACCAATTGCATCAAACAAGAAAACATTACACAGATAACAACGTTTAATAAAACTTGCGTGAATATAAATAATAAGGAAACTATCTTGATTTTTTTTATATTTGGTGTGTTTATATGTTTTGCTCTGTTCATTGCTAGATAAAAACCTTTTGTCATATATTGTAAACTCAATTTTAATTCTTCGGTTGTATAATACAGAAAATTGGAAATATGTTTTTTTTTTAAATTTTTTATATAAATAGGTTATGTTTTTATTGATTGGATCATGAAAATTAAATAAATTTTATTTATATTTTTCGCGATGGAATATTTAAATATTTTGACATTTTACACAAAAAACATCAAGACAAATCATTTCATTTCTGTACTTTTATGAAAAAAATGCTTATAGCTGACAAATCGATTCAAAAGTACACTTAATACACAGTTGTACTTAAATATAACAGAATCAGATGATAAATTTGTATTGTTGTAAAGTGTTTTAAATTAATGTTTTATCAATATACGTAACATGAATAATGTAACGATAAAATATTTACACTTAAGATATATATTTCATTATGTGAATTAATCTTCTTTTATTTTCGAGTGTTAAATTTGATTCAATATGTCAGATGATTCCAATGAATTATACTCTTTTCACTATATGCATGACAGCAAATCCTTAAAAAATAATACATTGTGTTCGTATACAATGAAATAGAGAACGGATGATTGAGAATGATTGAGTATAGAAACAAACATAAAATGAGGAATGTAGTTATCTAGTGGAGGATTTGGGTGAGCCGACTTTACTTCGGAAATGTCAATTCTATACCAACAAATAAATATAACATAAAACACATTGATTGATGTCCAAATCACAACCAAGAGGCAAAGTTAAATCTTTCAGACTAACATCTTGGGTTTAACAAGATAAGTTGCATCATGGAAGTAAATGAAACATATTTGTCTAAGTCACAATCCAATAGGCCGTGTTAAAATGGCAATTAAATTTAGACAAGCGACCTTCAACTTAGGAAGTTCGCTCAGTTGATCCAAATTGGCAAGAACCATTTGTTTGAATACCTACATCTGCCACAAAGAAATTAATCAGTGTGAAAACGTACAAAAATGTACGTGACAAATTGTTTTAATTTTGCCAAAAACTATACAGCAGATACTCATTTTACAAATTAGCATTTTAAACAATCGATTTTACGTCGGGGTTCAATGACATTTTATTATTGAAGCCAAAATAACTTAAGTAATATGGGAATCAGAGATAACTGTTATCTAAGATTTAAATATAATATGTAATTAAATACCCCTGTATAATACAAATATGATAAACACAAAATAGATACACATCTAATGGTATCTAATGAATTCTACAATTAAAGCTAAACAGATTGTGTATTAAAATTTAGCTAAATTCAGACTAATGTAAAAACCAAAGAATGTCGTTTTCTTTTTACAGATGAATGCTTCAAGATTTTTGTCCAATGAATAAGATTGAAACATTCAACTTTAAACAATTGATTCAGGATTGTAAATTCACTTTTCTACTTCATTAATGACACTAAAGCATTTAATACAGAAAAAGTCGTTTGTTAAAAACGAATAAGATCTGTATTCCATCAAAATGAAGAATCGGAAATTTTAAATGTAAATCCGATTATTTCAAGGACATGAATGTTGAATATGAAATTACTAATTGCATCAAACAAGAAAAAATTCCACACCGATAACAACATTTTATAAAACTTGCGTGAAATATTATAAATAACAAGGACACTATCTTGAAATTGGAGGATTTCGGTGAGTCGACTTTACAACGAAAAACTCAATACTATACCAACACGTAAATGAAACATGAAACATATTGGTTCATGTCCAAATCACAATCCAGCAGCAAAGTTGAATCTTTTAGACTTCCAAATTAGGTTTAATCAGCTAAGTTTCATCAGAGAAGTAAAAAAGGTAAACATATTTGTCTAATTCAGTTTCACAATTCAACAAGCTTAGGTAAAATTGCAAATTTATTTAGACAACCTCCAAAACGTGCGCTCAGGTGATCCAAATTGGTAAGAACCATTTGTTTGAATAACTACATCTGCCACACAGAAATTTAACAGTGTTAAAATCTAAAAAATTGTACATGATAAATTGTTTTAATTTTGCCAAAAACTATACAACAGATACTCATTTTACAAATTAGCATTTTAAACAATCGATTTTACGTCGGGGTTCAATGACATTTTATTATTGAAGCCGAAATAATTAAAGTAATATGGGAATCAGAGATAACAGTTATCTATGATTTAAATATAATATGTAATTAAATACCCCTGTATAATACAAATATGATAAACACAAAATAGATATACAACTAATGGTATCTAATGAAGTTCTACAATTAAAGCTAAACAGATTGTGTAATAAAATTAACAATTACAATTTAGCTAAATTCAGACTAATTTTAAAACTAAAGAATGTCGTTTTCTTTTTACAGATGAATGTTTCAAGATAATTTTTGTCCAATGAATAAGATGGAAACATTCAACTTTAATCAATTGATTCAGGAATGTAAATTCAGTTTTCTACTTCAATAATGGCACTAAAGCATTTAATACAGAAAAAGTCGTTTGATAAAAACGAATAAGATCTGTATTCTATCAAAATGAAGAATCAGTAATTTAAATGTAAATCTGATTATTTCAAGGACATGAATGTTGAATATAAAATTACCAATTGCATCAAACAAGAAAAAATTCCACACCAACAACAACGTATAAAACTAGCGTGGAATATTATAAATAACAAGGACACTATCTTGAAATTCTTTCGTAAAAGGTGTGTTTATATGTTTTGCTCTGTTCATTGCTAGATAAAAACCTTTTGTCATATATTGTAAACTCAATTTTTATTCTTCGATCGTATAATACAGAAAATTGAAAATATATTATTTTATTTATTTTTTTTTATTTTTATAAATCGATTAGTATGTTTTAATTGATTGGATCATGAAAATTAAATAGATTTTATTTATTCTTTTCGCGATGAAATAATAAAATATTTTGACATTTTACACAAATAACATCAAGGAAAATCATTTCATTTCTGTACTTTTATAAACAAAATGCTTATAGCTGACAAATCGATTTATAAGTACACTTAATACACAGTTGTACTTAAATATAACAGAATCAGATGATAAATTTGTATTGTTGTAAAGTGTTTTAAATTAATGTTTTATCAATATACGTAACATGAATAATGTAACGATAAAATATTTACACTTAAGATATATATTTCATTATGTGAATTAATCTTCTTTTATTTTCGAGTGTTAAATTTGATTCAATATGTCAAATGATTCCAGTGAATTATAATCTTTTCAGTATATGCATGACAGCCGATCTTTCAAAAATAATATATTGTGTTCATATACAATGGAATAAAGAACGGAAGATTGAGAATGATTGAGTATGGAAACAAACATAAAATGAGAGATGTAGTTATCAAGTGGAGGATTTGGGTAAGTCGACTTTAGTTCAGAAATGGCAATACTATACCAACACGTAAATATAACATAAAACACATTGGTGCATGTCCGAATCACAACCCAACAGCAAAGTTGAATCTTTCAGACTAACAATTTAGGTTTAACAAAGTTTCATCAGGGATATAAATGAAAGGTAAACATATTTGTCAAGGTCAATATCACAATCCAATAAGCTGAGTTAAAATGACTAATGAATTTAGACAAGTGACCCTCAACTCAAGAAGTACTCCCAGGGGATCCGAATGGGTAAGAACCATTTGTTTGACTAGCTACGTCTGCCACACAGAAATAAGAAACTGAGAAAATGTACAAAATGCACGTGATGAATTGTTTTAGTTGGGCTTAATACTGTAAGGTAGATATTTATTTTACAAATGGGCATTTTAAACATTCGATTTCATGTCTGGGTTGAATAACATTTTATTCTTGAAGCCGAAATAATTGAAGTAATATGTAAATCAGATATAACTGTTATCTATGGTTTAAATGCCACTGTTTAATACAAATCTAACTAATCAACTCAAAATAGATACACAACTCATGGTATCTAGCTAGCTTAATAACATCCAACCTCACCTCTCTGATGGAAATTCACGTGTTAAACCTAATTTGACATTTCAAAGTTTTTTTATTGTGATTTAGACATAAGTAAGTATATCTAAAGTTGTTTCTCTTGCGGTTGTCTACCATAAATATTTCTTTAGTCTTTGCTTTGTTTAGTTTGTTTATCGTCAAGGTAACAAGAGTCGGATAACCCCTGAAATAAAAAAAAAACACACTTACCTGGTAATTGGATTTTTATCAAATCAGGGCATGCAAGTATCTAAGCAAATATTAGCCCTTTCACAAATTTATAAGAAGCTTATCAGACATAGTAGTAATTATTACTAAAATTACTTTAATTTTGCAGCACTAGATGGCAATATATTCTTATGTATCTACTATATACAGCATAAACATTATGACTAGCTCAGCAGTGGTATAGACAAAAATTATAAATACATTGTATATGATGTGAGGCTTTATTGCACTTAATAGAAATAGAGAACAAATTCATATGGTTGTTTAATAACACTATAAACCAATATAATTATCATTGATTATACCATTCCATGTCTGATTGTTTGAAAACCAACCGCGCTTTATACCTCTTAACATCTGTAACTAACAGAATCTTTCATCAATACGAATGGGAGATGTCAAAATTACCTTTGTCTGGAATTATCCTATCAATACTGTTGTTTAGAGAATTCGCACATATTTTTTAAATATCAAATTGTAATATTCATTTTGCAATGCAACAGAAACATGTAAACTTGCACTTTTTACATTTAACCGTGAGAAAAATGATAGGTTATCGATACTAATGTTGTTCATATCCATGCAAAATGACATTATAAAAAGCCTCAACCATGTAAATCTAAAAACATGTGAGGTTATTCTAAGTCTGTTTTTAAAATTTTGTTATTTAGATTAAAAACTATTTATCGTTTCAAGTGTTAACTTCTGCAGGGGTTAATTTCACTTCTTGTAGTATTTTTAACAACTACAAATAATAAGCATAAAATGTTTCCCTATGATTTAATTTTCTGGGTCAGCATGACAATGACAATACGATGCAAGATCATGAATTCTATTACTTGGAGAAAGCATGCATAATTTCACTTCTTATAGCATTTTTTACAACTATAAATAATAAGTATCAAATGTTAACCGTATAGTCGAATTTCCGGGTCGACATGACAGCGACAACAAGATGCAAAAACATGAATTCTATTACTGGGAGAAAGCATAAAAGAAAACGGAAATTATTATCTCAGTGAGAAATTGATTTCTTCTTTGTCTTTTCTGTACCGATAAACTTCTATTGAATTTCTGTGAAGGAAGAATGATTACAGCCATATATTGGAGTAAGGAACACATGTCTCATTTGTTTTTCTTGATGAATTTAAGACACTGATTTCTTGTAAGACAATAATAGTAGAAAACAATCTCTACAATTATTGACAAATTTGAAATATAGATGTGGTATATCTGTCTGTATCAGCATACGGTAAAATACTCAAAGTTCACTGTACCTTTAGTTTATAACATAGGGTTAAAGTAATTCAAACAAACATAATGAGCATATCAATCTATGTCTAAATCACAATCCCAAAGGAAAGTGAAGACTTGAAACTCTCTACTCAGTTAAACATAGGAACTTCTACCAAGAAAGTGAAACCATGTGTGCGGATATAATAATCACTTCCTGTTCAGCTTCGCACACCCGCCACATGTGTATTAAAAATAGAAATCAAATGAACATTGAGCTTTGGGATGCCAGATATAACCATAGTAATTTTAGAAACTACATTCGTAAAGTAATCGAATTTATTTTTACAAAAATAAAACACACATTGTAACCGACATCAAGAAAAATCAAATATCATGGACCATTGGTTATAAAACATTCTGGTGTCCTGACGCACATAAGGTTTCATAAAACTATAATATCTTATGTTGTGGTTATAGTGCTATTGGAAACGCTTAGCTGTTTACTTGTTTATTTTTTTCTCGGTTCTTAACCAATAAAGAGGTTTGATTGTCTTATTTTATTTTTATTTTATGGGCCTTCAAACTTATTTAACAACAGAACGATCCTAAATACTCGTAATTAGAATAATACCACCGTTTTTCTGACACACTCGGATAAAGAGTACAATAAAACTGTCGATTTTTACCGCCGGCGACAAATTGTATGTTTTATGTCAAGTTTGCTTCCGTGTTACGTATTTAGAAAACATGAGTTCAAGAGGAGTTGAAGATATCATTAGTGAAAATACTTGAACTCATTATTGGAGTTGATAAAATGACTCGAAAACATTAATATTTATACAATAACGTCTTTAGAGGCAGATGAACTCTGAAGTTGATCATGCTGCTGCCATTGAAAACGTCACAAGATCTATTTATAATCAATGTTTATGACATTGTTTACAGACCAATGCTTGAGAAAAGAACAATAAGAAAACATCTTCAAGTCACACGTTAAAACATTCAACTAAAACAAACTGATTTCTCTTAAACTAACAATCCAAAAAAGACAATCACAAACATCCTTAACAATCGAATGTTCTCGAACCAGTCTTCGATGTATTAATAGTTTGATGAATGATTAACACATATTGAAAATATATAAATAAAACAGATAATCATTATGAAATTATTAGATCGATAACAATACTCTTTACTTGCAATTCTATTCACTTTCGACATTTTTTTAACATCAATTGTAACACATATTGGAAATCATACAAAATCAAACTTTGAGTATCTAATTGACATAACGAATCAAGATTTGAATGGCGACTATTTCCTATACTTATATCTATAATTGCAAAGCGCATGTTTTTTCAGCAATATATTTTTATTTTCAATTGTAAAGAATATTACTTTCGTAAAGGTTTCTGTCGAATCAGCTTACAATGAAACAGGAATCAATATTTTTCTTGGATTAAGCAACCAGACAGATGAGCTGCTGTCATTTTTACAACATATTTTATTGTATTTAGAATACATTTATAGAATCACTTTACCAAGAACGGCTTTGTCCCGATTCCTGTCAGCTCCATTAAAACAAAAACATTAAAGCATCATTTTGCAAAACCTCCCATTTTTACTCGATATTTATGAGTAATTTTGTAATTTTGTTGTGTTAGTTTGAATTTGAATCGTTCATACTTTTGTCATGGTAATATTTAACAACATTTCTCAATCTCGTTTACAAAGTCGAAATCAAAAAACTTTTAAACAAAAATTACATGATATTGAAATTGAAATTATACCTTGTTGAAAGTAAGTAATCTAATTATTGCAGCAACATTTAAACGTTTTATTTGATTATTTTTACTATTAAAATGTATAGATGTTTATGGATAATTAATACTGTTATAAGATCTCAATAAGATTGTTCATTTCTCAATAAACGCATTATAGATAATGACTTTTATCAAATAAAATTTGAAATCATTAATACAATAACTACAAATTTTAACCATAAAGGAAATTTGCAAAAAAACTAACGGACTATCAATAAATTAATAAAACACTGAAGAAATAACATCTATATTCCCTGCCGATTAATCCGATAAAAATAAAGAACAAAAGTTTAAGAATTAAACCTGCATTAAGAAATGAAAAAAAAATACATTCTTTATTGGGAAATGTCAACTTTACCACGAAAACGCGATTACATCATTGATATATACTCCGACTTGTAGCACCCTAAATCTAGTAAAATCCAATGAGTGTGTTCCTATCGTTTTAAATTTTGTTACTTTTTCGTTGTAATATGTGACTTAAGCTTACTGCCTTGTGCATTTGATCTTCATTTGATTGCAATTTTCCATACTTAATCAAATTAGTATAATGGCTTTGAACAAATCGATTTTGTATCGTAAATTTCTAAGAAGCAAGGCGTATATTTTTCGAAATGAAAAAAAAACAGGTTCTTAACTTTCAGCATTGCACAATGCGTAACAAAAATATCAATCACACTTAAACTTAATTCAGAATATTGAAAAAACCCAAAAATGCCTCTTTACAGATTAGGGCTTTACCAAGACCTTTGTCAACATGTAAATTATCTTTCTTAATCATCTGTAAGCACGTGTTGAACTTCAAACAATGTATTTAAGAATGTAAATCCCTTTTCTGCTACATTAATGACACTAAACATTTTATACAGAAAGGACAGGTTGGTAAAATGAATAAGATCTGTATTCCATCAAAATGCAGCAGCAGTGATTGGAAATCTAAAATTTAAAACTGCCTAATTAAAGGAAATGAATAAAGAATTTTTTATTGCCAAAAAGCTTAAAACAAATGTCCACAAATTATATTTGTCATGGTATTTATAAAAATAGATCGTATTATTATAGATCACATGAATACTTTCCTGACATTTGACATTCGTATGTTTATTGCGTCGTGTTATGCCCATTGTCTGCTATACGTCGTTAAGTCATACAATTCAATTTTAGTTCTTCGGTTATATAGCCCATAAAACAAAAATTAAATGATAATCTTTATATTTATTATGGGTTAATTTTTATAGTCTACTTCTCTTTTTTTAAAAGATTTTATTGGTCACTTGTTTTATGTTCTGTTCAAATGAAAGAACTGTTTGGAAATACCGTCATGGTATTTGACGTAGACTTAACACACATATATTTTATTCTTACGACATAGCGATGCTAATGTTTTACATGCTACAGTCGTTAAGGGAGCAGCATGCTGATTTGTTGTTTAAAAAATCCGTAAATTGAATCATAAATATAAAAATAATTTGATTTTGTCTTTCCATGATGAAATAATAAAATGTTTTGACATTTTACACAAGTAACAAAAAGAAAAGTAATTTCATTTCTGGACTTTAATACAAAAAAAGAAATGCTTATAGCTGAAAAATTGATTTCAAGTACACTTGAGACACAGTTGTCTTTTAATATTAATAGATTAAGAGATTCAGAGTATCTGTAATAAAAAGTTTCTAAAAGAAATGTTTTATGTTTTAGAATAATAAAAAATGTGACATCTTTACACGTAATAAAAATAACAATTAACTTCATTTTGTATAAAATATTTTTAAAATCAATGCTTATAGCTAAAAATGTTTTTAAAGTATATTTTCCATTAAAAGAAAATTTAGAGGATAAATGTGTATCAGTGTAAAGTGTTTTAAATTAATGTTTTATCGATATATGTAATATGAATATTGCACCAATACAACTTTTAGACTTTATATAATTTCATAATGAGAAATAATCTTCTTTTGAGTATGATTGAGAATAGAAACAAACATAAAATGAGGAATGTAGTTATCAAGTGGAGGATTTGGGTAAGCCGACTTTACTACGAAAATTTCAATACTATACCAACACGTAAATATAACATAAAACACATTGGTTCATGTCCAAATCACAATCCAGCAGCAAAGTTGAATCTTTTAGACTACCAAATTAGGTTTAATCAGCTAAGTTTAATCAGGGAAGTAAATAAAAGGTAAGCATATTCGTCTTAGTCAATATCACAATCCAATAAGCTAAGCTAAAATGGCAAATAAATTTAGACAAGTGACCTTCAACTTAAGATGTACGCCAAGGTGATCGGAATTGGTGAGAACCATTTGATTTACTAGCTACGTCTGTCACAAAGAAATTAAAAATTGAGAAAATGTACGTGATGATTTTTTTTAATTTTTCTGAATTCTATACAACAAATATTCATTTTATAAACGAGCATTTTTAACAATCGATTTCGTACCGGGTTAAATAATATTTTGTTATTGAAGCCAAAATAATTGAAGTAATATAGAAATCAGAGATAACTGTTCTCTATGGTTTAAATACCACTGTATAATACAAATCTAACAAACTAATGAACTCAAAATAGATACACAACTCATGGTATCTACCTAGCTAAATAACATCCGACCTCACTTCTCTTTTGGAAATTCACGTGTTAGACCTAATTTAACATTTCAAAGTTTGGTTTTTATTTTTTTATTTATTATTTATTTTTTTTTTTTTTTGCTTTATGATTGTGATTTGGACATTAGTAAGTATATCTAAAGTTGTTTTCTTGCAGTTGTATACCATAAATATTTCTTTAATCTTTGCTTTGTTTCGTTTGTTTATCGTCAAAGTAACAAGAGTCAGGTAACCCCTGAAATAAAAAAAAGACACACTTACCTAGTACCTGGATTTTTATCGAATCAGGACATGCAATTATCTAAGCAAATATTAGCTGTTTCACAAATTTTCAGGACTATGAATTTGATATATGCAATAACAGACTCGTCTTCGGTGATTTTGCCAAAACGCGTATACCGAAAATCCCATCTCTCACCAATTGAAATGTAAGAATATTTTCTCACTGCATCTGAAAAATGTAAACATACTCTTTCACGTTTTGCCCCGAGAAAAATAAGAAATCATCTTTAGTAATGCGGTTCATATCACTGCAAAATGACACCATAAAGCCTTAGCCACATAAAAACAAAAACTGTGAGATTATTTTAAGCCTGTGTTTAAAATTTTGTTATTTAGGTTAAAAACAATTTGTAGTTTAAGTGTTTATTCCTGCAGCGGTTAATATCACTTCTTGTGGCATTTTTGACAACTACAAATAATAAGGATAAGTTGTTTTTCCTTATCATTGAATTTCCGGGTCAGTTTGACAGTGACAATACGATGCAAGATTATGTATTCTATTACTGGGAGAAACCATGAAAAAGAACAGAAATCATTACCTCAGTGAGATATTGATTTCTTCTTTGTCTTATCTGCACTGATAAACTTCTATTGGATTTTTGTGTAGGATGAATATTTACAGCCACATGATGAAGTAAGGAACACATGTCTCATTTGTTTTTCTTGATTGAATTTAAGAGACTGATTTCTTGTAAGACAATACTAGTAGAAAAAACAATCTCAACAATTCTCGACAAATTTTAAATATAGAAATCATATGTCTGTCAGTATCGGTATATGGTTATTTCTCAAAGTACACCTTACGTTTTATTTAAAAAGATAGAAAAAAAATTCTAATAATTATAAACAAACACAAATCCATATATGTCAAAATCACAAATCCAAAGCCAAGTGAAAACTTAAAAAGTTGCAAATTATGTTAAGCAAGGGAGCTTTCAACAGGAAAGTGAACTCAGGTGTTCGGGTAGGGTAATCACTTCTTGTTCAGCTGCGCCCATCCGCCACGCGTGTAATAACATCATGAATGAAAGGAAGATGGTACTATGGAATGTGATTATATATCCATGGAAATTTCAGAGACATCATAAGTAAAAGAGTTACCCAGCTTTAAAAAACCCACACACTTCATATTGGAAGCGGTATCAAGAAAGAGTTGAGACAAAAAAAAGGGCAAGTAAAATCAAACATTATGTACCATTCGATATAAATCATCCTGACTTTCTGATGGACACATGGTCTTTTAAAAATGCAGTATCCTCTGTTTTTGGTGCTATTTGAAGATGTCTTACCATCCTACTAGTTTCATGGTTTCTCAACAATTAACAGGCTTGATAAGCCTATTCTATCTTACAATAGACCTTACCACTAATATAACAACAAATCGATCCTTAATACGCAAAGTTGAATTATACCAGTTTTATTCTGATGCAAAATCATCTAGACAACAAGTCATTAAAATTATTTTGTCCATAAATCGGATATACAGTGCAATAAAAGTATTTTACCAACGGCGACAAATTGTATATTTCATGGTAAGTTTTACATCTGTGTTACGTATTTGAGAAACGTGAGTTCAATAGGAGCTCAAGATATCATTAGTGAACATACTTGAATTCGTTATTGCAGTTGATATAATGACTCGCAAAACATTTATATTTATACAATAACGCCTATACAGGAAAATGTTCTCTAAAGTTGATGCTGCAATTGAAGACGTCTGAAGATTTATCTATAATAAATGTTTATGACATTTTAAACAGACTAACGTTAAGAAAAGTACAATTGAACATAAACATATCGGTTTATGTTTAAATCACAATCTTAAAAGTCAAGCACAAATATACTCAAAAAGTGAAAGACAAATCGATTTGTTTTTAAACCAGTATTAAAAAGACCATCACAAACACATCTAAAAACCAAATATTCTGGTCCAAGGTGTTCAAAGCTTGATAAGTGTAATGAATGATCTACACATATTCAAAATATATATAAAAACAAATAATAATTATGAAAAGTTTGATGTCTCTGTGTCCAGGATTGCCCTGGATATATTTGACGTCTTATAGCTTCATGTTCCTTTCACACAATTTTGATTACACACGTGGCTGGTGTAGCTAGCTAAACAGGAGGTGCTTACTCTTCCGAAGTACCCGGCCTCACATTCCTGGCGGCAGTTCACGTGTCTCACCTATCTTGTCAGTTCAAAAGTTTTTACTTTGCTTCTGGATTGTGATTCGTACATCGATTAGTATGTTTGTTTTTGATAGATATATATCAATGCATTTTACTTTACAATTCTATTCACTTTCGACATTTTTTGACAACAATTATGACACATATTCGAAATCAGGCGAATCCTATTTTAAGTAAACAGTTGTCATAACCAAACAAAATTTGGATGACTAGTTCCATTACTTTTATCTATAATTGCAAACCGCATGGTTTTCAGCAATATATTTTTTCTATTGTAAAGAATATTGTATTCGTGAAGGTTTCTGCTGAATCAGCTCACAGAAAAAATGGAATCAATAAGTTTATTGGATTAAGCAACCAGACAAATGAACTGCTGTCATTTTTACAAGATATTTTATGTAATTTGGAATACATTTAAGGAATCGCAATACTAAAAACGGCTATGTACGGATTCCAGTCAGCTCATTAAAACAAAAACATTAAAGCTTCATTTTGCAAAATTTCCATTCTTACATACATTATTAAATATTTATGCATAGGTTTGCATTTTTTATTGTACTTTGAAATCGAATTTTTATCCTTCTGCAATGTTAATATTAGACCACATTTCTCAATCTCCTTGTCAAAGTCGAAATAAAAAACATTTGAAGAGAAAATACATGATATTGACAATGGTATTACCCTTATCGAAGTAAGTTATCTAATTATATAGACATGAATTAAAAGTATCATTCGCTTATTTACAGTTTTAAAATATATCGATGTTTTATGTTTGATTAATACTGCTATAAAGTTTTGAATACATTGATCATTTCTCAATAAACGCATTATAGAAAAATGACGTTAATTAAACGATTTTAGATTAGAATTTTTTTTATTATTATTATTTTAAACTTATATCCAGTAACAGCAATTTTTAATCGAAAAGCATATTAACAAACAACACGATGGACTATCAATACTTTTAACACACTTTAGAAATAACATTTATATGTGTTGCCAACTAAACCGATAGAAATAAAGATCAAAAGTTTAAGAATTCAAACTGGCATGTTATAAAGAAATGATAATAAATTCTACACTGGGAAATGTCAACTTTACCACGAAAACGCGATTACATCATTGATATATACTCCGATTTGTCTTAATGATTCCACATCACACTAAATCTAGTAAAATCCAGTCAATGTGTCTCTATTGTTTTACATTTTATTACATTTTCGTTGTAATATGTGACTTAAGCTTACTGCCTTGTGCATTTGATCTTCATTTTATTGCAATTTTCCATAGTTAATCAAATTGGTATAATTGCTTTGAAAATCTGTATTTTGTATAATAAACTTCTAAGACGTATTAGATATATCCTTTAGAATAAAACAAAATCTTAATCTTGAGGATTATACAATGCGTAACAAATTTTAGCTAAATTCAGAATAATGTAAAAACAAAAAAATCCCGTTTTTTCTATAGATAAGGGCTTTTCCAAGACTTTTGTCACGTGAATAAAATCCAAACACGTGTTGTCATCATGTAAATTTTCATTCTTAATCATCTGTAAGCACGTGTTGAACTTCAAACAATGTAATTAGGAATGCAAAATTCACTTTTTAACTAAATTGAATGGCACTGAAAGGAGAACAGTTTGGTAAAAACGAAGAAGATCAATATTCCATCAAAATGCAGAAACAGTGATTGGAAATTTAAATCTGAGTAATTAAAGAAAACAGAAAATGAATGTTGAATTTGAGATCAGTCATAGTCTCGAAAAAGAAGACATAATTATAATGTTATTAACGGTTCGTTTTATAAAGCAACCTTTGAATATTTTAAATAACATGTGTACTATTTTTACATTGTGTTGTGGTTGGTATCTTAAGTTCGCGGTGTTTTGTTCATTGCTAGACACAAGTTTTTAATCATATATTGTTCAATTCAAATTTAATTCTTCTGTCGTATTGGTAATTATGCAGAAAATTGAAAACAATATTTTTTTCATTTATTGTTTTTGAAAGTTTTACACATAGATTGAAAATGTTATTGTTGGGTTAATGATATTCCAATTCTCTTTTGTTTCATAGATTATGATTAGTTATGCCTCTTCTGCTATTTTTGAATGAAATAATTGTCTATTAGTGCCGTAAAGGTATCATGGTCTACTCATACATGTGTATTGTATTGATATTACATAGCAATGTTGTAAAATTATTCATTACTCCGATTTTTGTTTTTATAAATTCCATTTATTAAATCATAAAAATGGAAATAATTTGATTTTGTCTTTCCGCGATGGAATAATAAAAGATTTTGACATTTTGCAAACAAACCAAAAAGACAAATTATTTTTATTTAGTGCAAATTATAGGTAAACATTGATTTTACAGTACTCTTGATACACAGTTGTATTTTAGTAATAATAGATTCAGAGATTCAGAGTAGTTTCTAAGAGAAATGTTTTATCGATATATAGAATAATAAAAATGTGACATTTTTATACGTAATAAAAATAAAAATTACTTTCATTTTGTATAAAATATTTTAAAAATAAATGCTTAAAGCAGAAAAATGTTTTTAAAGTATACTTTCTATTAAAAGTAAATTTAGAGGATAAATGTGTATTAGTGTCAAGTGTTTTAAAATGAATGTTTTATCAATATACGTAACATGAATATTGTAACAATAAAACTTTTACACTTAAGATATTAATTTCGTTATGAGAATTAATCTTCTTTTATTTTCGAGTGTTAAATTTGATTCAATATGTCAGATGATTCAAATGAATTATACTCTTTTCACTATATGCATGACAGCCGATCTTTGAAAAGTAATACATTGTGTTCGTATACAATGAAATAAAGAACGGGTGATTGAGAATGATTGAGTATAGAAACAAACACAAAATGAGAGATGTAGTTATCAAGTGGAGGATTTGGGTGAGACGACTTTACCACGGAAAACTCAATACTATACCAACACGTAAATATAACATAAACACATTGGTTGATGAATTGTTTCAATTAGGGCTAAATACTGTAAGATAGATATTTATTTTACAAATTAGGATTTTAAACAATCGATTTTACGTCGGGGTTCAATGACATTTTATTATTAAAGCCGAAATAATTAAAGTAATATGGGAATCAGAGATAACAGTTATCTATGATTTAAATATAATATGTAATTAAATACCCCTGTATAATACAAATATGATAAACACAAAATAGATACACAACTAATGGTATCTAATGAAGTTCTACAATTAAAGCTAAACAGATTGTGTAATAAAATTAACGATTACAATTTAGCTAAGTTCAGAATAATGTAAAAAACAAAGAATGTCGCCTTCTTTTTTCAGATGAATGCTTCAAGATTTTTGTCCAATGAATAAGATGGAAACATTTGTCAGTACACATTAAACTTTAAACAATTGATTCAGAAATGTAAATTCACTTCTCTACTTCATTAATGGCACTAAAACATTTAATACAGAAAAAGTAGTTTGATAAAAACGAATACGATCTGTATTCCATCAAAATGAAGAATCAGTGATTTTAAATGTAAATCTGATTATTTCAAGGACATGAATGTTGAATATGAAATTACCAATTGCATCAAACAAGCAAACATTCCACACCGACAACAACGTATTATAAAACTAGCGTGAAATATTATAAATAACAAGGACACTATCTTGGAATTCTTTCGTATTTGGTGTTTTTATGTTGTGTTCTGTTCAATGCTAGATAAAAATATTTTGTCTTATATTGTTAACTTAATTTCAATTCCTCGGTCGTATGATACAGAAAATTGAAAATATTTTGAAATTTTTTATTATTTTTTTATTTTTATACATAGATTAGTATGTTTTTATTGATTGGATTCTTACAGTTTAATAGCTTTATTTATTCTTTTCGCGATGGAATGATAAAATATTTTGACATTTTACACAAATTACATCAAAGAAAATCATTTCATTTCTGTACTTTTATGAAAAAAATGCTTATAGCTGACAAATCGATTCAAAAGTACACTTAATACACAGTTGTACTTAAATATAACAGAATCAGATGATAAATTTGCTTTGTTGTAAAGTATTTTAAATTAATGTTGTATCAATATACGTAACATGAATATTGTAACAATAAAACTTTTACACTTAAGATAATTTCGTTATGAGAATTAATCTTCTTTTATTTTCGAGTGTTAAATTTGATTCAATATGTCAAATGATTCCAATGAATTATACTCTTTTCACTATATACATGGCAGCCGATCTTTCAAAAATAATACATTATGTTCGTATACAATGAAATAGAGAACAGAAGATTGAGAATATTGAGTATAGAAACAAACATAAAATGAGAGATGTAGTTATCAAGTGGAGGATTTGGGTAAGAAGACTTTACCAAGGAAAACTCAATACTATACCAACACGTAAATGAAAAATAAAACACATTGGTATATGTCCAAATCACAACCCAGAAGCAAAGTTAAATCCTTTAAACTAACAAATTAGGTTTAACAAGTAAAGTTTCATCAAGGATAAAAATGAAACGTAAACATTTTGGTCTAGGTCAATATTACAATCCAACAGGCTTAGATAAAACGACAAATAAATTTAGACAAGTGACCCTCAACTTTAGAAATACGCCCAGAGGATCTGAATGGGTAAGAATCATTTGTTTGACTAGTTACGTCTGCCACACAGAAATAAGAAACTGAAAAAATGTACAAAACATACGTGATGAATTGTTACAATTAGGGCTAAATACTGTAAGGTTGATATTTATTTTACAAATGAGCATATTCAACAATCGAATTTATGTCGGGGTTCAATGACATTTTATTATTGAAGCCGAAATAATTGAAGTAATATGGAAATCAGAGATAACTGTTCTCTATGTTTTGAAAACCATTGTATTTAACAAATCTAATAAACACAAAATAGATACACAACTAATGATATCTGCGTTACTCGCACTGGTTTAAAACCGATGCAACAAAGAATAATTTAAGGGATCAAATTTATTTAGATACCGAAACAGGAGAAGTTTTTTTCTTCCAGAACATCGGGTCTCACATCCCTTTTGGAAATTCACGTGTTAACCTAACTTGTCATTTTCAAAAAATACTGTGCTTTAGCATTGTGATTTGGTCATTTGTTAGTATATCTAAAGTTGTTTCTCTTGCGGTTGTCTATTATAAATATTTTTTGAGTCTTTGCTTTGTTTCGTTTGTTCATCGTCAAGGTAACAAGAGTCAGGTAACCCCTGAAATAAAAAAACACACTTACCTAGTACCTGGATTCTAATTGAATCAGGACATGCAATTATCTAAGCAAATATTAGCTGTTTCACAAATCTATACGAAGCATATTAGACATAGTAGTAATTATTACTAAAATGATTTTAATTTTGCAGCACAAGATGACAATATATTCTTATATATCTATTATATACAGCATAAACATTATGACTAGCTCAGCAGTGGTATAGATAAAAATATAAATACACCGTATTTGATTTTAGGATTTATTGCACTTAATAGAAATAGAGAACAAATTCATATGGATGTTAAACAACACTATAATCCGAAAATTCCATCTTTCACCAATCGAAATGTAAGATTATTTTCTTACTGCATCTGAAAAATGTCAACATACCCGATCATCTTTTACCGTGAGACAATTGAGAAATCATTTTAGTAATGCGGTTCATATCACTGCAAAATGACGTCATGAAGCCTCAACCATATTCTAAGTCTGTGTTATTTTGTTATTGAGATTAAAAAGTATTTGTCGTTTAAATGTTTTTTCCTGCAGCGGTAAATATCACTTCTTGTAGCATTTTTGACGACTACAACCTTAAAAGCATAAAATGGTTTTCCCTATCATTGAATTTCCGGGTCGACATGACAGCGACAATACGATGCAAGATCATGAGTTCTACTACTGGGAGAAAGCATGAAAAAGAACGGAAATCATTATTTCGGTGAGGAATTGATTTCTTCTTTGTCTTATCTGCACTTCTATTGGATTTTTGTGTAGGATGAATAATTACAGCTATATGATGAAGTAAGGAACACATGTCTCATTTGTTTTTCTTGATGGATTTAAGACACTGATTTCTTGTAAGACATTATTGGTAGAAAACAATCTCTACAATTATCGACAAATTTGAAATATAGGAATGGTAAATTATTAGTTATTCGAGATTTTCCCGGGGTATACGGGATGGTATGACTGTCATGGGTTTCGTATTTCCTGAGGCGCAGCCGAAGGAAATACTAAATTAATTTTAAAATATTCTGTAATTTATAAAACTAAAAATCGTTTGTTACTCTTAATACTTTTTTGAAAACCAACAGGTTAAAAATATATTGCAATACTTGAAGCGGACAATGGGGGCGGCCATAACCCGACAGGTTTGAAGCTCCGTATTACCCGATCCGTTGTATCCGTATTACCCGTTCAGGCGACCGTATGGCCTTGGAAATTCAATGGGAAGTATCTAATAGATTTATTTATTTTATGTTTACAAAGTGGTAATAAATGTCTGTATCACGGTAAGATACTCAAAGTACACTGTACCTTCAGTTTATAACATAGGGTTACAGTAATTCAAACAGTCATAATAAGCATATCAATTTATGTTTAAATCACAATCCCAAAGGACAGTGAAGACATAAATCTGTCTACTCAGTTGAACATAGGAACTTCTACCAAGAAAGTGAAACCATGTGTGCGGATATAATAATCACTTCCTGTTCAGCTGCGCACACCCGTCACTTGTGTATTTAAATGTAGAAATGAAATGAACACTGAGCTTTGGGATGTCAGATAATCATGGTAATTTTAGAAACTACATTCGTAGAAAAGTAATCGGGTTTATTTTACGCACTTCCCAATAGACATTGGAAACGATATCAGGAAACAGTTGAGAAAAAAACTCTAATTGGTTCTATAAAGTTCTGACTTACTGACACATAAAAGGTTTTATAAAAGTATAACATCCAATGTTTTGGTTATTGTGCTATTATTTTTTTCACGGTCCTTAACCAATTAATATGTTTGATTGTCTTTTTTTTTATTTTATTGGCCCTCCAACTTATTTCACAATTAGTCATTCCTATAAACTTATAACAAGAATAATACTTGCTTGTTCTGACACAATATTAGCTTACCAACAGGTCACTATATTTATGTTGTCAAAAATTGGATAAACAGAGGATGTAAAATTCTCCATTTCAACCGCCGGCGACAAATTGTATATATCATGGTCAATTTTTTAATGTAATGTTTATTATTCTGCTACCATTGAACACATTACACGACCTATTTACAATAAATGTTTTTGACGTCGTTTACAGACCAATGCTTAAGAACAGAATAATCAAACGCAAACATACCTGTTCATGTTCAAATCACACTCTACTCTTAAAAATAATAATATAAAATACACAAAAAGTGGACCAATAACAATCGGATTTGTGTTGTAGTCACAATCTAATGAAAGTGAAAGCCACAACAATGCTAAAAAATTAAATGTTCTGGTCCCAAGTGTTTGATGCTTGATCAGTTTAATGAATGATCAACATATATTCAAAATATTAAAACCAACAAATTGTCATTATCAAATAGATGGTTTAATAACAACACTCTCTACTTGAAATTCTGTTCACTTTTGAAAATTTTTGACACCAATTATAATACGTATTTGAAATCAGGCGAATCCTATTTTAAATCAACAGTTGATACAACCAATCGAGATTTGAATGACTAGTTCCATTACTTTTATCTATAATTGCAAAGCGCATGGTTTTCATCAATATATATTCATTATCTATTGTAAAGTATATTATATTCGTGCAGGTTTCTGCAGAATCAACTTACAGTGAAAAATCAATCAATAAGTTTAATGGATTAAGCGACCAGACAAACGAGCTTCTGTCCGTTTTACAATATATTTTATGTAATCTGAAATACATTTATAGAATTGCTATACCAAAAACGGCTATGTACGGATCCCTGTTAGCTCCATTAAGACAAAAGCATTAAAGCATCATTTTCCAAAAATCCCGATTTTTGCTCGGAATATTAAAATAAGTTATTAAAATGAAATCTGCATCGTGAAATGTCAATTTTGCAACGAAACATGATAACAACTCTGATGTATACTAAGAAAAGTCGTAATATACTTTTAGTGATTCCACAATACACATTATTGCTTTGGAAAACTCGCTTTTGTATCATAAACTTCTAAGAAGTAAGATATATTTTTTCGGAATGAAAAAGAAACAAGTTCTTAACTTCTAGCATTGCACAATGCGTAACAAAAATATAATTTACACTTTAGCTTAATTCAGAATAATGCAAAAACCAAAAAATGCCTCTTTACAGATTAAGGTTTTACCAACACTTTTGTCAACATGTTAATTGTCTTTCTGAATTATCTGTAAGCTTGTGTTGGACTTCAAACAATGTATTTAAATCCCTTTTCTGCTACATTAATGACACTAAACATTTTATACAGAAAATACAGGTTGGTAAAATGAATGAAATGAATAAAGAATTTTATATTGCCAAAAGCTTAAAACAAATGTCCACAAATTATATTTGTCATGGTATTTATAAAAATAGATCGTATTATTATAGATCACATGAATACTTTCCTGACATTTGACATTCGTATGTTTATTGCGTCGTGTTATGCCCATTGTCTGCTATACGTCGTTAAGTCATACAATTCAATTTTAGTTCTTCGCTTATATAGCTCATAAAACAAAAATTAAATGATATTCTTTATATTTATTATGCGTTGATTTTTATAGTCCACTTCTCTTGTTTTAAAAGATTTTATTGGTCACTTGTTTTATGTTCTGTTCAAATGAAAGAACTGTTTGGAAATACCGTCATGGTATTTGACGTAGACTTAGCACACATATATTTTATTCTTACGACATAGCGATGCTAATGTTTTACATGCTACGGTCGTTCAGGGAGCAGCATGCTGATTTGTTGTTTAAAAAATCCGTAAATTGCATCATAAATATAAAAATAATTTGATTTTGTCTTTCCATGATGAAATAATAAAATGTTTTGACATTTTACACAAGTAACAAAAAGAAAAGTAATTTCATTTCTGGACTTTAATACAAAAAAGAAATGCTTATAGCTGAAAAATTGATTTCAAGTACACTTGAGACACAGTTGTCTTTTAATATTAATAGATTAAGAGATTCAGAGTATCTGTAATAAAAAGTTTCTAAAAGAAATGTTTTATCGATATATAGAATAATAAAAAAAATGTGACATCTTTACACGTAATAAAAATAACAATTAACTTCATTTTGTATAAAATATTTTAAAAATCAATGCTTATAGATAAAATGTTTTTAAAGTATACTTTCCATTAAAAGAAAATTTAGAGGATAAATGTGTATCAGTGTAAAGTGTTTTAAATTAATGTTTTATCGATATATGTAATATGAATATTGTAACAATACAACTTTTAGACTTTATATAATTTCATAATATGAATTAATCTTCTTTTGAGTATGATTGAGTATAGAAACAAAGATAATGTGAGGAATGTAGTTATCAAGTGGAGGATTTGGGGAAGCCGACTTTACTATTTACTATTATATCAATACTATACCAACACGTAAATATAACATAAAACACATTGGTTCTTGTCCAAATCACAATCCAGCAGCAAAGTTAAATCTTTCAGACTACCAAATTAGGTTTAATCAGCTAAGTTTCATCAGGGAAGTAAATGAAAGGTAAAATATTTGTCTAAGTCAATATCACAATTCAATAACCTTAGTTAAAATGGCAAATTTATTTAGACGAGCGACCTTTAACTTAAGAAGTACATCGAGGTTATCCGAATTGCCGAGAACTATTTGATTGGCTAGCTACGTCTGTCGCAAAGAAATTAAAAATTGAGAAAATGTACTTGATGAATTGTTTTAATTTTGCTAAATTCTATACAACAGAAATTTATTTTACAAATAAGCATTTTAAACAAACGATTTCATGTCGGGGTTAAAAAACATTTTATTATTAAAGCCAATATAATTGAAGTAATATGGAAATCAGAGATAACAGTTATCTATGTTTCGAAAACCATTGTATTATTCAAATCTAATACCCTCAAAAAAGATACGCAACTAATGATAACTGCATCTCGCACTTGTTTAAAACTGATGCATAAAAGAATAATTTAAGTAATCAAGTTTATCTAGATACCGAAACAGGAGACGTTTTCCTTCCAGAACATCGGGTCGCACATCCCTTTTTAAAGTTTATGTGTTAACCTAACTTGTCTTTTTTTTCAATCTTATCAGAGCAGGATGCTGCTTTAGCTGAAAAGTACTTGGTAGACGTTTGGGCGGGAGCCAGATCAACGAAAACAGCTAAAACGTTTGACCAACTAAGGGTGAAGAACTACAAAGGTGGTGGCACTGGCATCGATTCACTCCCTCCTAGGAGGAGCATGGTACAAGGCCACATTCAGCGAGGAGCCATTCTAGTGTACAGGGCGTATCAATTGCTTGAGACATCCAATGAGCAGGAGACAACATTACAATTAGAGCGTGGCTGGAAAGAATACTGTGGTGCACTGCTGCCATAAAAATTCCTGAAGCCGCAACCAGAAATATTCTAACAGTATGCAGATGTTCGGGGAAATTTGACACGCGAAGGTGTAGATGCCGTTCCTATCGTGTTCAATGTATCAGTTTGGCCATGGAAAGAAAAATGCTTGCTTCTTCGTGTTAAAATGTTGAAAACAATTCTGGTGTAGACAAACGGACTACATTGAATTTTTTTGGATGTTGTGCAGATTTCATTATTTATTCATACATTGTTCGTATTTTTAAATTCATATTTTGTTTGTTTTTTGTGCTTTATTTGTCTCTTATGCTATTTCTAACACTGTAAAATAGTGTAGAAAACAATTTTTAGTCATGTTATTAAACACTGACATTCAGTCTTTATATCATTGTCAGCTTCTTGTGGTGAATATAATACAAGGATAATAGTTGCCATATGAGGATACGGAAATGGTTATCGATGTAGCAAAATGGACTTGACACTGTCTGAAAAAAGGTCAATATGAACCTAAACGGTCCAAACAACACAAGAAATGAATCCCACGCACCCAAATTAGTAGGATTAGAGTAGGATTATTTCTAAATTAAAAAACTTAGATTTTCATCATTGTCGGCGGCAGCCATATTTTATTTTGCCATATCGGCATTCATGGCACGGTTGCAGAAAAGAAACTCGGTGATTCATAGTGTTCAGTGACCCAGTAACTAAATCTAAGTGAGAAATCCATCCAACACCAAATTGCAAACGGATCTATAGGCCAGGTACAGGACTACTATTTTTCGAGTAAGTTATAAATCATGCACTTTTTACGACTACAAATATTGGCATTTGTCTTACCCGTATTATTCAATTTCCGGGTCAGCATGTGGCAGTGACAATGCAAGATCATGAATTCTATTACTGGGACAAATCATAAAAAATAAATGGAAATCATTACCTCAGTGAGAAATTAATTTCTTGTTTGTCCTATCTCTACTGATTAACTTCTATTTCTGTAAAGGAAGACTGAATACATCCACACAATGAAGTAAAGAACACATGTCCCATTTGTTTTTCTTGATTGAATTTGAGAGACCGGTTTCTTGTAAGACAATACCAGTATAACAATTTCTACAATTATCGACATATTATAAATATAGGAATGGTATATCTGTCTAGTATCAGCATACGGTAAAATACCCAAAATACACTGTATCTTTAGTTTATAACATAGGGTTACAGTAATTTAAACAAACATAATAAGCATATTAATCTTTGTCTAAATCACAATCCCAAAGGAAAGCGAAGACATGAAACTGTCTACTCAGTACAAGAAAGTGAAACCATGTGTGCGGATATAATAATCACTTCCTGTTCCCGCACACCCGCCGCATGTGTACTTAAAAGTAGAAATGAAATGAACATTTAGCTTTGGGATGCCAGATATAACCATGGTAATTTTAGAAACTACATTCGTAGAAGAGTAATCGAGTTTATTTTACGCACTTCCCAATAGACATTTGAAACGATATCAGGAAGCAGTTAAGAAAAAACTCTAATTAGTTCTATAAAGTCCTGACTTACTGACACACAAAAGGTTTTATAAAAGTATAACATCTAATGTTGTGGTTATTGTGCTATTATTTTTTGCACGGTCCTTAACCAATGAATATGTTTGATTGTCTTACTTTATTTTTATTTTATTGGCCCTCCAACTTATTTCACAATTAGTCATTTCTATAAACTTATAACTAGAATAATACTTATGTTGTTCTGACAAAATATTAGCTTATTAAAAGGTCACTATATTCATGTTGTCAAAAATCGGATAAACAGCGCAGTAAAATTCTCCATTTCAACCGCCGGCGACAAATTGTATATGTCATGGTCAATTTTTCAATCTAATGTTTATTATTCTGCTACCATTGAACACATTACAAGACCTATTTATAATAAATGTTTTTAACGTCGTTTACAGACCAATGATTAAGAACAGAATAATCAAACGCAAACATACTTGTTCATGTTAAAATCACACTCTGCTCTTAAAAATAATTTTAAAAAATACACAAAAATTGGACCAAAAACATTCCGATTTGTGTTCTTGTCACAATCTAATGAAAGTCAAAACCACAACAATGCTAAAAAATTAAATGTTCTGGTCCTAAGTGTTTGATGCTTGATCAGTTTAATGAATAATCAACATATATTCAAAATATTAAAACCAACAAATTGTCATTATCAAATAGATGGTTTTATAAAAACACTCTCTACTTGAAATTCTGTTCACTTTCGAAAATTTTTGACACCAATTATAATAGGTATTTGAAATCAGGTGAATCCAATTTTAAGTAAACAGTTGATACAACCAATCGGGATTTGAATGCCTAGTTCCATTACCTTTATTATATATACAATTTAATTTATAGCAATTAAATTAATTTATTATATTGAAGTAATTTGGTCAACTTTTCGTCTGCTATTATTTTTGTCTTAATCATAAGGGGCTCGTCACGTATGATTTCATTCATTGTTAAGCGGCATTCACGCATATAAATCGTGCACGTTCCTCGTGGTCACCTCACTTTTGATTTTGACCAGAAGGCAAGCAGATCGAAAAATTCTGTCAGTGTACCATACAAGATAAGTATTATTATATATAATTTTGTTTTATTAATTCATTTCACTTTATTTTATTATCACTTATAAATTAAATTTAATCATTTCTCTCCTATTCACATTTACTTCATTAATGGTCACTCATGTACACGTGGTTTTAAAATCTACACGTGTTTCATATTATATCTATTCACTCCATCAATTATCATTAACAAACATTTTATATCATTTAATATACCAATATAATTATCAAACAAAATTATTTAAATTAAATAATAATCATATCAAATAATTAAATATTATATATATAAAATAAATATTTCACTATTTACATCACAATTTTAATATACATTAATTTGTTAAAATTTCATATTAATTGCCTACTATCAATTTGTATCTCCGAAAATAATAAATTATTTTATTACTTGCAATAGATAAATATGCCACGAAGGGTAGGCAGACGAGTAGTTCGGCAAGCGCCTCAACCAGCACTCCAACCGGCGCCTCAGGCAGTGCCTGTACAACCACGTAGGGGAAGACGGCGTGCAGCGATTGTCGAAGATGAGCTTCCTGCACAGAGACGTCGGATGGATCAAGAGCCGGAACGCCCGGCGATAAATGCTGACCACGTGGCACCTCGTTTAGGTGAGCTTGAACAAGTTTTTAATGAACCTCTTATGGTTCCTGGTTTTAATGATATTGATATATTTGTAAATCAAAAAGTCAAAGAAAAAATATGGAGTTTTGAATATGTTGATTTAGCACTTTTACATAAAAATAATTTGAGTAATCAGCATAATAATGAAGATACTATTGGCATAAATGAAGGTGTTCTAGTAATCCAAAAAAGAATTAAAAAACTGCATGCCATTAATTCTATTCAAGACTGGACTGACGCATTTATTTCTTATGCCCAGTTACTTATTCAGCGACATCCTGAAAAGGCTAGCGAGCTGTTTGCCTATATGTCAATAATAAGAGGCGTGGCTAAGGATAGTCCAATTGATAAGTGGTATTCTTATGACCAGCAATTTCGCCTCAGGGTTTCTAAAGACAATTCGAAAAGCTGGTCATCTATTGATGGTTTTCTATGGTTAAAAATTTTATCCGTTACTAATCCTACACGTATGTCTAATGTAGTTCATAAATGTTATGAATACAATTTTAAAGGTTATTGTAAGAGGTCAAATTGTTTTTATAAACATAGTTGCCTTAAGTGTGGTTATAACCATCCTGCCAATAAATGTAGAAAATACATTGAAAATGAGTCGGGCACTTCGCCTCCTTCTAGATATGTAAATAATTTACAAAATAAAAGGTCTGTAACTAGTACTTATGGATTAATAAATCCAATCCGCATCAGAAGGTGTCAAAGGGACAAGTCTAAATATATATCAATAACCATCTCTTTCAGATTTACATCCAGATCAATTCAATATATGGGAACTTGGGAAATCTCCAATAAATATATCTGAATTGGCTAGACTTTTGAAAGACTATCCATTAAAAAATATTGCAGGTGAAATTTTAAATGGATTTAAATATGGTTTTAAAATTCACTATGAAGGCCCCAGGCAATCACGAGAATACCGCAATTTACTATCTGTCAATCAAAATCCAAATGAAGGTCAAAGAAAGTTAAACAGTGAAATTTCGCTTGGTCGAATGGCAGGTCCTTTTCGTTTTAAACCAATATCTAATTTGTGTTGTTCTCCAATAGGATTGGTCCCAAAGAAAACTGGTGGTTTGAGATTAATAACACATCTTTCTCATCCCCCTAATCACAGTATTAATGATTTTATTGATCCAATATATACTAAAGTATCATATTCATCATTTGATAATGCAGTTAAAATTGTTCAAAATATGGGAAAATCGGCTTTAATGGCAAAAATGGATATCAAGTCGGCATTTCGTTTGCTTAAATGTTATCCGGGTGACTTTTGTCTACTTGGTATTAAGCTTAATAATCATTATTATATTGACAAATGTATGCCAATGGGGTGTTCAATTTCATGCTCAACTTTTGAAAAGTTCTCGTCATTTTTAGATTGGGCTGTTAAGAACGAGTCCATGTCCAATAATCTAGAGCATTATTTGGATGATTTTTTCTTTGTTGGTAAATCTAACACAAGTGATTGTCAAGACCTCATGTGTTGTTTCACTCGTATATGCTCCCGTTTAGGGGTCCCTATTGCTAATGAAAAAACCGAAGGACCGTCCACTATAATTGAGTATTTAGGTTTAACTATAGATTCGGACCAAATGATAGTTAGGATTCCGATTGATAAAATTAAGAAACTTGACGCGCAAATAACAGAAGTGTTATCAAAAAATAAAGTTACACTTAAACAAATGCAATCGTTGACTGGGACATTGGCATTTTGTACACGCGCCCTACCCTCGGGTAGGACATTTTCAAGGCGGTTATATAGCTCTTTGAAAAATGCTAAAAAACCTCATCATTTTATCAGGTTGACTAGAGGTATACGTCAAGATTTAGAAATGTGGCAATTTTTCTTAAAACAATTTAATGGTGTTTCGTTTATGCAAGATATTAATTGGGTTACCAATTCAGATTTACAGTTATTTACTGATAGCGCTGGAGGTCAATCATTAGGTTGCGGGGTTTATCTAAATGGTTCATGGGCAAGCTTTACATGGCCCAAGAGATGGGATAAATCCATTTTATCTGATATGTCATATTTAGAGATTGTTCCTATTGGACTAGCAATTTGTTTATGGAAAACAGAATTTAAAAATAAAAAAATAGTTTTTAATTGTGACAATCAAGCAGTTGTTGCTATCATAAATTCTAAAACATCTAAAAATGAGAGAGTTTTAACTATTTTGAGAATGATAGTTTATTGGTCATTAGTATATAACTTCCAGTTTAAGGCATTATATATTAGTTCAAAAGAAAATCTTATTGCTGACTCTTTATCTCGTGGACAGATGCGGAAATTTCGAGAAGTTGCGAAAGGGGCAGAAGAAAATCCATGTCAGATACCACAAGAGTTCTTGAATCTTTTGATATAGAATCAACTCGTTTACTCAATGGTTCCAATGCAGATAATACCAATATTGCTTATAAACAAGCATTACAGTGTTTTGACACATTTAGAACTAGATACAATATTCCTCTTTGTTGGCCACCACCGTTGTTGCAAATAACACGGTTTGTTGGTTTTTTATCCTTGAATGGATATTCTCCATCAACTATAAGGTTATATATTTCAGGTTTAAGTTTTAAACTGAAAGTTGAAGCGAATTATGATATTACCAAATCTTTTGTTGTACAAAAAATGATCAGTGGCAGTCATAGACTTTACAAAGTTAAAGATGTTAGACAACCAATTACATTTGATATTTTACAGAAATTGAATTCTAGTTTAAAATACATCTGTAGCTCACGATATGAAACTATAATGTTTCAGTGTGCATTTAGCCTTGCTTATGCCGCATTTTTACGAGTAAGTGAAATAACCATTACAAATAACGTTTCAATTGACCATGTCATTAGTATTAATGACGTTTTTATTGATTCGGTAAATAACCAGTTGTTTGTGTATATAAAATTTTCAAAAACAGATCAAACTGGAAAGTCTACCACTTTAGTCATTCAAACAAATTCTGTTAATGATGTGTGTCCAATACACACCTTGAGGGCATTTTTGTGCATTAGACCACAAATTTCAGGACCACTGTTTTGTCATCTAAATGGAAATGCGTTGACTAGATTCCAGTTTCACAGTGTTCTAAAAAGACTTTACAATTTTCAGATTTAGATGTTAAAGCATATAATACACATTCATTTAGAATTGGTGCAGCAACATCTGCCTATATGGCAGGAAAGTCTGACGATGAAATAAAATGTATGGGTCGTTGGTCGTCAACGTCATTCCAACGTTACGTCAGAATTTCTTTCAATTAATTTTTCAGACTTAAAAGATATTTGGATCATTGGTTCATCACTTATCAAAAGGGCCTCCACGCACACGAAAACTCGATCAACCGGAGTAAATCTTGGCCTAGACAGACTTAACTATCGTATCTTATGGGTTGGACACCCTGGTATGATTTGGTCTATGGTCGATGGCACTATAAATAGCATGCTGCGATGGAGAGGACCCCCAGCTGTTATTCTTATACATTGTGGGGGTAATGATATTTGTTCTATAAAAAATGGACAATTATTATATGATATTAAAACTACATTTTATAATTTAAATAAGTTTTTGCCCAATACACTTTTAATATGGTCATATATTTTGCCTCGCCGAAGTTGGTACGGTGCTAGGAATACCATATCTGTTAATAAATCTCGCATTCGCATTAACCGTGGGGTTAGATCTTACTTGCATCATTTAGGTGGTAAAGCTATTCAGCATTTAGATTTTGAAGACTTGCATTCGGCATTGTTTCATGATGACGGTGTACATTTATCGTACATAGGTAATGATATTTTTATCAATGATTTACAGTCGGGATTAGAATTATTCATTAAGTCCCCTGTACGACGTTTGTATCCAGATGAAATTATTTGAAAGTTTAGCTGTAATCAAAGTTATTGCTAATAACATGCAGTTAGATAACCATGCGTTTATCAGTTATTATCAATATTTGGTTGTTGTTTGGTTTTTATTACTTGTTTAAACTTATAACATGTATACCGTTATGTTATTTAGTTAGCTGATGTGTTGGTTGATAACACATATTACATTTATAAAATTTAGTTGATGTGTTGGTTGATAACACATAAAGTTAGCTGATTGTTGGTTGATAACACATATTACATTTATAAAATTTAGTTTGTGTTGGTTGATAACACATAAAGTTAGTTGAAGTGTTGGTTGATAACACATATTACATATAGTTAGTTGATGTGTTGGTTGATAACACATAAGTTAGTTGATGTGTTGGTTGATAACACATATTACATTTATAAAGTTAGTTGATGTGTTGGTTGATAACACATAAAGTTAGTTGAAGTGTTGGTTGATAACACATAAGTTAGTTGATGTGTTGGTTGATAACACAAGTTAGTTGATGTGTTGGTTGATAACACATAAGTTAGTTGATGTGTTGGTTGATAACACATAAGTTAGTTGATGTGTTGGTTGATAACACATAATTTAGTTGATGTGTTGGTTGATAACACATATTACATTTATAAAGTTAGTTGATGTGTTGGTTGATAACACATTTATAAAGTTGATTTGTTGGTTGATAACACATTTATAAAGTTAGTTGATGTGTTGGTTATAACACATATACCGTCATCGGTAATTATCAACAGTTAGTTGATGTGTTTTATTTGTTGTTGATAACTATTATAAAGTTGTTGGTGGTGGTTACTTACGTTGATACTTTCTTATTTGGATAATTGCTATTTTATTTACCTCATGCAATATAAATTATCTACCTTTTTTGTCATCAATTGCCAATATTAATTAAATTTATTGTTTTTTGCACTTTTTGTCATGGTTCGATAAATTTGTTGGCGATGCTATTGGTGATAGCATTTGGCGGAATTTATCAATTATGTGTTGTGTTCACTGGTTGCCCAGTTGATATATCCGGAAGATGCATATGTTGGTGGCCCTCCATATCTCTTCTTAGTGACAATTCTTATATGTCGACGATTTTAATTATCGTTGATCAGTTGTATAATATTACTTTAATTGTCATTATCTGTTGTTTAATCCTATTATATTTAATAAATCCATGACAAAAAAGTGCCAAATAAAAAATACTATAGTGTTGTTTTTATTTGCTTTCAAGACTGAATATATAATAATACAATTTAATTTATAGCAATTAAATTAATTTATTATATTGAAGTAATTTGGTCAACTTTTCGTCTGCTATTATTTTTGTCTTAATCATAAGGGGCTCGTCACGTATGATTTCATTCATTGTTAAGCGGCATTCACGCATATAAATCGTGCACGTTCCTCATGGTCACCTCACTTTTGATTTTGACCAGAAGGCAAGCAGATCGAAAAATCCCTCCCATAATCCCACCCATTGTAGATCAAATTTCTGCTGTTTCTTATTGTATATTTTCAGCTTTATTCACGTGACGTCATGGATTTGGAATGGATAGAGTTTAAACCGTTGATGGTATATTTTGTGGATGGAAAGAATTTAGGACATAATAGCATCAGCGGAATTTATCAATTATGTGTTGTGTTCACTGGTTGCCCAGTTGATATATCCGGAAGATGCATATGTTGGTGGCCCTCCATATCTCTTCTTAGTGACAATTCTTATATGTCGACGATTTTAATTATCGTTGATCAGTTGTATAATATTACTTTAATTGTCATTATCTGTTGTTTAATCCTATTATATTTAATAAATCCATGACAAAAAAGTGCCAAATAAAAAATACTATAGTGTTGTTTTTATTTGCTTTCAAGACTGAATATATAATAATTGCAAAGCGCATGGTTTTCATCAATATATTTTCATTATCTATTGTAAAGTATATTATATTCGTGCAGGTTTCTGCAGAATCAACTTACAGTGAAAAATCAATCAATAAGTTTATTGGATTAAGCGACTAGACAAACGAGCTTCTGTCCGTTTTACAATATATTTTATGTAAATACATTTATAGAATCGCTATACCAAGAACGGCTATGTATGGATCCCTGATAGCTCCATTAAGATAAAAGCATTAAAGCATCATTTCCCAAAAATCCCCATTTTTGCTCGGAATGTTATAAGAAGTAATTAAAATGAAATCTTCTGCATTGCGAAATGTCAACTTTGCCACGAAACATGATAACAACTTTGATGTATACTAAGAAATGTTGGAGTATACTCTTAGTGATTCCACAATACACAAATAAAATCCAGTGATTGTGTGTCTTTTCTGTTAAGTTTTGTTACCCTTTTCCTTGTAATATGTGACTTAAGCCTACTGCTTTGTGCATTTGATCTTTCATTTTATGGCACTTCTGGTATTATTGCTTTGGAAAACTCGCTTTTGTATCATAAACTTCTAAGAAGAAGGGATATTTTTTTCGGAATGAAAAAGAAACAAGTTCCTAACTTTTAGCATTGCACAATGCGTAACAAAAATATCATTTACACTTTAGCTTAAATGCAAAAACCAAAAAATGCGTCTTTACAGATTAGGGCTTTACCAATACTTTTGTCAACATGTTAATTATCTTTCTGAATCATCTGTAAGCACGTGTTAACTTTAATCAATGTATTTAATCATGTAAACTCACTTTTCTCCTACAGATTGGTGAAATGAATAAGATCTGTATTCAATCAAAATGCAGCAGCAGTGATTGCAAATTTAAAATTTAAAACTGCCTAATTAAAGGAAATAAAAAGAATTTTATATTGCCAAAAGCTTAAAACAAATGTCCACAAATTATATTTGTCATGGTATTTATAAAAATAGATCGTATTATTATAGATCACATGAATACTTTCCTGACATTGGACATTTGTATGTTTAATGCGTCGTGTTGTGTCCATAGGTACAAGTCGTTTAGTCATACAATTCAATTTTAATTCTTCGATGATATAGCTAATAAAAACAAAATAATATTCTTCAATATTCATTATGTTTTATTTTTTATAATTCTCTTCACTTTTGTTTCGAAGATTTATTTAGCCACATCTTTTATGGTGAAACGTTTGGAAATATCGTCATGCTAGTTGACTTGGACTTACCACATATATTGTATTCTTACGACATAGCGATGCTAATGTTTTACATGCTACGGTCGTTCAGGGTGCAGTGTGCAGATTTGTTGTTTAAAAAATCCGTAAACTAAATTATAAACGTGAAATTATTTGATTTTGTCTTTCCCTGATTTAAAAATAAAATGTTTTGACATTTTGAATAAGTAACAAAACGAAAATTTATTTTATTTCTGGACTTTTATGGAAAAAGAAATGCTTATTGCTGAAAAATTGATTTAAAGTACACTTGAGACACAGTTGTATTTAAATAATAATAGATTTAGAGTATCTGTAATAAAAAGTTTCTCAAAGAAACGTTTTATCGATATATAGAATAATAAAAAATGTGACATTTTGTATACGTAATAAAAATAACAATTAATTCCTTTCTATATGAAAAAATTTAAAAAACAAATGCTTATACCTGAAAAATGATTGTAAAGTACACGTTTTCTAAAGAATAAATTCAAAGGGTAAATGTGTATCAGTGCGAAGTGTTTAAAATTAGTGTTTTATCAATAAATGTAATAATAAAACTTTTAGACTTTATATAATTTCATAATGAGAATTAATCTTCTTTTATTTTCGAGTGTTAAACTTTATTCAATATGTCAAATGATTCCAATAAATGTACTGTTCCGTAGCCAAAACGAAACCCCACAATGATAAAACTTTGAAAATGACATATTAAACAAAACTCGTGAATTTTTAGGTAAGAAGTATGTCCAGGTACCCTGGATGACTACATTTGTTTGACTAGCTAAATCAACATAAAAAATAAAAACATAGAATCGATTGCAATGAAGATTAGTTTCTCACTGCATCTGAAAAATGTAAACATACCCTTTCACGTTTTACCACGAGCCGAATGAGAAAACATCTATACTAATGCGGTTCATATCACTGCAAAATGACATCATAGAGCCTTAGCCACATACAAAAACTGTGAGATAATTCTAAGTCTGTGTTAAAAATGTTGTTATTTAGATTAAAAACTATTTGTCGTTTAAGTGTTTATTCCTGCAACGGTTTATTTTACTTCTTGTAGCACTTTTGACGAATTGACAAATCAAAAAGCATATAATTGTTTCCCCTTTCCTCCAATTTCCGGGTCAGCAATGACGGTAAAAATACGAGGCAATATCATGCATTCTATTACTGGTAGAAAGCATATAAAAGACTGAAGGCATTGTCTCAATGAGAAATTGATTTCTTCTTTGTCTTATCTGTACTGATAAACTTCTATTGAATTTTTGTGTAGGAAGATTGATTACAGCCACATGATGAACACATGTCTCGTTTGTTTTTCTTGATGAATTTAAGACACTTGTAAGACAATATTAGTAGAACAAATCTCTACAATTATTGGCCGATTTTAAATATAGGAATTGTATATCTGTCTGTATCAGCATACGGTAAATTACTCAAAGTACACTGCACCTTTAGTTTATAACATACAGCTAAAGGAATTCAAACACACATAATAAGCATATTAATCTATGTCTAAATCACAATCCCAAAGGAAAGTGAAGACTTGAAACTATCTACTCAGTTAAACATAAGAACTTCTACCAAGAAAGTGAAACCATGTGTGCGGATATAATAATCACTTCCTGTTCAGCTGCGCACACCCGCCACAAATGACTATTGAGCTTTGGGATGCCAGATAATCATGGTAATTTTAGAAACTACATTCGTAGAAGAGTAATCGAATTTATTTTAACAAAAATAAAACACGCTTGCCAATAGACATTGGAACCGACATTAAGAAAAAACAAATATTATGGACCATTGGTTTTAAAACATTCTGGCGTCCTGACGCATACAAGGTTTATAAAAGTATAATATTTCATGTTGTGGTTATGGTGCTATTGGAAACGCTAAGCTGTTTACTTTTTTCACGGTTCTTAACCAGTAAACAGATGTGATTATCTTATTTTATTTTTATTTTATTGGCCCTGCAACTTATTTAACAACTAATCGCTCCTAGGTACGCATAAATAAAATAATATATGCCATGCGTTTTTTTTTGAAACAAAATTATAGACTAGGCACATTTTCAGAAAATGTGCTTTGAAGCGGCATTTTTTAGTAAAAGTTAGTAACATCTTTTTATAACCTAATTCGAGGGTGCTGAATTCTAAAATGGCGGATACCAAGCTGAATTTTGAGTTTTTGAACCCATAATTCAAAAAACAAAATGGCGGCTAAAATCAATGGCGAATCAATGCAAAAATGATACTTGGGTTGACAAATTTTGGTAAAAAATGGTAAGATAAGTTATTTAACATAATTTGAGGATGCCGAATTCAAAAATGACTGATACAAAGCTCAATTTTGAGTTTTTGAACCCATAATTCCAAAATCAAAATGGCGACTTAAATTCATAGTGTACCAATGCAAAAATGTTCATTGCGATGGCAAATTTCAGTAAAAGTTGGTAACATGCTATATTCAACATTATTCGAGTTTGCTGAATTTCAAAATGACGGATACCAAGCTAAATTTTGAGTTTTTTACCCATAATTCCAAAAACAAAATGGCGACTAAAATTGATGGTGTACCAACGCAAAATATGTTACTTGGGTTGACACATTTTGGTATAAGTTGGTAGCATTCTTTATTCAGTATAATTCGAAGGTGATGAATGCACAAATGGCGGATACCAAGCTAAATTTTAAGCTTTTAAACCAATAATTCCAAAACCAAAATGGCGACTTAAATCCATAGTGTACTAATGCAAAAATGTTACTTGGGGTTGAAAATATTAGCAAAAGTTGATAACATGCTTTTGAAATATAATTTGAGAGTACTAAATTCAAAACTTGCAAAAGTCATTCAGAAGGTAAAGTTTTACCCATAATTCCAAAAACAAAATGGCAACTGTTTCAACTTATGCATATAAATTCAGTGTTATTGAAGTTACATGTTTAGCAAAAGATGGTACTTTGTTCTTTTTAACATTTCAGCATAACTTGAGGTTGCTAAATTAAAATGGAAGAGGCTAAACTGAAGTTTAAATGTTTAAATCCAATTTAAAAGAACTTCTAAAAGTAAAGTGGAGGTTAAAATTAAGTGTTTGTTCATTATGTGTGCCTTTTGCATATTACACTGATGAAATCTACATGATTAAATTAAGTCCATGACCAAAACTACACTGAAACACTGCTTTATTAAGATCATGGCGTGACATTAATAAAGTAATAGTCAAAATCGAAGCTTGTATATAGAGTTTATCACATGTTCTTGCAAAATAGTATGTAGAACCCATTGTTGTAAATGTCAAAATACCAAATTGAAATGGTTTGAACTTTGCCGGTAACATTGCATTATTTTTCAACATAGTATCAGTCTCTATACAGTTTTAGCAGCGGTGTTTAAGGAACTCAATGCAACTTTTAAAGAATTCATTTTCTTTAAAAGTCAGAAGTCCTCCAATGAATATATGACATCATCATCTGACTATATAACTGGGTAAAGTAAATGACCGTTTTCAGTGTTGGAAATAGACGAAAGACTGATGTGAGAGCTTAAGCAATAAGCTTGCCACTCAATCAATTTAAAGTCTAAAGCCACAATCGTTAATTGCAGTCAAGGCAATGGTAGCATTGTGCTAGTCGACCAACACACTTTACTGAGTTTTCCTAAACACTTGAGTGGAATATTTTTCCGTAACAGCCTCACAAGTAATACAAATAATATGACATTTATTTTTTTGTCCCTTTCGGAAATAATCTACCATCAGAATATCATCAATATCTAAGTAAACTGTTGTCATAACCTTTCTAGATGATGGAACATTCTGCTCTGCCTTCTTTGGCGGAGGTGAACCAGGGCGGTTCCATTGTTTAGACTGTTGTTTGGGCTCTGGGATGCTTTGCCTCCATAGCAACAAATCTCGTATGAGAGCTAGCAGTAACTACCACTAAACAATTTAGATTAACACGCGACAAAGTGCATCTTGTTTGTTTCCGATTAATTGCCAAAAGCCCAACGGACTCAAAGCTTTCTCATTGCAGGATGTAAGAATAAAGTTCATTCTTCTTTGTGAAATGTCAACTCACTGGCGTTATATCTTCTGTAACTCACCTAACGGTCATACTGATATCATGGCTTTTATCTACGTTTCCACAATTTTAAAATGATTAGTGGTTAAACTTCCAAAATTTGTGAAAATGTTTACCTTTTAAAGTATTTTTTACAGAGTTGCAAAAACAATTTTCTTTTTGAAAGAAAAGGATTTCTCAGAAATAAGCAGCCAATGTTGGTTTCGGCTACCATGCATGAATTCAAAGACCTATTGACCATTTTGGGGTTGCAACCGTGGCATGCCTTCCAGGACTGGGGTCACCATATATGTTCTGCCGTTTATAATCCGCCAACCACTTTTTACTATTGCCTATCAATGAGCATCTTTCCTTGTGTTGCTTTCATATTAGTATGGATAGCCTTAGGTGCTTAATTAACCGTTCTCTTGCAAATATTAGATCCTGCTCTTTCACAATTTTTTACATTTGCCAAGTCACAAGGCTTATTTACTTTGGAGTAATACCTTGTTGATCTTCGGATACACAATCAGGAAATAGAGGGGTTGAAAAGGGACATCAGAGTTAATCTCCCTTTTAACAGAAGGCTCACTACATATCATTCAACCCGCATACTTCTTACCAGTTTAATAAAACCAAGTGTAGTGTTGCCTTTGCTATGGTTAAATGTCAAATTATACAACAACAATTTGTAATGCAAGTTCACATTTTTAGCAAAAGGTCAGCTTAGAGTTGCTCGGTGATGACTAAGCACCTCTAAATAGGTTTTAAAGGCTGGTTTAGTTACATTTACTTGGCTCTTCCTCTGTTAAAAGGAAAAATTCGTAAGCATTTGGTGCAAACACAGATTTCGGATTTGTAAGCTATTTCATTCACATTCTGGTCTACATAAATCAGTGTTTCAGCATGTTATGCGTCATACTTAATTCATTCAATTAAACAGAATCATACAGTCCCATGTTCAAATTACAATCCAAAAACAAAAGCAAAAACTTTGAAAACTGGCTGAAGTTAAATATGTGAACTTTATCCAGGATATGTAACAAGAAAAACCGTACATACCTGTGAAACGTTTTACAAAAAATAAATTCAGTTATGTTTTAGAAAAACATTTTAACTTATTTTTAAGTTTTTAATATATAAATCTACCTCACACAAAGGATAAACTTTATCCACATATTTGGAATTATATATATACATAACTTTTTTCATAAAGATCTTTGTCGCTAGGCCACCTGAGACGAAGGCTGACCAGCATGCCAGATGATATCAAACCACCTTTTTCAGAGTTATTGCCTCTTTTTTGCAAATTTTGCTGGTTTTGTGACTATTTACTTGAAAACTATTAGTGTTATATAAGTGCAATGCATTGAAAAACATGAGCATGACAAGCTAAGTAGCAATGTTTGTAAAATATGATGATCCGTAGAGGAGATGTTACCCCTGGAGTTGATTTTTGGCGAATTTGTTTTTTTCATATTTTTTTTAAAGTATTATAAATAAAATCACGAATTTGCAAAAATAACTAACATGTCAAGATCTAATACCATAACAAATTTTGTATATGATAATCAACGAAGATGTTGTTGTCTCTAAAATTTCAGTATCTTCTAAATGTTTTCAGGTGAGCAATAAGGCCCGTGGACCTTTTCTTTTCAATTTTCTGTTCATTAACACCCAATTAAGCCTTGAAATATTACAATATTTGATTAATAGCTGTTTCTTGCTACTAAAACAACTTCTATATCAAATTTTACGCAAAAAACCTTTTTGATTTTGGCGGCCATTTTGTATTTAAATTTTGACCTACTTATAGCAATTTTTCAGCTTGGTATCCGCCATTTTTGAAATCAGCACACCAAAATTAGGTAAGACGGACATATGGTTTGCTTTTACTAAAAATGCCTCTTCCTCTTTAAAACGACGTCTTTTCTAAAAATGTGCCTAGTCTATTAGCTAGATAACAGGTCACTATATTTATGTTGTCAACAATCAGATAAACAGCGCAGTAAAATTCTCGATTTTAACCGATGGCGACAATTTGTATATTTCATGGTCAAATTTACTTTCTTATTTAGTATTTGAGAAACGTGAATATAATGGGAATATAATGGTAATTTAGGATATTATTGGTAAAAACACTTGAGCTCATTATTAGAATTGATTTAATGACTCGAAAAACATTAATATTCATACAATAACGTCTTTATAGGAGGATGACATCTAATGTTTATTATTCTGCTGCCATTGAAAACATTTTAAGATCTATTTATAATAAATGTTTTGGACATCGTTAACAGACAAATGCTTAAGAACAGAACAATCAAACGCAAACATACCTGTTCATGTTCAAATCACATTCTACTCTTAAAAAATCAAACACAAACATACACAAAAATTCGAACAAAACAATCCAATTTGTGTTCTAGTCTGTTAAATGTGAAAACCACAACAATACAAAAACATCAAATGTTCTGGTCCAAAGTGTTTGATGCTTGATCAATTTAAAGAATGGTCAACATATATTAAAAATATTAAAACCAAAAATTGTCGTCAACAAATAGGTAGTTTTATAACAATACTCTTTACTTGAAATTCTATTTACTTTCGACATTTTTAACATTAATTATAACACATATTGGAAATCAGGCGAATCCTATTTTGAGTAAACAGTTGACATAACCAATCAAGATTTGGATGACTAGTTTCATTACTTTTATCTATAATTGTAAAGTGCATAATTTCAGCAATATACTTTTATTTTTATTTTCTATTGTGGTAAATATAACATTTGTGCAGGTTTCTGCTGAATCAGCTTACAGTGAAAATAGAATCAATAAGTTTATTGGATTAAGCAACCAGACAAATGAACTGCTATCCGTTTTACATTATATTTTATGATATTTGGAATACATTTATAATATCGCTATACCAAGAACGGCTGTGTACCGATTTCTGTCACCTCCATTAAAACATAAACATTAAAGCATCATTATGCAAAAATTCCCATTTTTTATTATGTTAAAATTAAATCGTTCATCCTATTGTCATGTTAATATTATACATTATTTCCCAATCTTATTTACAAAGTCAAAATCAAAAACTTTTAAACAAAAAATACATGCTATTGAAAATGGAATTTCCTTCCTCTTATTGACAGTAAGTAATCTATAAAGTTTTGGATACATTGCTCATTTTACAAAACACTCTTTATAGATAATGACTCTTATAAAAAGATTTTTGAAAACATTTAACTAATATCCAAAAATTTCAGTCTAAAAGGAAATTTGCAAAAAATCTAATAGATTATGAATAAATCAAACAGAAAACTTAAGAAATAGCTTGTATATTCGTTGCCGATTGATCTGACAAAAGAAATAACTAAAGAGTAAGAATTAAAACCGACATGTTATAAGAAATGAAAAAAAAAATCTGCATTGGGAAATGTCAAGTTTACCACAACAAAGTGTTTAGAGAATTCGCGTCCTTTGGGTAGCTTTTCAAAATCTTCAAAATAATTTTGGGTTCATTATTTTGGTCCAAGCACTACTGATGAGAAATTGTATTCCGAAACGGCCGTCTAGTGCTGTAAATTAAAACTGGTATAATATGTAATTGTAGTATACCTTTTCGCTATGCAACGAAAAAATGTAAACTCAAACTTTTACATTTAACCGTGATTATCGATACTAATATTGTTCATATCCATGCAAAATGGCATTATAAATCTTTAGCCATGTAAAACCAAAAACATTTGAGGTTATTCTAAGTCTGTGTTCAAAATTTTATTGTTTAGATTAAAAAACAATTTGTCGTTTAAGTGTTTATTCCTGCAGCGGTTAATTTCACTTCTTGTAGCATTTTTGACAACTACAAATAATAAGTATAAAATATTTTTCCCTATCGTCGAATTACGGGGTCAGCATGGCAGCGACAATACGATGCAGGATCATGGATTCTTTTACTGGGAGAAAGCATAAAAAACGGAAATCGTTGTTATCTCAGTGAAAAATTGATTTCTACTTCGTCTTATCTGTACTGATAAATTTCTATTTAATTTCTGTGCAGGAAGACACACAATGAAGTAAAAGAACACACGTCTCATTTGTTTTTCTTGACTTTATTGGAATAAAGAGACTGATTTCTTGAAAGACAATACCAGTACAAAAACAAGTTTTACAATTATAGACACATTTAAAATATAGGATTCATGTGTCTTAAGTTTTATCAGTATATGGTTTATTCTCAAAGTACACCTTACGTTCTATTTTTTAAGATAGAAAACAAACACAAATCCATCTATATCAAAATCACAAAGCCAAAGCACTATAAAAACTTAAAAAGTTGCAAATTAGGTTAAGCAAGGAAGCTTTCAACAGGAAAGTAAACTTATGTGTTCGGATAGGGTAATCACTTCTTGTTCAGCTGCGCCCACCCACCACGTCTGTAATAAAATTAAGAATGAAAGGAAGCTAGTACTATTGAGTATGATTATATATCCATGGAAATTTCAGAGACATCATTAGTAAAAGAGTTATTGAGCTTTAAAAATTCCACACACACTTGACATTGGAACTAGTATCAAGAAAGAGTTGAGAAAAAGAAAAAAGGCAAGTAAAAGCAAACATTATGTACCATTCGATATAAATCATCCTGACTTTCTGATGGACACATGGTCTTTTAAAAAATGCAATATATAGAGGATCTTAGACGAGTGGGGGTTTAATATGAAATTTATTAAACGAGTTTAATAATTAAATATGCCACGAGCCTTGGCGAGTGGCATATTTAATTATTGAACGAGTTTAATAAATTTCATATTAAACCCTCACGAGTCTAAGATTCTATATATCACATAACTCAAAATACCGAGGCATAATGACATGTACATATTATTTGATGCCATATAGAAACAGACGATTTCTATCTAGGTCAGACAAAGCACCTACAATTAACTGCGCAAGTAAGAATATAGTTCTATTTAGTTATAGTAATAGTAAATTAATCACCTAGAAAAAAAGACATAATCAGTATGTAAGTTGAAATCATAATATTTTTCCGAATGCATCAAAATTATTTTTCAAAGAATCGGAAAGTCTTCAAAAGTCTAAAAATAAACAACTGACTGACACAGTTTTTATATGACGTCATTAGGCACTACCACTACGTAAATCAGAACTGATTACGTCACAATCAAGTGATATTACATGGGTACCTGTGTAATACGAAAAATATTACACCGTTTTATTCCATCAATAAACAGGAGGGTTATGTGATATACTCTGTTTTGGTGCTATTTGAAGATATCTTACTATCCTACTAGTTTTACAGTTTCTCAACAATTAACATGCTTGTTTAGCTTATTCTATCTTCGAATGAGCCTTCCTACTTATATAACAACAAATCGATCCTCAATACGCAGAATTGAATAAAACTAATATTATTCTGATACAAAATCATCTAGACAATAAGTCATTAAAATTTTTTTGTCCAAAAATCGGATAAATAGTGCAATAAAACCACCGGCGACAAATTGTACATTTCATTGTCAGTTTTACTTCATTGTCAGTGTTACGTATTTAAGATGGGAGTTCAAGGTATCATTAGTAAAAATACTTGAACTCATTATTGCAGTTGATTTAATGACTCACAAAACATAAATATTTATACAATAACGCCTGTACAGGGAGATGACCTCTGAAGTTGATTATGCTGCTGTCATTGAAGACGTCTAAAGATCAATCTACAATTAATGTTTAAGAACAATTGAACACAAACATATTGGTTAATGTTTAAATGACAATCTTAAAAGTCAAGCACAAATATACTCAAAAAAGTCAAACAAAGACAAACCGATTTGTTTTCAAAACACAATTCAAAAAACCCCACCAAAAACACATTTAAAAACCAAATATTCTGGACCAAGGTGTTCACAACTTAAAAAGTGTAATGAAGAATCAACACATACTCAAATAATATACAAAAAATAATAATTATGAAAAGTTTGATGTGTCTGTGTCCAGGATTGCCCTGGATATATTTGACGTCTCATAGTTCCATGTTCCTTTCATACAATTTTGATTACACACGTGGCGGAGCACCTGGTCTCTCTTCCCAGGTGGAAGTTCACGTGTCTAACCTAACTTGTCAGTTCCAAAGTTTTTACTTTGCTTCTGGTTTGTGGTTCGGACATGGATTAGTATGATATATAACAATGCACTTTTCTTACAATTCTATTAACTTTCGACATTTTAAACATTATTTATAACACATGTTGGAAATCATACAAAATCAAATTGTAAGTATCCAATTGACATTACCAATCAAGATTTGAATGACGACTTGTTCCTTTATTTATATCTATAATTGCAAAGCGCATGTTTTTCAGCAATATATTTTTATTTCCTATTGTGAAGAAAATTACCTTCGTAAAGGTTTTTGTCGAATCAGCTTACAATGAAAAAGGAGTCAATAAGTTTATTGGATTAAGAAACCAGACAGATGAGCTGCAATCATTTTTGCAATATATTTTATTGTATTTAGAATACATTTATAGAATCACTTTACCAAAAACGGTTTTGTACCGATTCCTGTCAGCTACATTAAAATAAAAACATTAAAGCATCATTTTACAAAAACTCCAATTTTTACTGGATATTTTTGCGTTATTTTGTAATGTTGTTGTGTTAATTTCAAATTGAATCGATCATACTTATTTCATGTTAATACTAAACAACATTTTTCAATCTCGTTTACAAAGTCGAAATCAAAAAAATTTAAACAAAAAATACATGATATTGAAATTGAAATTTTACCTTATTGAAAGTAAGCAATCTAATTATATAAGGAATAATAAACAAGTATTATTCGATTATTTTTACTATTAAAATGTATGAATGTTTATGGATGATTAATACTGTTATAATATCTCAAATAGATTGTTCATTTCTCAATGAACGCATTATAGATAATGATTTTTATCAAATAAAATTTGTAATCATTAATACAATAGATAATGACTTTTATCAAATAAAATTTGTAATCATTAATACAATAACTACAAATTTTAACCATGATGGAAATTTGCAAAAATTCTAACGGACTATCAATAAATTAAACAAAAAACTTAAGAAATAACATGTATATTCCCTGCCGATTAATCCAATAAAAATAATGAACAAAAGTTCAAAAAATAAACTTGTCATGTTATAAGAAATGAACAAAAATAAATTCTGCATTGGGAAATGTACAAACTTAACCAAGATAACGTGATTTTAACATTGATATATACTCCGACTTGTCTTAATGCTTCCACACCAGACTAAATCTAGTAAAATCCAGCCAGTGTGTCTCTATTGTTTTACATTTTATTACATTTTCGTTGTATGATGTGACTTAAGCTTACTGCCTTGTGCATTTGATCTTCATTTTATTGCTATTTTCCATAGTTAATCAAATTGGTATAATTGCTTTGAAAAACTTATTTTGTATCATAAAGTTCTAAGACGTGATAGATATATCCTTTAGAATTAAAAAGAAAAAATCTTAATCTTGAGGATTACACAATGCGTAACAAATTTTAGCTTAATTCAGAATAATGTAAAAACAAAAAAAATCCCGTTTTTTCTATAGATAAGGGCTTTTCCAAGACTTTTGTCAAGTGAATAAAATCTAAACACGTGTTGTCATCATGTAAATTTTTATTCTTAATCATCTGTAAGCACGTGTTGAACTTCAAACAATGTAATTAGGAATGCAAAATTCACTTTTCAACTAAATTGAATGGCACTGAAAGGAGAACAGTTTGGTAAAAACGAAGAAGATCAATATTCAATCAAAATGCAGAAACAGTGATTGGAAATTTAAATCTGAGTAATTAAAGAAAACAGGAAATGAATGTTGAATTTGAGATCAGCCATAGTCTCGAAAAAGAAGACATAACTATAATGTTATTAACGGTTCGTTTTATAAAGCAACCTTTGAATATTTTAAATAACATGTGTACTGTTTTTACATTGTTTTGTAGTTGGTATCTTAAGTTCGCGGTGTTTTGTTCATTGCTAGACACAAGTTTTTAATCATATATTGTTCAATTCAAATTTAATTCTTCTGTCGTATTGGTAATTATGCAGAAAATTGAAAACAATATTTTTTTTATTTATTGTTTTTGAAAGTTTTACACATAGATTGAAAATGTTATTGTTGGGTTAATGATATTTCAATTCTCCTTTGTTTCATAGATTATGATTAGTTACGCCTCTTCTGCTATTTTTGAATGAAATAATTGTATATTAATGTCGTAAAGCTATCATGGTCTACTCATACATGTGTATTGTATTGATATCACATAGCAATGTTGTAAAAGTATTTATTACCCCGATTTCTGTTTTTATAAATTCCATTAATTAAATCATAAAAATGGAAATAATTTGATTTTGTCTTTCCGCCATGGAATAATAAAAGATTTTGACATTTTGCAAACGAACCAAAAAGAAAAATTATTTTTATTAAGTGCTACATTGTAATTATAGGTAAACATTGATTTTACAGTACTCTTGATATACAGTTGTATTTAGATATACAGAAATTCAGAGTATATATTATAAAATGTTTTCTAAAAGAAATGTTTTATCGATATATAGAATTAAAAAAATGTGACATTTTGTATACGTAATAAAAATAACAATTACTTTCATTTTATATAAAATATTTTTAAAACAAATGCTTAAAGCTGAAAAATGATTTTAAAGTACACTTTTTCTAAAGAATAAATTCAAAGGATAAATGTGTCTCAGTGTCAAGTGTTTTAAACTAATGTTTTATCAATATCTGTAATATAAATATTGCAAAATAAAAATACAATTATATCTGATTTAATCTTCTTTTATCTGAAAGTGTTAAACTTGATTCAATAAATCGGATGACTTGAATGAATTATACTCTTTTCACTATTCGCATGGCAGCCGATCGTTCAAAATTAATCCATTACGTCCGTATCCAATGAAATAGAACAGAAGTGATTGAGTATGATTGAGTATTGAAACAAACGTAAACAGAGGAATGTAGTTATTTTGGAGGATTTTGGTAAGTCGAATTAACCACGTTTTTATTCTACTGTAACAACAATAAAGTGGAGCATAAAAATGCTGGTCCATTTTAAAACCAAAATCCCACAAAGATAAAAATTTGAATATTGCAATTAGGAAATGCATGAAAATATTTACCAGATAAGTACTCACAGGGGACCCGAATGCATAAGAACTATTTGTTTGACTAGCTAGATCTGTCACACTTAAATGAAGAAAACGTTTTACTGTACAAAATGTATGTGATCAATTGATTTTATTGGGCTAAATACTATCCTGTAGACATTTATTTTACAAATGATCATTTTAAACAATCAATTTCATGTCTGGGTTGAATGACATTTTTTGGAACAGAAGTAGTATAGTGGGTAAGAGATAGCTCTCATCCATGGTTTAATACCTCTGCATCTCTGGGTTATTCAAAGCAAACGAATCAATAGAGAAAACAATTAATGATATCCGCATTACTCGCACTTGTTTAATACCGATGCAACAAAGAATAAATCAAGGATGAAATTTTCTGACTATATGCGACGAACCGAAGTCCTATGTCTCCTTTGTTTTTGATGTTTAATATACATATGCACGAAACTAAACTTACACTTCCGGATCACCCGACTTGACTTCCCTGGTGGAAAATTCAGTGTTTAACTTAATTTAATAGTCTTCGAGGAGCTTTTATTTTTGTTGTTTTTTGGGCGGGAAGATTATAGCTTGGGCATTGATCGGTTTGTTTTTGATTGATAGATATATAAGACAGGATAAAAAATTAATTCTGCAGTATTAGATGACAATACAACAAACTTTAGTATATCTACTATATACAAAATAACAACATTACTGCTACCTTAGCAACGGTATAGCCGAAACAATATGAGTATTTGATATAGGACTTTATTGAACTTATTAAAAATAGAGAAATTCATATTAAAGTTTAGTAAAAACATCAACCATGTAATTATCATTGATTATACAATTCCATGTCTGAGCATTTGATCACCTTCCTCAATAATTTTTAACATTTGTAACTAATAGAATCTTTTATCGATAAGAATGTCTAACACTAACTCGAATGGAATCATCTGACCAATACTCGTTTTCAGAAAATTTGATTTTTCACAAATTACAATGTAAGATTCTTTTCTCATTGCATCTGAACAATGTAAACACACTGTTTTATGCTTACTGTGCTACAAATACAAATTCTTATAATGCTGTTCATATCACTGAAAAATTACGTCATGGAGTTCAGCCATGTAAAACAAAAATGTGAGATTATTCTAAGTCTGCGTTTAAAATATTGTTATTTAGATTAAAAACTCTTTGTCGTTTAAGTGTTAAATCCTGCAACGGATAATTGATGGATAAACGCTGGCATCATTTTGACGACTACAAAGATGGTTTTTCCTATCATCGAATTTTCAGGTCACCATGACATTGACAATACGATGCAAGATCATGACCTCTTCTATTACTGGAAGAAAGCATAAAAAAACGAAAATCATTATCTCAGTGAGAAATTGATATCTTCTTTGTCATGTCTGTACTGATAAACCAGTATTGAATTTCTATGAAGGAAAAATTATTACAATCACATAATGAATTAGAGAACACATGTCTCATGCGGTAGCTCAGTTGGTGGAGTTCACGCTCCGTAAGTGGGAGGTCGTGGGTTCTATCCGCGGCTCGGTCTGACCCAAGACTTGAAAGTGGGTAGTGACTGTTATTTCGTCAAGCACTTGGCGTTACGAAATGAAAGTCACGGTTCTTTCAGATGGGAACTTAAAATAAACGAGGTCCCGTGTCACGGTGGGCTTGGCACGCTAAAGAACCTGCTGTATAATGCCATAAGCGCAACGCACAGGCAATATTTCTGCACATTTGCCTATACTGGCAAAGTCTCGATATAAGTGAAATATTCTTGACAGGGACGTTAAACGCCATTACTCAACTCAAGTGTCCGTTTCACATATTAGTCACAAGATATGGCAAAATGAAATGTAGCGGTGTCACAGTAATCTTCTTCAATAATGCTAAACTATTTTCATTATTATTGAAACTGTGTTCTTTCAGAGATTGTGGACACATTTTTACAAAATACTTTTTTCTGATTGTATCATTTCTGTGGGCAGTGATCTAATGTACAATCATTCATTCTAACCCAACTCTCATTTGTTTTTTCTTGATTGAATTAAAGAGACTGATTTCTTGTAGGAAAATACTAGGAAAATATCAATCTCTACAGCTTTCTGATATTAGTGGTTGACCGTTTTATTTTGATTTGAGCAGAAATCGGTTAGTTTTTTTGTTAACTTTTTAGAATGTTTCTATTTGACTTTTAAAACCATAAACCGGTATGTTTGTGTTTGATAGTTCTTTTCTTAAGCATTGGTCTGTACATAATGTTATAAACATTGATTTTAGATAGATCTTGAGACATTTTAAATGGTAGCAGCATTATTAACTTCAGAGGCCATCTCCCTGTAAAGACGTTATTGTATATATAATAATGTTTTGCGAGTCAACTACAATAATAAACTCATGTATTTTCACTAATGAAATCTTGAACTCCTATTGAACTCACGTTTCTCAAATACGTAACGCGGAAGTAAGACTGACAATGAAATATACAAATTTGTCGCTGGCGGTAAAAATCGACAGTTTTATTGCACTGTTTTTCCGATTCTTGGACAACATAATTATAGTGACTTGTTGGTAAGCTAATATTGTTTCACAATAAAGCTGGTGTTAATTTAATTATGCGTATTTAGGAACGACTAGTTATGAATTAATTGGGAGATACAACACGCTAAACGAGCGCATTTATTTGTTTGTGACCGCAAACATTACATACGGTGTCCATCCAAGGTCAGAAAGTTTTATAGTCAAAAGTAACAATATTTTTTTTCTTCGCTCATTTTTTACTGGCTTCATGATATCATTGCAAATGGTCATTCAGGTGTGGGGAAGTGAAGCCAGGCACTCTAGACCAGTAAGTACCTCCTGTTTGAAGTCTCTTAAATTCAATCAAGTAAGAAACAAATGAGACATGTGTTCTTTACATCATTTGGTGGCTGTATTCACAAAGAAGAAATCAATTTCTCACCGATATAATTATTTCCTTCCTTTGTTTTCCTCCTAGTAGTAGAATTCATGATCTCATGTTGTATTCTCTTTTTCATGCTGTCCCGGAAATTGGATGATAGGACAAACTTATCTATCTTTTTATTAAAAGTAGCCGGTCACAGGGCCTATAGGAAGTAAACTTAACCGCTACAGGAATTAACACTAACGCCATAAACTGAGTTTGGAACATAAATCACGAAACGTTTACACAATTAATTTAATATAATCACATGTTTCCCTTGTTTTACATATTTTGTTTTGTTGTGGCATGAAAGTATTTCCACATTGAAACATATGTAATTGGTCTTATATGTTTTTTCGCCTGCTGGTCAGTTACATAAATCTTTGACACCAGCCACGTCATACAAATGAAAATGGATCTATGGTATGTCATATATAGCCAGCAAATCTGATCCTTTAAATTGTCTTTGTTGCATTGGTATTAAGCATGCGAGTTATGCAAATACCATAAATTGTTTTTCGACGTTGGTTTGTTAGCTTTGAATAAATCGGCGGTTTTTAAAGTATATATCAGAGTTATATCTTCTTCACATACTACTACTTCGATTATTTTTGTTTCAATAATACAATGACATTGATACACACGTGGCGGGTGTAGCAAGCTAAACAGGAGGTGCTTACCCTTCAGGATCACCCGGCCTCACTTCCCTGGTGGAAATTTACGTGTCTTACCTAACTTGTCAGTTCCAAAGTGTTAACTTTGCTTCTGGATTGTAATTCGGACATGGATTAGTATGTTTGTTTTTGATTTAACCATGACGTGAAATATATTGTTTAAAATGCTCATTTTTAAAATAAGTATTTGCTGTGTAGTTTCGGCAAAATTTAACAATTTATCATATACATTTGTAAATCTTCAATTTTTTTCTATTTTTGATTGGCAGATGTAGCCAGTCAAACAAATGGTTCTTACCCACCCGGACTACCTGGGCGTACTTCTTCCCTTAAAGTTCACGTGTTTTGCTTAAATTGACATTTTCCCACACGTAAAGATTTATTGCCATTATCATTCAACCCAATGAATTATAAAATTGAAATCAATATACTATTCCATTACGATAAGGGCGTTCGAACTACCGACACACAAATCAAATCGTCTGGGATAATAATAGCAAGAAATCCAGGTTATCTCTGCTGTGCCAAAGTTATTTTCATGTAAAAGAAAAACATTATTGCCGTCTGGTTTGTATCAAAGTAAACAATAAATCCGTTGTTATACGTATGTTGAATACATATTAGTTTGGGATCTCTGTTTTCTTTCTTTATCTGCGACTGTCTGAACCATTTACAACCTACTGTGTGACAAATAATTGTTTTTCCTTTTTGTAAATGGTATTATTTTTCTATTACTATACATTGTATAGTTTTTGCACTTTGGGATGTGATTTGTACATCGACATGGTAATGATATTTATATAGATTTAAACGTCTTTGACCCGACACCTTTCCACAAAAGTACAAATCATGATATTGGCTTTAAAGGTTTGCAGTTATATTTTAAAATCGTTGCAGCGGTCTTTTAAGTCCATTATGTTTGGCAAATAATTGTGTTTCCCCTTTTGAAAAAAGGGTTCATGTTTCTTTTTTCAAATTCTATATATGTATAATAAACGTGTATGAATTGAATGATTTTTTTATATTTTGTTTGTCAAAAGTTTTTTTTTAATCTTAAAAACTAATCTTAACATTAAAAAATTAAACAATATTACTTATGTTTAACCATTACAGTTTAGTTTTGCTTCTTGTTGTTAATTTTATTTACATTTACCTTGTTATCATTGCAGAAATTTTTTATATTCATATTACACAACACCGTGACCAAAAGTAAGACAATGAACAAGAACATGACTATTTTGACTTCTGAAATGTTTAGGCAAAAAAAAAACCAATCTTTGATAAAAATGTTTCCGATATCCGTCAGGAATATCTAATAATAAATTTGAAAAATTGGAAAAACATGCTTTAAAATTTTAAATTGAGAAAAAAAATCCTAGACGCTCAGCGTGACAAACTCTTCAAAAGGTCATGCAATCATCCATTAAGTTAAAAATAACGGATTATATAGATATTTTAAATTTTATCATCTTTAGGCTGGATTTTCATCCTCGTTTTCATGATTTTTGTTTTTGTATTTTGGCAATATTGTATTCAGCTGATGAATATTCTCTTTTACATCTGAACATATATTGTTTACATATGAATTATTCATTTCTCATAATGCAAAAATTTAATACAGTAATAATTAAATATATATATACAAATAATAATATATACATACAACATACACAACAAATAAGAAACTAACTTGGAGGAATTACCTTCTCAAACGTAGTTACTATAAATTTGCATATTACTGTATTAAGTTTTTTATTTGCTTCTAGGTTGTGATTTTGTCATGGATTTGTATGTTTGATTTTCATTAAGTAATTCAACATTTCATAATTTTGGTCCAAGCACCACTGATTGTAATCCGAAACGGCCGTCTAGTGCTGTAAAATTAAAAGGAGAATAATATGTATTTACATTGTTTTGAGATAGTAAAGGACAAGTCGTGGTGATTGTTTTATTTTAAAAAAAACATAAAAACACGATATAAAGATATCTATGACCAAAGTCATTACATACAGTACAATTTCTGTTCCCATATGGAGTACAATTACTTGCCTTTGTTATTGTATGTAAATTGTTATCATATGAAGCTCAATGAAAACAGGTCATCACGTATGTCATGTAGCTCCCGGTCTTAGTTCTTGAATGTTTGTTTAACTCCATCTAGCTAAAACAGAATTTAATTAAGAGGGATATCGTATGAAAAGCTTAACTATCTTTTTCTTTATTTTTAATTTAAAGTAATGTCATTTGGCTACAAATAAGAAACCACTTTGACGTTTTTATGACATTGTTAAAGTACAACAATATAACTATATTCCATGAATGCTTATTTCACAAACCTGTTATTCAGATGCAAATATTTTGTTATTTAGCTTTAATTTAAAACTGAATAGATTTTTAAAAAACAACATTTTTCCGAAGAACTGTTTACTTTGGCAATAAGGTAAATATTGTTTCTCCGATATATATTAAAAACAGATAAAACATGCAATTCTGTAATTAAATTGATTTGGCTTTGATCGCTATGTCAGAAATTTTATTGTCATAGCTTAAAAGTTTTACAATTCCTCATCAGTAGTGCTTGGACCAAAATTGTGAAACAACAAGGGTTAATATCCAACTAAAATATATTCAAGCAAATATTAAATTAAGCTAAAGAAATACTTCACATGAGGGAGTATATCTTACTTTTTGATAGCCTTGTTAAAGATGCAATGACATTTCCACTTCAGCACCAGACATATTACATAAATGGATGAAAATGGATAAAACATTAAAAGAAAATCCATCATTAAAAGGTTTAATCGTATAAAGACACACTGCAAGATTTACGTTGACTTTAATTGTGTTAATAATTGCAATTTTATCTTGTGTGTTTAATTGTTTTGAATTTCGTAAAAGAATAAAAGTGGATACGAGGGATATAATTTTGTTAACTATTGCAATCTTGTCTGGTATATGTAATTATTTTAAATTTCACAGATTAAGAGCACAAATAAAATAGTTGTTAAAGTTATTGTCAAGGGATTCGGTAATCGCAATTGAGATGTAGTTTGAAAGAATTGTTAAGGATGTGTTCATTATAGAAATTGAATTAAGTGCATGTATAACGATAAATAAAGTAACAAATTAAAAAAAAAAGTTGGAGAAAAATAAATCTTTCACTTTCCTAAAAATAACATATAATTGTATATTGCTTGATTTTCACGATGTAAAATATTTTGCGGTCTAACATGATTAAGTGGAAAGAATTGACGGATCATCGGCCGACAAAGGCCCAGCATGCTTGAATTACAAACAAAAAAATTAAACTCGGCCTGAATTGTGATATTTAATGACGTTTCTGACAATATATCTTCATAAGTTATCGTTGTGCTGCTTTGGTACCGTGATGGCGGCCAGTGTCAGAACATAAAAGTCGCGGCTGGCGATACGTCAATTGGATGAGAACCTGAAATGTTTACTGAATGCCTCAAGATGTCGTATACTAGTTTCAATTTAACAACACTAGACGGCCGTTTCTAAAACAATATTTCTCATCAGTAGTGTTTAACACAAAATTGTGAAACTTAAACTTTTCAAGGTGTTGAAAGAAATATGAGGACCTAAATATATTTTGCCGAATGAAGTTAAGGAAAAATTTGAACGCGGGGTCATAATTGATAAAATATTAAACTGTTACATATTAAACAAAGGGATTCGGTTTCAGTTTATAACTTACCTTAAGCAGTTTATCATCAAAATGAAACTCGGATTCTAGATAAAACGCAGGAGTTTAAATAAGAAGTACAACAACAATGTTGTAAATTAAACCATACTAATCGAAAAAGCACATCAAGCCTAAGTTACAAGTAAATAAATCTTGAAACACAAAAACATATCTACCCATTTTCAAACCACAAACAAATGTTAAACAAAGCTTTGACAAAACTAAAACAAACATGGCTCAATATAAGTAAACCTTATTCTTACCTACACATAAGGCTAATGAGAATCAATGACTGATCAAAGGTAATAGTTTTTTTGTGGCTCCTGATAAACTACACTGGTCCTATGAATATAGAATAATGGAAGAGGCTTTCATGTATATGGGAGTGAATAACAACGGCAGATGATGAACCATAAATCTATATGTAATATCGAATACCCAAATATCACCTCCTTCATTTTAATACATGTAAGAAATGGTAAATATAAATATCAGAAATAAAAGAATTCTGAAAAATACATGTTTTAGGACAACTGATTATAGTTGAGCCTAGATACGCATTTCTTTAGATTAGTAGCCTAAATAGTACGTACCTCAAAGGATGAGTGACCCACATATTTACTCTATCATACAAGGTCATTACATATGCATTTAAAAGAGTAGTAACATATTTAACCAAAATTTTGATTACGTATTTTCCTTTAACAGAATATTATCTTGATACAATATCAAATTGTCCCCGAGTCCAATAAGTCATGGTTCAGCTACATGTCAGACTGTGTATGTGGAAGTCCAATTATAAAAGAAACAAGTCGAACAATTTAGGTTGAAAACGAAGACAAAAAGACTATTGTTCTAGAATTAGATGTTTTTTTTTTCTATGAAACTTTTTCTATTAACAACGGATGTCACATATTTCCATGAACTATACCGTATATAAACATACAGAAAATCAATTATTTCTTGTACTTTCTTCGTTATGACACTTCTAGTAATTTAACAAAAATACTGTTTCAAAAACATCATATGGATTGTGACATTTGATAGCTTATCTACAGTACAGACCTGTCGAAAGTTTAACTCTGAGCTAACAGATTATCGCCGAATCAACTGTTCCAGCTGAGCTCAACATTAATTTCATTTCGGCAGCCGGTATACATATCGCTTAGCAGCTTTTTGCTCATGAGATGTCCAATTCTCGGTCACTAGAAAGCTGGACTTTGACTTCTTTTAGTTAGCGCATTGATAAACTTTCGACAGGCCTGTGCTGTCTTCAAAATATAAAAATAAACCTCAATTGCGTGAATCAGGTCTATTATTGAAAATGTGTTTCTCGAGAAATATTATAAATTGATCACAAAATCTGTTTCGAAATAAAAACAAGTATTCCAACTATAAAAGAAACAAGTCGAACAATGTAAATTGGTTGAAATGAAGGCAAAAAGTATACAATATAATACAAACGGGTCAAACAGTTTAGATTGACAATGAAAGCAACAAGAACATGTGGCTTTAGTATGAAGTATACTTTTTGCTATGAATCTGTTTTTAATAACGTATGTCACATATTTCCATGAACTATATCGTGAGTAAACATAAAGAAAATCAATTGTTTCTTATACTTTCTTCTATTTGACACTTCAAGTAACTAAACAAAAATACGGTTTGTATACTGTTTCAAAAATAGCATATGGATTGTTACATTTGATAGCTTATCTACAGTACAGACCTGTCGACAGTTTTACACTAAGCTAACGAATAATCGACGAATCGACTGCTCCAGCCTGGTTTAACATTACTTATATTTCGGCAGCTGGTAAACATATCGCTAAGCAGTTTTTTGCTCATAAAATATCAATACTTCGGTCACTAAGAAGCCTAGTTTGATTCCTTTTCGTTAGCACATTGATAAACGTTCGACAGGTCTGTGTTGTTTTCAAAAAAGAATAATAAATATAGATCCATTGCGTGAATCAGGTCTATTATTGAAAATGTGTTCCTCAGATTTATTAAAAATTGATCACAAGATCTGTTTTGACTTTTATTTATTTATTTTTTTTATTTTTTTAAATTATAAACTAACACTAAACTTTGATGGTTTCTGAGAATTCTTTAATAACTTGGAGGATATCATTAATCAAGAAAAATGTTTAACTTCCCACAAAAAAGTTTTTGTTCAATAATAACATATTTTTTTAAAAGACAAGAATGAGATATGTACGTAAAAAGATGTTCTTGGCAGCAGTTAACGGAAACAAGCTTCTTCAGAACATAAATTATAGAAAAAAACAACCAAGAGACAATAAGAACGAAAAGCAATATTACACACCTGTCGAAAGTCTAAATTAAGGAACAAATAAACGAATACGTGCCAAATTGGGAGCTCATCTCGGCTTCTCATAAGTTTTATTTGGACAGCTTTCTGTCATTGGCTATCTAACTAGAAACACCATATTTAAGGGATGATCAGCTATGTTCGTGTTTAACATAATTAATATGTCAAAATATTGAGTTCTTTATATTTTTAATTCCTAATGTAAGTTGTATCCCAAGACATTCCTGACTCCAGTTTCAAAAAAGTTTCTGGACTGGGATTTTCTATTGCTTGAATCTGACAAATTTATAATACCACAAATTAAAAAAAATCACATCTGCCAGGTTTAAGTTGAGGAATGTCTTGGCTAGGAAATAATTGTGAAACTGGGGCCTAAATGACCAACCATTTGCATCTAATTTAGTTGAAGTCTTAAGAAAGTCTTTAAAAGCTACACCGGGGTCCTTAAACATATCTGACACATGTGTATAGATATTGAAGGGAAAAATATAGATTATATTGCAATATACTCGCCAAAATCCTAACCCGTACATATTGGTTGGTTGGTTGAATGTTGCTTAACGTCGCATCAACAACTTTTCAGCTATTCGCGACGAGAACTATTTTATTAAATTAAATCTATGAACAAGTTTGTGTATGCATGTGAAGTGTTGGTGTGTTGTATGGTCTGCCTTGAATTAGAGCGCATCAGGGCAACTTTAAACTTTAACTTTAAATCTCGCCGCAGACAAGCGTATCACTCTTCCAGTCACATTATACTGATACCAGGTTAACCAGTAAAGGCCAACAACAAAAATCCACTTTTCCACATGTGGTCTGAGCGGGACTCGAACTTACAGCGGTAAGAGACCCTGAATTTGTAGACTGACATCTTATTTATTAGGCCACCGCGGTCTCTCCGTGTATATAGGGATCATAACATATTAAATCCCCCCCTGTACTTTTTGTCTGGATAGGCTGATAGTTTAATTCCTTCAATTCCGACATCCTTTTTATGCTGACAATCCCTGTGTTTTACTTAATTTGCAGTTTTAAATTTCTTTGCAATTGAAAATTGGTATGCGTGTTGTTGATTGTGTCGTATTCTTGTATGTGCTTCATCGTGTTGCTAGGTTTTATTCTTTCGTCTAAAAATTAGACCTTTGCTAGCATTGTAAAACGGAATTTAACAAAAATTTTATCTAATTAAAATATCAAAATAGAACATACAAAATCCATTGTATTTTTAATCGGAAAAGCGACCCGGACTATCCAGTGGTCACCTCCAGACTGACGCTAAAAACCAACTAAAAATAAAAAACAGTATCAAAATAATAGCCGCATTATATCTTGATTTCTTAACACAAAAAATCTGAGAAATAGCTATTAGTTTCATATTACCGGGAAATCCGGAACCAAAGAAACAAAGGTTAAAAATCAAATATTTAAAAATTAATCTGTAAGAAACCATAAAAACTAGTTAAGGAATCGTTAATTAGTCATTTATTTAAACATGTTCATAACTGTCACACTAGCAATCTATTTGCCATGGTTAACATCATTAAATGCTATTGGTTTTTTCATCAAGCATTTTTTCGGAACCATCTTTCTGAATTACGTAATGCAATAACTTAATTTGCCAGTTTTACCAGTCTTTTACTTAGTTGTCGGTGTCGAAGCCAGAAATAAACTGATCAGGAATCTAAATGTTTATGTACCTTTAATGCACAGCCCTACATAATAAACTGCTGGCAAGACAGTCCTTACCTTTTAAATTAATAAGTGCGTACTCAAAGGCTGTGTGTTTCCCACGTTAGTTTTTTCGCCTTGTTGTTTGTGTTACATATTCAAAGGCTGTGTGTTTCCCACGTTAGTTTTTTCGCCTTGTTGTTTGTGTTACATATTCAAAGGCTGTGTGTTTCCCACGTTAGTTTTTTCGCCTTGTTGTTTGTGTTACATACTCAAAGGCTGTGTGTTTCCCACGTTAGTTTTTTCGCCTTGTTGTTTGTGTTACATATTCAAAGGCTGTGTGTTTCCCACGTTAGTTTTTTCGCCTTGTTGTTTGTGTTACATACTCAAAGGCTGTGTGTTTCCCACGTTAGTTTTTTCGCCTTGTTGTTTGTGTTACATATTCAAAGGCTGGGTGTTTCCCACGTTAGTTTTTTCGCCTTGTTGTTTGTGTTACATACTCAAAGGCTGTGTGTTTCCCACGTTAGTTTTTTCGCCTTGTTGTTTGTGTTACATACTCAAAGGCTGTGTGTTTCCCACGTTAGTTTTTTCGCCTTGTTGTTTGTGTTACATACTCAAAGGCTGTGTGTTTCCCACGTTAGTTTTTTCGCCTTGTTGTTTGTGTTACATACTCAAAGGCTGTGTGTTTCCCACGTTAGTTTTTTCGCCTTGTTGTTTGTGTTACATACTCAAAGGCTGTGTGTTTCCCACGTTAGTTTTTTCGCCTTGTTGTTTGTGTTACATATTCAAAGGCTGTGTGTTTCCCACGTTAGTTTTTTCGCCTTGTTGTTTGTGTTATATATTCAAAAGCTGTGTGTTTCCCACGTTAGTTTTTTCGCCTTGTTGTTTGTGTTACATACTCAAAGGCTGTGTGTTTCCCACGTTAGTTTTTTCGCCTTGTTGTTTGTGTTACATATTCAAAGGCTGTGTGTTTCCCACGTTAGTTTTTTCGCCTTGTTGTTTGTGTTACATATTCAAAGGCTGTGTGTTTCCCACGTTAGTTTTTTCGCCTTGTTGTTTGTGTTACATATTCAAAGGCTGTGTGTTTCCCACGTTAGTTTTTTCGCCTTGTTGTTTGTGTTACATATTCAAAGGCTGTGTGTTTCCCACGTTAGTTTTTTCGCCTTGTTGTTTGTGTTACATATTCAAAGGCTGTGTGTTTCCCACGTTAGTTTTTTCGCCTTGTTGTTTTGTTACATACTCAAAGGCTGTGTGTTTCCCACGTTAGTTTTTTCGCCTTGTTGTTTGTGTTACATATTCAAAGGCTGTGTGTTTCCCACGTTAGTTTTTTCGCCTTGTTGTTTGTGTTACATATTCAAAGGCTGTGTGTTTCCCACGTTAGTTTTTTCGCCTTGTTGTTTGTGTTACATATTCAAAGGCTGTGTGTTTCCCACGTTAGTTTTTTCGCCTTGTTGTTTGTGTTACATATTCAAAGGCTGTGTGTTTCCCACGTTAGTTTTTTCGCCTTGTTGTTTGTGTTACATATTCAAAGGCTGTGTGTTTCCCACGTTAGTTTTTTCGCCTTGTTGTTAGTGTTATGTATCCAAATGTTGCGTGTTTCCCACGTTAGTTTTTTCGCCTTGTTGTTTGTGTTATGTATCCAAAGGTTGCGTGTTTCCCACGTTAGGTTTTTCGCCTTGTTGTTTGTGTTATCTAAAGACAAGTATATTTTTCAGCAACAAATTTGTAATAATATAATTTTTCATATATTCCTACCCTTTAGCAGATTAGAAAATAAAATAACATGACGCCACGGTTCCCTGTACGCATTTCTACTAGTGTAAACTAACTTTTATTCGCGTGCGCTTAACTTTCGCGTGCTTTGCGAGAACAAAATAATTGGGAACTTCTGTCCCTGCCCGAGAATGGTATTATTTTACCCATTATTCACCTAAAGACCGTATGGCAAATGTTAATAGACACAAAATAGTTTTTGAAAAGATAATCGCGAAAGTTAAAAGCCGCGAATAAAAATTAATTTTCTGTATTGGGCGTAAGGAGGCTTTAAGCAATCCTTAATTACATCTTAAAGTTTAACCAGCAATAAAATGGGTGGATTATTCTTTCGATGCCTTTACGTTTTATATTTTTTGTATACTTAGTTTAGTGATCATGTTTAAAATGTCAAAAATTTTCTATTTATTATTTTTTTATTTTAGTCTGAAAACACTTTATGACTATGGTACTTCAATTTATAGTGTTTTCTCCGTATATGGGTGCGTTTGAACCAAAGCCAGCTCTGATCTTTACAAAAATAGTTAGCGATTGTTCTTTCGTCGAGCACTCGGCATGTAAACATAAAAGTAACTGGGTCTCCAGAAGAGACCTTAATTACTTACGAATAACCCGTATCAAGATAGGCATGACATGCTAAATTACCCTTCTTGCACATTGCACTGAGCGCACTCCTACGAAAAAGCACTGTTACTTAACGTATATCTGATGACGCCTCTATACTAGTGAAATGTTCTTGACTTGGACGCAAAACTCCTTTATCGAAGCTCGAATCAGAAATGACGTTTTAACTAAAGCCAGATCTGACCTTGACAAAAGTAGCTAGTTACTGTTCATTTGTCAAGCACTCGACATTTAAACACAAAAAACACTGAGTTATCAAAAGGAGACCTTAATTAACATAACCCGTGTCAAGATAGGGATGACAACGTTAAATTACCCTTCCTGTACATTGCACTGAGCGCACTGCTGGGAATAAAACATCGCTACTGAACTTATATCTGATGACATCTCGATATTAGTGAGGACTTGGACGCAAAATTCCTTTATAGAAGATCGAATCAGAAATGACGTGTTATCCCAAGCCAGGTCTGACCTTGACAAAAGTAGCTAGTTACTGTTCATTTGTCAAACACTTGACATTTAAACATAAAAACCACGGAGTTATCCAAAGGAGACCTTAATTAACAGATAACCCGTGTCAAGATAGGCGTGACAATGTTAAATTCCCCTTCCTGCATATTGCACTTGGTACACTCTAGTAAAAACATCGCTACTTAACTTATAGCTGATAACGCCTCTATATAAGTGAAATATTCTTGACTTGGACGCGAAAACCCTTTCAATCAATTAGTACGCGTACTGACTTCATCGATTGAGTGAGTGAGTGAGTGAGTGCGTAACGGTGTTCAACGTCCCAGTCAAGAATATTTCACTTATATCGAGACGTCGCCATCTATAGGCGAAGGTGCAGAAATTTTACCTGTGCGTTGCGCTGATGGCATTATGCAGCAGGGTTCTTTAGCGTGCCAAGCCCAGCGTGACACGGGACCTCGTTTATTTTAAGTTCCCATCCGAAAGAACCGTGACTTTCATTTCGTAATGCCGTGTGCTTGGCGAAAGAACAGTCACTACCCACTTTTAAGTCTTGGGTCAGACCCGGCCGGGGATCGAACCCACGACCTCCCACTTACGGAGCGGGCACTTTACCAGCTGAGCTACCGCAGTGGTCTGACTTCGTCGAATTTTGACTGGTGCATAAAACAACCATTACCTTGCTCTATTTCGTTGACCCTTTTAAGCAATATCTCAAGTGTCCGTTTCATAAATTTAGTCACAAGATATGGCAAAAATAAATGTAGCGGTGCCACAGTAATCTTCTTCAATAATGTTAAACTATACCCTTTATTACTGAAAATGTGTTTTTCAGAGATTGTGGCCACATTTTACAAAATACTTCATTTCTGTGGCCAGTCACCTAATGTACAAACATCCATTCCTTTTAAAGAAAAATGGAGCTGTTGGAAATAGCAATTTTTTTTTAATATTAAGTCAATTAAAAAATTTATTGCGTGTGCAGATTTTTTCAAATAAGATTTTGAGTAGAGACTGACAGTGTACATTTGGTCAGTTCCTAATAAAATGATGCCACTAGAAAAAATGGTAAAGTTTTATTATATAAGGTCACGATCTCTGAAAATGGGGTTTTAGTAATAATGAATATGTTTTAAGCATGGCTTGTTTGACTTTCAAACAAAAAACTCATATTTCTTCAAAACTCTGTATTGGAACTGGTTTATTATTATTAACAACTTGTTGTTTGAATAAATTATAAACGAACATGGCGTGACATAAAGATAGAAAATATTTTATAGCCTTGAAACATCATTCAAGATTTCCAATTATGACACTTTTGATTAAAAATCGTAATTTTTTTTAGAGATTTAAATAGCCAACTTACTCCAAAAACCTAATTACAATTGCACGTTTGTAATTGCAAAATCACGTTTAAAAAGCATTTTACTGTTAGGAAAATGATTAACAAAGACAATATAAACTATAGTTGTTAAACTACAAAATATAAGTGTTATTTCACTCTGACACACTTTTAACAAACAAATTCAGTGCATAAGAACCCACCGCCAACAGGTTCTTTTTTGTGATTTGCACTTATCTTTAAAGCGGCCTCAATTTCGATAGAAATAAGCAAACCATTTCGGGTTAACGATTTGCGCATCTCCTATCCCACAGAGTTTCGTGAAATACTAGTAGTTCTTCATAGTGTTTGAGAATAAATGCAGACAAGAATTTCAAACGAACGGAAGAAAGGAAGAAGTGAAGGACGGGTGGAAAATTTAATATCTCCTTTTTTTGAAAGGCAGGGACTAATAATTGTGATTGAAATTCTGTCGAATTACGGTACAGACCTGTCGAAAGATTAACAATCTGAAATCGAATCAGTGCTGAATCTGCGACTTTTCTCCATCTCCTTTGTTATCGACAGCTTTTGGACAGCTGCTGATTTTCTGCCAGTAGCTATTCATATCTAGGCAATTTGGCAGGTTTTTTTTTTTTTTTTTTTTTTTAGATATAAATTTTCGACAGGTCTGTATACTGTACAACCCATCAAATTGAGGGAATGTTGTCAGCAAAAATACATCAAAGCTTCATTACTGTCCAAGATAATATGACAAGACAGAAGCGGATGTGGCAAAATGGTGTTTTACATCCCAGACAAAATTCTAGAATTTAGCAAAGCGGAGTGTCAAGTAAATATTCACATACTTTGTACTTTAAACTTGGGTATAGTAAAAAAAAAGGTTGATTGAGTGGGGTATCACATTACAGTCAAGAAAATTTTACCTATAGCAAAACATCATCGACTAAAGGTAAAGTCATAGAAATTTTACTTTTCCAGTGTTCTAGGGTCAATGCGCTATTAGGGTTTCTCAGTGCTCCACGCATTTCATGATACGGGGTGTAGATTTTTTAATTCCCTTCCGATGGACCCCATGACTGATTTCTAAATGCAAAAGAACGGCCATTACCTTGGCCTTACCTGACAGAGGTTCGAGCTCCAACCTCCCTGCAAAAAGGGAGCAAGCATTCTACATGACACACAAAAGAACATACCATTTAATGTTCGATGTTGTTTTTTTTTTCGGAGCACTAGTCAAATTAAATAAACGCTCCGTAAGTGGCAGGTCGGGAGGCGGGGTCGAACCCCAACCGGGTCTGACTCAAGCCTTGAAAGTGGGTAGTGACTGTTCTTTCGCCAAGCACTCGACATTACAAAATGAAAGTCACCGTTCTTTCGGATACATGATAAAGAACCCTGCTGTATAATGCCATTAGCGCAACGCACAGGAAAATTTCTACACCTTCGCCTATAGCTGGCTACGTCACATTATAAGTGAAATATGCTTGACTTTGACGTTAATACCATTACTCAACTCAACACCACCAGTGAAGTGAGACTTGGTATTTCGGAAGTGTAACCACCTTCAGTATAGCTAGCTTCATCTACCAAAGGTGTAATCATGATTGATAACAGCTTAAGTGATACTTTTGATGTACTGTTTTATTCATTACACAAATAACAAAGTACTAACGTAGGTCATATATTCCATTGTAATCTATTACATTAAAAAGTACAATGTATGAAAAAGTCTTATTTGACAATCGTAAGCATACAGTAACCATGCGTCACCATGTTAGGTGGAGTCGATATATTTGTATTTTCATCACTTTTATCACAGATAAGGTCTTCAAATTGCAGTCCTTAAACTAGCATATACATATATACAGTCAAACTTGTTTATGAAGGACATCTAAGGAAACCGGTAATGTGGTTCTTAAAGGCAGGTGACGCTTATATGAAGGTTGAAATAACATGAGTAAAGAGCAACTGACATAAAAATTTTATGACCTTTAAAAACAATGAGATACATATGGCGAGAAACAGAACCAGGACCGATTCATGTCTGCGGGGCAGTGAATTGCTACAGACTGTTCATATTTCATTGTTGATTACGTCACTAAACACCAATCAAAAGATGTATCTAGATCTTATAATTTTAATCTTAAATTCTAAGATCTAAATAATTTTTTTTGTACGCATGAATTTTTAAGAAATATGCTTCCCGGAAAACCGAAGACATTGTGACGTAAATGGTGTTATCAGTGACGTAATCACATAGAAATGTGAACAGTGTGTGGTAATTCACTGTCCTGCACACACGATGCGGTCTTGATACTGTTTCCCGCTAATTTATCTCATTATCCTTATATAAATGGCCTTTAAAGCGGGTTGACTGTATACTGTTATTGGAATACAGTAGAACTATCGGAAGTTAACACTAAACTATGAATTGGTTCCCCATCCACAGCTTATCCAGATGTTAATGTTGAATGTTGCTTTAAGTCGCACCAGAAATTTTTTAGCTATTCGCAACGAGAACTCTTTTATTAATCTCTATGGATTAATCTATGAACACATCTATGAACACATAAAGTGTGGGTGTGTTTTATGGTCTGCCTTGTATTAGCGCGCACTCAGGGCGACTTGACGGTGCTAACTCACTGAGTCAGTACACCGCAGACACTATATTGACACCGGATAAACCATTGCAAGTAAATGACAGCGGCAAGGAAAATTTATTTTCCCACATGTGGTCTGAGCGGAACCATCAATTCGAATACTGACGCCTTATTCATTAGGCCACCGCGGCCTCTAGATCTACACAGCTCATCCAGATTCCTCGTTGACTATGTCTAAGCGACTCTTTTTGTCACTACCTATCCGACCACTGTTGTAGCTCAGTTGGTAGAGTGCTCGCTCCGTAAGTGGGAGGTCATGGGTTTGATCCCCGGACTAAATACTTAAAAGTTGGTAGTGACTGTTCTTACGCAAAGCACTCAGTATAACGAAATAAGTCACGGTTCTTTCGGATGGGAACTTAAAATAAACCAGGTCCCGTGTCATGGTGGGCTTGGCACAATTTAGGACTTTGCTGTATAATTCCATCAACGCAACACACAGGCAAAATTTCTACACTTTCGTCTATAGCTGGCGACGTCTCGATATAAGTGAAATATTCTTAACTGGGACCTCAAACACCATTACTCAACTCCCACTACCTATCTACATCTCGGTCACTCGGCAGCTGATCTTTGTCTGATTTTCTTGCTCAGTGTTAAACTTTCGACAAGTCTGTACCCTATATTACCAAACTAAATTGATATAGGCAAACAGCATTGACCTGTCCGCTTGACCTTTTATTAGGAAATGCATGTAAAAGGATCAACCCAATGCATGGGTAGTGTTAAGATACATGTTATAAATACACATGACACATGTACTCTATGAGGTGAGTATATCTCATGATGTATACAAAAAAACGCCTGTGCTCCTATAAATAGATGTACTCGGTCCGTGATAGATATTCAAATAAAAGGTCAATCGCACAAGTCAAAGTCGTTTGCCTATATCATGTTCAAAAACTAATCTACAATTCTTATTAATAATAATAAAAAAGAAAATTAGTTCCTTGAGTGATTTTTAGAATTAACCTACATTTCAGTTGATACAACTCGACATTAAGGTACAAATGACATTTCTTATGAAATACAAATTCTAAAAATAATTACGATTTTTATAGTTAATCAGCGATATTTTGACCGAGTGTTGATAAACATTCAAGAGTCTATTTTAAAAAAATAGGGATAATGTTTAAACGACATTGACCTGTCCACTTGACCTAAGTGTATATGTATTGACTGTGGATCCTAAAGCTACCCTATGTATTGAGTGGACCCTCCTATATGAATATTTCTAATGAAAGGTCAAGCGGACAGGTCAATGTTGTTTGTCTATACAAAATGAAATAGAAAACATTCGCCCGTGACCAAAATATCCCTGATAGATTATAAAAGTGTTCTTTGGTATTTCAGTGAGCGTCTGTCTAATATGGACGGCTAAAACTATTTTCAGAATCGTAACTATATAATGGCTTTTGATTTTTTAATCTTCCACGTCATATAAAATGGATTGTTTTACCCCGTCTAGAGTTTACTTACCCATAGCACCAATATACATGTAATTATTTCCACCTTATGTAAAACATTTAGAACAATTATTTCTTTTAAACACTATGCTCAAGGTTTTATATTCCAGGCCACAATTTCAAAATCATTCCAGAACTTGAATTTTCCTTAACACATATCTAGCAAAATTCAAATTCCATATCTTAATATCTGATTTTGTTAGAAGAGTAATATGGCCATTAAAACAGGATTGTTAATAAGTATGATGTCTTTCTGTCCAAAATTGCCTTGGATATATTTGACATCCCATAGTTCCATATTCCTTTCACTTTCGATATTAATTATACACGTGGCGAGTGTACAGGAGGTGGTTACCAATGTTCGCTTCCGGAGCAGCCGGCCTCAATTCCCTGGTGGAAGTTTAACCTAATTTGTCAGTTTTAAGGTTTTACTTTTGCTTGACATTGTTAAGTATGTTTCCTTTTGATATCTAGAAATTAAGATGTCTGTTTCAAAATAATTTCTAACTTGAAACATTTTGTTATGTCAAAAATTTTAATTAGCACGTAGTTTTAAAAACAAAATACAAAAAGTTGCTAAATTTAAGTTAAGGGCAATCCTAGTTAAGGAATGATTGTGAAATTGGAGCCACAATATTTTAAATCTTTTTGCCGTTTTTCTTGAAACGTGACAAATGTAACAAATACTTATGTTCTAGTAAGGCATCGCATTACAGATTAAACCCACGTACGTAATAGTTTTTCTTTCTTGCCATCAGTTGAATTCCCACCTTATTGGTTCTAAGTGCTTTCATTTCTCTTAATTAATTGATAAACTACGACTCCCACCAAACTATTGCCAACAATTAGTAGAGCTTTTGAATACCATGGCATTAAACCTTGTTACTTTTTCACGTTGTTGTGTGTTATCGACTAGTTCATAGATTAAAATGACTTTTGAATCTCTCTGTCTTTTTATTGGTCGATCCATAGCTCCATCACATTAGCAGTTGATATTTTTTCGAATTCCCTCACATCAAAGCAGTATTACGTTTCTACATGTTGGTTTATTAACTAGTTTTTATTTCTACAATAGCTTTTGATTCTTTTCTGTCGTTAAATTTGTAAATCTAAAGTTCTTATCACATGCATCGTTTTTTCCAGATACTCTCATATTAAAGCCATGTTTTTCCCACGTGGTCGGGTTATTAAATATTCATATTTCACAATATTATACCTCATAAATTTTAGTTTCTACTAAAAACCATTTTAACTACTCCGGGCCATATAATCGTATATAAACCGAAGCTCCGGGCAAAACGTTATATAAATTATCTCCCCTGTGACCTTGTACATACCCATGGGAACCTCAATGACATTGCGTAATGGCGGTACCCATAGATTACGATTCGGTTTTTTTGCAGTCGGAAAACAACTTGTGGGGAATGTAAGAACAAACTTTTACGGCTTAAAAAACAAGTTTATTTTTCTACCCGTTTTCAATGTTATCGTCACCTCAAATTACCTATCCTACCTCCAAATCTAGATCTTTGAACAGAAAACAAAATGGACCGTCTTTTAATAGGTCAACGTAAAGAAATAGCTCCTATCACACACTTGCAAACATTTTATGCCTAATACAGTTTATCGGATAGTACACAAAACAGTATTACTTTACCACATGGTTGGATTATTAACTACGTCATATTCCACAATACCTTTTTATATTCTTTTTGTCTTTAAATTGATAAACCCTATCATATTTGCATCATTCCAAATGCAGTTTTTATTTGGATACCCTCAAATCAAAGCAGTATTGCATTCCCACGTTGTTTTGGTTTTAGCCGGTTCATATTCCACAATATGTTCTTTCTTTTTATTCGTTAAGCCACAACCCCTATCACATTTCTTTCATTTCTACTACACATTTTTCGGATACTCTCACATCAATGCAGTATTACTTTTCCACGTGGCTGGGTTATTAACAAGTTCAAATTCGACAATACCTTTTGGATAATTTTTAAAAAGTGTTTAAATTGGCCAACCAACAACTCTTATCAGACATTTGCCAAAATTTCATAAACATCTTCTGGATACCATCACATTTAAACTGTGTTCTTTTTTATTATCGTTGGGTTATTTACCACTTCAAAACTTTTTTTTCTGTATTTTATAACCGCAACCTAGCCAAAATTTGTTTCATTCCGTATACAGCTTTTTTCTGATATCCTCACATCAAAGCAGTATTACTTTTCCATGTGTTTGGGTTATTAACAAGTTCATATTCCACAATGGCTTTTGATTCCTTCTCTGTCTTTTCAAGCCCCAGAATGTTTGTTCTCATCGTGCTTGTTCGTATTAGTCTTGTGTTGTATCGTAGCTTCCTTTTTGTATCACAATGCTTACAAAACAATTTAAAAACACTCATTCGAAACTTTTTAGACATAAAACAATACAGAAATGGATTAATACAACTATTTAGAAGTAATAACAATGTTCCCATTCCCCATATTTCCAGTGGGAAGTCTATTCCTGCGTAAAACGATATCGATATGACCGTCAAGGGCAAAGGTAAAACGCATGACGTCATAATTACGACTGCCAATAACCTTGACATTCGTTGATACACTTTTGATTTAAATGTTGACCTTGATCTTGCCGTCTGTGATCTTATCAAAGATGAGTGTAACTTTTTACATTTTGCAATATGGAATGCGATCATTGAACACACTGGGAGGAAATATGTTACAGACGACATGCACACAGTAATGACCAAACCGTCTTCCGGTCTGAGTATGGCGGTAATAATTCCATAAACCAAAAACAATAAAACTAAATATAAAATACAGATTGATGCAATGAATGTCTTTTTTATGTTCAGAATTATACTTGATCGAATCGGATTGGCAACGATATATAACGGACAACGGCTATCAAAGTAATATGCAAAGCGGAACTGAACAAACACCCGTTCCGTATATTTGAGATTATAAAATAACTTAGTTCCGTGTGCATTTGAAAATATCTATCCACCCAAATTAAAAAGCTTGTAACTATTACAAGAGAATCCGATAAAGCAAGTCCTCCAATGGCAACAAATGTAACTGACTGCAGGCTTCTATCTAACATGACTGATAGCGTCACTAAAACGTTTCCCATCAGTCCGATTAAAGCTATGGCGTATTTGGTAGCAACGAAAGCTTGGTGATGTAACACATCCATGTTGACTTCTATTCCTATTTAGATTTGGTCTTTATTGTGGTGAATATTCAGCAATGTTACTGAAAATATATAAAAAAGATAGAGATTCAATATATAGTTATATATTATGTTGTTAATTTATATATTTGTATATTGAAACCATAATGCTTGCTTGTATAGGTAAACAACATTGACCTGTCCGTTTGACCTTAATTTAATTTTATGATTAAGGAAGATTGCATTTATATATAGGAATCACACAGGTTTATTTTGTATACATAATGAGAACACTTAATCACTTATCTTGTGTACACATTATTAAGTGCGAATCCTACTACTACCTATGTTTAAGGTGGACTCTTCTATATGAATTTTCCTAATTAAAGGTCAAACGGACATGTCAATGTTGTTTACCTATATATTCAACACATAAGTTTTGCATTGTATATACAACAAGTTCAATTTATATATATTACACAGTCAATGTAATTTATATATCAACAAATTCAACTCATTCAATTTCCATTTTTATATTCATCACTATTAATTTGTAAATTCAAAATAGTCAATTTGTATATCCAACCCTTTATATTTGCACTGTATATTCAACTATTCAAATTTTATACTTAACATATTTAAATATTCGCTAAAGCTCGTTCTGGAAAATATTCACCCTCGTTTGAGATATCTTTGCCTTACACTGTTATTGGTGTAAGATTCTATTAAACTAGTGCTGAAAAGATGACGAAAGACAGATAACACATGCCGAAAACCTGTCGAGGCACAACTTATTAACGGGCGAGATGTACGGGTTGTCAAATCGGCACTTATTCGTTACTTGATTGTAATGTTTTTGACGGGTGTGCCTGAAAAGATGACGAAAGATAGAGAACACATGCCTAAAACCTTATTAAAGGGCGAGATGTACGGGTTGTCAAAACGACCCTTATTCGTTTCTTGATCGTTCAGTTAACGGGCGAGATGTACGGGTTGTCAAATCGACTCTTATTCGTTTCTTGATCGTTCAGTTAACGGGCGAGATGTACGGGTTGTCAAATCGACCCTTATTCGTTTTTTTATCGTTGAGTTAACGGACGAGATGTACGAGTTGTCAAATCGACCCTTATTATTTACTTGATTGTTAAGTTTTTGACGGGTCTGCCTGAAAAGATGACGAAAGATAGATACCTGTCGAGGTATAGCTTATAAACGGACAAGACACACGGGTTGTCTATTCAGCACTAATCCGTTAGCTAAGTTTTAATGTTTTGACAGGACTGTACTGTATATCACGATAAAGTAATTATGCTTTAGAAATTTATTGACGATATCAAATTTAGCTAATCCTAACATGCTGTGTAGACAAATCCGGGATGACATAAATGCATTTACACAATACATTAGTAATAATACCTACAGTACAGATCCGTCGAAAGTTTAATACTAAGCAAACAAATTGATGCCAAATCAGCAGCTCATCTCAGTACCTCGTTATCTCGGAACTTTTCGGCAGCTGTATATATATCTCATTGAAAGTTTTGGCAACTTGCTATCCATAAATAGTCCACTCGGCGGCCAAGCTTTGACTCACTTTTGTTAGTCCAGTGTTAAACTTTTGACAGGTGTGTACTGTTTAGCTGCATTTGAGCCGTTTAGCTTAGAAACATTTGGTCTGCATATCAAATTGAAGAAATTAGATATTGATACAGCGTCTTTGGGGGTGTATATGAGATAGTTGCATTAGTAATAATACGTATGGCTGCATTTGAGCTTGTCAGCTTTGACACAATTTGGTCTGCATATCAAATTGAAGAAATTAGATATTATTGATACAGTGTATTTGGGGTGTAAGGAGATGGTTGCATCAGTAATAATACGTATAGCTGCATTTAAGCTTATTTGAAAAAAAATGATATTAATACAGCGCCTTTGGAGGTGTATATGAGATGATTTTAAAAGAGAGAATTGGCGAAGGATTATCCGCAGGAAGTGGCAGAAAATTCAAATATGAAAAAAATATAATAATGTTGACCTTTGTAGTGCATTCAGTTAAAATTTCAGCGAGGGTTCTTTGACATGCTTCGCCTGTCGTAGCCTTTGAAGTCGCTTTTTAAGGTCTCTTCCAACGGACCCAGTGACTTTCATTTGTACAGTTCAGAGTGCTTGGCGAAAGAACAGTCACTTCCTATTTTCAAATCTTTGTCAGACCTAGGTCGTGTTTTGAACAAAATACAAAGCGAGCATCTCTACCAACTGAGGAAACGTAGTTGTAGGAAGCTGATAGAATTTGTCCATTAGATTCTTTCGATAGGCATTATTGTATTTACGACCGTGAAACATACATTCTGCTCATGTTATTTCAAGCGGTACTGGTTATTGTGACGTGTACCAAATTTTAAAAAAATCTTCCATTTATCTTATGTTTTATTTTAAGAAATATATACATTATGTAACAATATTTATCTCAACTCTTGAAAAGTGAAATCTATGCTCATTGGCGGATCCAGGATTTTTTTTTTTTTGGGGGGGGGGGGGGCACTATAAGATGTATCAAACGCTCGCTCCAGACATATTCTAACAAAAGTTTGCCAGTAGGCTACAAGGCGAATGAAACGTTCGCTCGAGATATATTATAAATAAGTTGTGACGCAGATCTATTTTTATAATCGGTGCTGGTTTATTTTTATATTTTAGAAACAAAAATGCATTTATGGACTGGTAAAATATTTCTTATTATGAATACCCGAAAATGTCAGGGAGGGGGACACAGGCCGGGTGTGCCCCCGTCTGGATCCGCGCCTATTGCTGATATTCTAAAATGTTATGTATTTATGAGCATCAAAGGTCTTGACCTTCTTGAATTGATATACAGTTACTTTCGTATGTTTCATCGAAGACAGAAAAATATGAAGGTAATTTGTTGTACGATTTTTGCAGTTTTGTCATGAAATATAATTCGTCATTTAAATCACCAATGATAGTTATCTTGACATACAAAATGTACGTTGTATTGTTACAATGTCCCTATCCGATAAATATGAAAAACAAACAGACCAATCCATGTCCACATCATACCCAAAGCGAAGCAAAGACGGGCAAATCAAATAAAATACAATGAGGCCAAGTGCTCCGATTACAAACATGGATCAATGTTTTTAAAATTAAAAAAACAAATATACCAATCCATGTCAAAATCACAATCTCAAAGCAAAGCAAAATCTTTGGAATTGATTTAAACAAGTGAACTTTAGACACGTAAGTGAAAAAAAACATGTATGTCTCTTGTCATCAATACCAAATTTATTCTCTTACTTCTAATTTTTCGCCACTTTCTGACTTATAAAAAAGAACAAAATCAAATCAAAATTTCCAATTCAAAAGAACAAAATCAAATCAAAATGTCCAATTCAAAAGAACAAAATCAAATCAAAATTTCTTATCCAATTGAACACTTATTCATGGTCATTTGTTACAGATGGTACGAGATCATAATCTTTTTATAGAAACGCTTAAAGGGAATTAGCGATTATAATTCAAATTGATTAGTTTCAAATTTGAATCAAGTACTAGAATCCAACTCAAATATTCTACTCAGAACATCTTTGAGATGCTAATAACCCTTGATATTTAAGATTTTCTGTGGATGTTTTAAATATGCATCAAATAACATAATGTCAAGGATATGAAAATCACCATCAATAAAAAGAAGATTCTGGATTAAAATGGTTTTATTCCTTCTTTTTAGATTAAAACATTGTACATTCTGCTTAGAATTTTTTTCTTCTTACTTTTTTTTATTTTTATTTTTGCTAATTTTGTTTGGTTTCTGTTGTAGCTTTATTCTTTGTGTTTTTTATAATTTTTATGATTTTCATTTTTATGATAATATTTTTATGTTCTTGAAAACATTATCTTTTTTGTCGTGTACATGGTTTCCAGTTGAATAATTTTCAAGTCACACTATCTTAAAAAAAGATAATATATATCATTTTTAATTTAACAAAAAATAAAGTTAACATAAAAATGTTGGAGAAACCATCAACTAAACTCTCTTCAGAATTATCAGATGTATTCTTTATGGATTATGTTGACAGTTATTAAGATTATACTCTTTGTAAAAATTTTAAGAATATTAATCCAATGCGTTAAAATAACAAGAAAATAAATCATGATACGGTAAAGGCTTGTCGAAAGTTAAACACTAAACTGGCAATTTACTGTTGGTACCACTCTGTTTGTGACAGTGAAATCTTCTTTTTTCATAGAAAATCAAATAAACTTTGAAAAATATTTTTCACCTTACTTAAACTTAATCGTAACAAGAATTCCGTATGCACATCCGTGATTAGTATAGGATATATCTGCACAGGGTAAAACGTTGGTTCGTTAGGATTTAACATGTTGAAAATAAGCAGATTCTGTTGTGTATATGACGTAAAAAGTCATCAAGGACATCACTTCCGCTGTTAACATCGCCATTTTCGCCATACAACATCCTCTTAGCGCCAACATGTTTGTTTCTACTTAATACTTAGTGACAATCCCGGATGCCCATACAGATTTTCACGTATCAATCTTTATTCAAATTTATTTGATTTTCTATAGAAATAAAGAGTATTTCACAGTGACCAGAGTGGTTCCAACAGTAGTGCCGAATCGTCGACTCACTTCGATCCTCGTTAGCTATATTTCGACAGCTGTTACCGATTTCTCGACAGTTTTTATGCCACCAGCTATTTATATCTCGGCTATTCTGCTGCCGGAGTCTCTACTTCTTTTTGTTATGTAGACTAACAGGTCTGGACCCAGTTGTTCAAAGCTTGATTAGTTTAATCGATGATTAACACAAATCCAAAAAGTCAATAAAAATCAAAATAACATCAACAAATTTATAATTTTATTATGATATGGTAAAGTTTGAGGGAATTCTATTCACTTTCAACATTAATTTTACATCTGATCTGAAATTTTGCAAATTTCCAATTTGGACTAATTAATTGATTTAACTAATCAAGCTTCGAACAACTAGAACGTAATACAGAGACTGGCTACCTGGTCATGTTGTTATTTATTACCTAATCTCAAAGTGATACAATTATAACATAAAATAAAGATTCCAGCTTCAGATTATTAATGAGTACCCAAAATAAAGATTTGGATAACGGACACATTTATTAACATGTTATATCAATTTTAAACTTTCTATAGGTCCTTACTATATGTGGGCGACGTAAGCTTGATTATTAAAAACCTTTATCAATAATCACGCTATTTTAATCTACATTTAAGATTCAAAGTAACAAATCATGGATCCAGTTTGTCACATAAAACACACAAGGGAAACAAAAACATATTCAGAAATATTAATATAGTAGTATCGAGTGTTTAGGTTCTACTTCCTACGTACTTTACAGAGCGTCCATAAGACTTGACTAACAAATACGGGTTAAACCCTACATTCCATCTAACCCCATCATTTCTTATCTTAATGCGATCATCGTTTCATAAATCTCGACCTATTTTTGACAGCTGCCGTCACGAGAGTTTTGTTGTCATTAGCTCATTAGCTGTCGATATCTCGGCCACTTGACAGTCGAACTTTTACTACTTTTTGTTAGTTCGTTGTTAAAATTTCGACAGGTCTGTACAGTTCATTTAAGATTCAGAATAACAGATCATGTATCCATGTTTGTCACATGAAATACATAAAGGAAACAAAAAACTATATTCATAAATATTAATCAACTGATATTAAGTGTTCTAAGTTCAAATTGCTACATACAGTACAAGCGTGTCGGAGCTAAGAAATACGTGTCGAATATCACAGCTTATCCAACCCTTCCTTATCTTTAACTGGGCGCCTTATTTACTAAATCTTGACTGATTTTCTGTAGTTTCATTGTCATTAATTAGCTAATTAATTTCTGGTTAAAATACACTTTAACTGGTATCGGTCGGTTTGTACGTAATTATGAAGTGGCGAGAAATTATTGTGTTTTACGCCTTAATTAAGATTATCTGATTTATATCAAGACAGTCGGGTCAGTCCTGGGATAATGGAGAAAACCCGAGTGCCTGGAAACAACAATTGACCATCTACAAGTGAACTGACAACTTTTCTCATACCAGAATAATGTTTAATCTCTTAATTCAACAATGACGTCAGACCACCACTGTAGGTGTGACACGTAAAAAAATCCTCCTAAGCGCAATAAGGTCAAATTTTCTGTCATTTAACCTTTAGTCTGCGACGTCTCGTTATAAGTGAAATATTCTTAACTAGGACATGAAATCCCATTCAATCAATCAATCAATCAATCTTGCATCGTGCTTGGTTTGACAATATGCTAATGCTATCTATTTCTAAGTTTATACCCCCGCTTAAAAAGTAGGGGGTATATAGTGATAGGGGTGTCCGTCCGTGTGTCCGTCCTTCCGTCATTCCGTTACACCTTAGGATACCTATCTCTTATCCGCAACTCCTCCGAAACCCTTCAATGGATTTTCATGAAACTTTCACACAAGCTTTGTGATATAATGTAGATGTGCACCTTCTATTTAAAAATTTGATCCGATGGATTTTTGGGAGCGGGGGGTATTTTTTGTGAGCTTGTGGCTCACAGTTTTTCTAGTTTAAATTTGCCTGTATTTATTATCTGTCACATTAGATAATGAAGAATCACCTTCACCGGTTTAATGGACTACGTGTGAAATCAAAATTGTGTAAAAAGGAACATGGGACGTCAAATATATCCAGGACAATTCTGGACACACAGACATCAAACTGACGGCCAAAAAACTTTTTGAGGGCATTCGTAAGCCAAAGTTTGCAATATCACTGGATCAACAATTTATTTATAAGCAGCTTGCTTCGTTCTGTAAAGTTAGCGTAGTGGGGAAAAAGCTGTACCATAGTGAACTAAATGACGGATCGCCGGCCACACCCACAACGTCCTGACAAGCCCAGTCATGCTTGAATTACACATAAATAGAATGAAAACTCGGCATTAATTGTGCTATCTAATGACGTCAATGACACTAGTTCGTCATTAGTTGTCGTAATGCTGCTTTGGTTCTGTGATGGTGGCCAGTGTCGGAACAAAAATGCATGGCCAGCGATTCATCAATTGAGAAACAAATACGCCATAAGCAGGAGAAGCAGGTATATTGCTGCACAGAAAAAGGAAAGTAAAAAAAAAAAAAATTTGAAGTCATCACGTTTGTCATACAGTTTCAAATGATATCAAATGTTCTCCTCCAACAAACTGAATAATGGGGTTCGCCGCCGTACCACGTGATCAATACCTCTTAACGTTTGTGCGGAACATTTTGGAAAACGTCAACGTTACAAATTCCCGGAATAACGTCGTTTTTACGGGAAAGCGTCATATTGTGCGATTCCATGTCCATTGGAAACAAGCGTTTCACAGACACGTTAGAAGGTATCACGTGGTACAGCGGCGAACCACATTGCTGATGTGATGTGAACAAACAACATTCAATAACCCAACAAATAGTACATCAAATTATCAATAAAACCAGTGGTCATCTAAAGTCTTGGGATCTTTCAATGCTAGCGATCCTACATGTTTTTAAACATTCTATTTGATGATTATTATGTTTTCATTATTATTCATTTTTCTATCTAGTACTTATTTGTTTTTTTTTTTCTCTTGATAATTTATCAGAGTTCAAAAGTTGATCATCGTGATGTTGCTGACAATGACTCTTCCTACGATGACGTCAGTATACGTCAGATGACAATAACAAACATTCATCGATGATTATAGTGATCTTAACATAAAATCAATACATTTGTTTCTGAATCATTATAATATTCCTGTAATATTTTGTTTCTCATTCTCACGATTTTTCCATACACCACTTAGGTAGCACAGATAACAGACTGTATATGGAAAGTCTTTCAAGAAGACAGGTATCCACATATTTCCAAGTCTTGGTCGGACACGACCTGGTTACAACCGCACGAACTCCATCAGTTCCACAAGGCATGTACAGCCCACCCTGCCTTAAAGTCCACCTCTATATAAAGACCACCTATAGAGGCCAGTTTAATTGTATCCCAATTGTTCTTTATTCATAGCATTTGAATCTCTATATAAAAACCACCTGCCTATAAAAGCCACTTTTAGTGATTCCTTTTGGTTGCAGTTATGGACAGGTTTTACTGTATAATATTTTCTACACTTTCAATACTGTCAAGGGAGTGAACGGGCATCTAGTTTTTCTCTATAAAACGCATTTAATTTTATAAACGGTTTCACAGTTACCGAATAGATGAACACCTCCAGTAAAACTTCAATTTGCAAGTATAGTAATTAAAATAATAGTTTGTGATTCTTGCGGCCCGTCCATCCCTAGATAGTCAGATATATATTTTACATTATAAACTGCGATTTTGGTCAGGCAAAACGGCTTCCGGGGATGATAATTCATTTAGGATATGGTAAGCGTATTCGGACATATTATAAGCTTCGATTCTCGATTCCTATCTCCGTACTACGTAATCTATTTATTTTCTATAATAGCAATTTGACCTGGCGCTGAGAATAGGAAGTTATTTAGGAAGATGGTAAGCTCTTTAGCTACGATTATAGTCCAGTAATAATCAGATTTTATGGTTTTTAGTTTACATAAGGGCATGTGATTCTAGTCGGTCAATCCAATGATAAGCTGATTGGTTTACATTATACACCATCAAACCCGAGATAGTAAGCTATTGATTTTAATACTGTATAATGCTTATATTTCGCTGCGGTTTTATTTTCGCTATATTCGCGGTCAAGTGTATTCCCGCGAAAATTAAACCACCGTGAATAGACACTTGTGTTACCACCCCATTAATCTTCCTAGAGTCGTTTTCCTTTAATCAGATAAGACCGCGAAAATTTGACACCGCTAATACACTAGTCATCGTCAAACCGCGAAAATATGACATCGTGAAAATAAAGCAATATGCAGTATATATACAAGTCAAAAACACAAATGACAGGCGATGTCAAAACCACAACCACAAAGCAGAGTGGGGAAAAAACTAAACCGGCAAATAAACGTGAACTTTTACCCGGGAAGTGAGGCCGGGTGCTCCGGAAGGACATGCACCCCTGTTTGGCTAGCTACATCCGCTACATGTCATAGGAATATGGAACTATAGAACGTAAAACATTAAGAATTATTTTGGATACAGAGACATTGTATTTATTAACAATATTTTGATAAGGGCCATAAAACGTTTTGAGGGACTTAATAAGCCAGCTCTTGTAATAATCCAGAAGTCTAATTTATTAATTAACAGCTTGTTTTGTTTTGTAAACTTCGCGTATTATACCTTTGACGGATCGCCGGCCATGCCCACAATGTTCCGACAAAAGCTCGGCATGCTTGAATTGGACGCAAAAAGAATGAAAACTCAGTCTGAGTTGTGCCATTTAATGATGTCACTGACAATAATACGTCATTAGTTGCCGTGATGTTGCCGTGGTACGGTGATAGCGGCCAGTGTCAAAACATAATAGGCATGGCCGGTAAAACGTCAATTGTGAAACAAAACCATAATAAACAGGAGAAGCATTGACTGGTTCGTCAAACTTTTTTCAGGCTCTTATACATATTGTAACATTATCATGTTTCGATATGACCCCTGTTCAGTATTGTTATGCGTGTATTGTGAGTTGTCGCCCTTGTTAGGTGACGTCACGTTCTGTACGATGTAGACATAATAAAATGGCTGAACACAACGTCGTTCCTGAGTGTTTCTTATCTGGGCGATGCTATGCATCTAAGTTGCCATCCAGAGAAGCTGGATCAATTATTTAAACATAGACATTGCACATATAATGGTCATGAAATAAAATGGTAACCATTAAAGACTAAATGTATTCGACTACATGTTTTGGTTGCTACAATAATAAAGTACAAAGTGTAGAGTAGAAAAAGATTTCTTAATACTTATTAAGGCTGTTAGTTCATGCATGGTGGAGGAATCAAGAGTGACCGGAAAAACGATCATACAGTCAAACCTGCTTTAAAGGTCACCTCTATATAAGGGCCACCTGTTTATAAAGGCCAGTAGAAATTACCCCAATTGTTCTTTATTTATATTATTTGAACCTGTATACAAAGGCCACTTTTACTGATTCCCTTGGGTGACCTTTATAGACAAGTTCGATTGTAAATATATTCTAGTTGCATTTGTATTTCTTTTTTTCTTGAATTTTACAATAATACAATTTAGTAGTTTAAAGTGTGGAGTGAAAAATTGTGAGTAACATCAAGTAAAGATTTTTAATGCTAACTGAGGCAGTTCATGCATGGTGGAGGAATCCAGAGTGCCCGGAGAAACGACCATATATTGCAAGCGGACTGACAATCTTTCTCACACTAGGATCTGTTCTGAGTGGGATGTAAACCTAGGCTATTAGAGATACTATGATGAGTGAGCGGTCGTTTTAGATGATTTGGACACCGATACCTCCAAATGTACTGTAGAATTGACTAGATGAATACATGATATATTGACAGGCAAACCTGTTAGGAAACGAAGTTCTAATTTGAGCGATAGTATTAAAACGTTAACATGAACGAAGATTATAAAATGAGTCTCGTCTCGAATTACTAGAAAATTGATTACTATACAATAACTGATACCAAGCCCACCGTTCTGTGAAAAATACTTGTCAACAACTGTTTTTAATTAACAGGCTTGCTGAAAAAAAAACTAATGGAGGACAGTTTTATTAGGAGTAGGTCGAATGATGTTTATTAAATTTCGGTGTAGTCAAAGTTGCTTTAGGTATGAATATCGATTAGGCATTGTCTGACGGGCAATTACGGTTCAAACTTATTACACAGCTAAAGTACACATCAAAGCGGTTGTTTTTGTTATAAACTCGCATAAAGAGTTTGGCTTTTTAGTTTGAATTGGGGGGGGGGGGGCAGTCAAATCTGTCCATAAAGGTCACCCAAGAAAACCAGTAAAAGGAGCCTTTATGGGCAGTTGGCTTTTATGTACTGCTAAAAATAAAATGAATAAAGCGATACTGGGATACAATTCCACTGGCCTTTATAAGCAGGAGAGCCCATATATAGAGGTGACTTTTAAGGTAGGTTTGACTGTATATACCAAACTAGAGCAGTCTAACTTAGACCCTTTCCCAATATTGCCTAGTTGTTATTTCTTAGATTTGACTTTGAGACTCTGACCCTTGACCTATGGTATGTGACACCTCTTCACATTTTGCTATACACCTACTCTAAGTTTGATGAAAACTCAACCATTGACATAAAACATATGATGCGGACACGACATTGGGACAACAGACAGACGTATATACGGACAAGCTTATTTCTCTATACCACCCTTTACTTCTTTAGCTTGGTATAAAATGCTGTATGTGATTAAAAGCGATATTAATAACGAATGCTATCTTCGCATAAAGGTACAATTGCATTGACATCCATCGGATTTATTTGATTGTTGTTTGAATAGCTTTCCCAGAGTGTGCTTTTAAAAATGTCTGATAGTCCTATAAAATAGGAATCGAATTGAAACTGTTTGCAACAGAACATTACTAACTAATATAGTGACATTTAAAAATCTACTTGAATATGATGTTTAAGCTTTTGAAACCCATGTGATTTTAAAAAAGGGAGATAACTTAAGTTAAATACATTTGGGAACAATCCAATCATGATGTTTCTTTTGTCCTATTCGAACAAGATACCGAAAGTGATGCATTTTAATTATGAATTTGTGAAGTTTTCAATTGTATATATGACTTGTACTGATGTTTTTGAATATTTTATTCTGTATCAGTGACATTTATTAAGTTTTAAATATTGAAAGAATACGTGCGCATATTGGCTTCATGAAAAATATTACTCTCGAAAATACACTTCATGAACCAATCCTGACCAATCTTGGTTTTAGTTAAATTTTAACCAATTAAAGTCTAATTCTACCTCTTTTCTATTTTATCGTTTTCTCTGAAGTAAAATACTTCAAGTCGACTCTTTTTTTTAAATGACCCTTGATTACCGATGTCTTGCATATGATGACCCAATCAACCACACTTCTGAATTGAAAACTAAGCACATGATGGCATCAACCACATTTCTGAATTGAAAATTGAGCACATGATGACCCAATCAACCACATTTCTGAATTGAAAACCGACTTTGATTAAATTTCATAACATGCATCGATATAATACTAGTTTTTAATCTTTTTTTTTTTTCCCTTTTATAATCTTTTATCGATCTTTATTAAACTACAAAGAAATTTTGATTAATTAAATTTACAGCCAATATATCGCTTTTAAAATCAACATTTAATACCAATGTGAACTTTCAATTAATAAATATTAATTCTGTGTAAGACTGTGCTTGATTAATTCTTGATTGACGACTACAGCAATTTATCACAAGAAAATTTTCATCAAAAATGAAAATATTCCCTTTAAATGAATTTGATTGTTGTTTAATAATGGATAACAATTACCTCCTAGTGAACCGTGGCATGTTTTTTCCTGTTGCAATTATAATACTGCCAATAGTTCAACACTAAGTGCATGTATTACATAATATACCAGTTTCAGTTTTACAACAAGAGACGATTGTTTCGGAATACAATTCCCCATCAGTAGTGCTTTAAACAAAATTGTGAAACCAAGTTATTTCCCCAATGATACCTAAAATGACCAATCATAGTACAGCCAATTGTTTTACACCAACCTCATGCATAACATAGTAGGCTGCTTGCAGATAAATTGTTGACTCAGGGATATTGCAGGCCTAGGCTTATCAAGGCCCTCAAAAAGTTTCATGGCCGTCATCACAGTATTGTTGATAAGTTTGATGTCTCTGTGTCCAGGATTGCCCTGGATATATTTGACGTCTCATAGTTCCATGTTCCTTTCACACAATTTTGATTACACACGTGTCGGGTTTAGCTAGCTAAACAGAAGGTGCTTACCCTTCTGGAGCACCCGGCCTCACTTCCGTGGTGGGGGTTCACGTGTCTAACCTAACTTGTCAGTTTCAAAGTTTTTACTTTGCTTCTGGATTGTGATTCGGACATGGATTAGTATGTTTGTTATGATTATACCAGTTTTAATTTTACAGCATTAGACGTCCGTTTCAGTAAACAATTGTTTTTCAGTTGTGCTTGAACCATAATTGTGAAACCAAAAAATTTTCCCCATCATGTTGACAAAAATACCCAAAGGACCAATATATATTAACATATTTTATAAGTTTAAGCTAAGGAAATACTTTGCATAAGGGAGTTTACCTTAGTTTTTAGCAGTTTCATGTTTCAACAGCAAATTTAGACAATTATGGTATATTTCTGACAATAATACACCAGTATTGCCTACCAAATTAGGCTTAGGAAAAACTTTGCATGAGTCTCGAACTCATCTCGCCCCTCCCGTTATTTACACCTCGGTAGTTATTTGAAACCTGGTTTATATCTAGTTACAACTTTCCTGTCATTACCTACTAAAATTTCAACCACTCGAAAGCCAAGCTTCGACTCATTTTCGTCAGTCCACATCAACTTTCGACAGGTCTACATGTATATAACAGGAAATATATTTCGCTTGTGTGGGCTATCTCATAACAACAAACGACATGCCTTTAGCTGTTTCCGTTTTACTGACGTAATGGACCACTCACCATGTGGCGTTTTAACTATTTGTCGCGAACATTGGTTTTGACGCAATTTTCATTCCGTATTTATTTCAATGGGGGCTATATCAACAGCCGAGCCATTTTACAAAATGTACTTTTAAGGAAAACTTCAGAGTTTTATGTTTCAAAATACTTCTGATTTAATCTATGTTAGAATAGAAATAATCAACAACAACTTGTAGTAGATTGATGAATAATACACGCCCTTTCAATAACAAGCAGCAAACATATCAAACAGTGACTTCGACGTCTCTTGGTTTATTTTTCCGCGTGTGAACTCCGGCCAGGGTATTTTTCGACGATATACTAGCTCCATGCATGGATGTTGATTATTTCTTAAAATTCTCAGACAAATAAATACGAAATAAGTGGATTATCTTAATTATTATAGATCTTATTGATTTGACACCAGGTTAGTACTTTTACACAGTCATGCTATTGTTCAGACGGCTAACGCCCTCAAAATGATTATTCATCACTTCAGATATATAAAACATGTACATTAACTGGAAAACATTGACTTCAGTCGCAGTTTGGTTTTCTATAGTATATTCTTCAGTACAAGTCTGTCGAAGTTCAACATTCAGCAAACAGAAATAAGGATAGCTAAACGCCAAAAAGGTGGAGGCGCGTGGCCTAGTGGTTAAGGCGTTGGACTCATGATTCGAAGGTCGTGGGTTCGATCCCTGGACCGGGCGATGTGTTGTGTCCTTGAGCAAGACACTTAATTTCACGTTGTTCCAGTTCACTCAGCTGAAAAATAAATGAGTACCAGCAAAATGCTGGGGGTTAACCCTGCGATGGACCGGCGTCCCATTCAGGGGAGAGTCTTGTACTCTCAGTCGCTTAACGCCACCGAAACCGGGATAAGCTCCGGCCTGATGGGCCTAATGGCTCGGGACAGACTTTAACTAAACGCCAAAAAGCAGCCAAGCGATATTTGTCTACAGCAGTTGTCAAAAAGCTGTCGAGATCTAGATCTAACTGATGATAGTATGACATAGTCACTATATATGCTATTAATGTTTGCAACGTTCAATAAATACTACAGTTGATTGTTTCCATTGAATGTCAATGTACTATATGTATAGTGATTTAAAGCGGTTTATGTTGTTGTAATGTCCTATGCGTTCGTTTGGCAAAGTTTTGTGGACGTCAACATAGCATTGTTGATAGGTGTGGTGTCTCTGTTTCCAAAAGTTATCTGAATATATTTGAAGATCCAAAGTCCGTTGTCCTTTTTTAATTTTAATTTTACACGTTGTGGGTTTAGATCGATAGACAGAATGTTCCCATCCTATTAGAACACTAGGCTTCACTTTCCTGATAGACGTTCACGTGAAGTGGTTATGCCACCAAATTGTGTCCAAACATGAACCGTTATGTATGCGTTTGATATCTCAATTTTGCCTGGGTGACTGCTATTTATACCCATTGGTTTAAAATGTAACCATGTGCTTATCGTAGCAGTTTGATATGGTAATAGAAAGTTGTAAATGTATGACACAATTTTCCAATAAAACCGCTTATGAATCTATTTTCAATGTTATATAGCCATAACAACAACATTTAATATTTAATCTCTCCACCTTTATACGAACAAATTGTTCTGAATTGTTTGTCTGTTTTTACTGAAAATGTCGGTCATACTTCCTGTTTTATTTTTTTTTTTTTTAAATTTATTTCTTTCTTTCTTTATTTATTTTTATTTCATAAAATTCAGATATTTGACAGAAAATTTACTTATCAAAAGACACATTGGTGGTAGGGGTCTTTTACGGTTTTGATCTTATAACTATATTGCGGTGGGAAATTTTCACGGTTTCGACTGTTGGGAAAATGTATCAAGGATAATAAAAAAAAATAACCAACAAAATATTCGTGTTACATTATTTACCGCAAAAATTACTAATATTCATCACCGCAAATGTTTCTTATTATACATAATTTAGGATATTAAAACTGAAGACACGTTCTCTAAAATACCTGTAAAAACTGATTAGTGAAAATAGGTGAGGTAGATGTCTCGACATAATGTAAAAATATCAACTCTCCGGAAAAGACACATTATACTGTTTTTATTGATATGAGATACTAAAATGTTCTCTGTCCAATAATTTGAGATCGTAATAGCTATGTAATGTCGTAATTTGTATAAATAAAAGATGAACACGTATTTTATGTACTCTTAAGAAATAAGATCTAAAATCACGTGGTTTGGATTTGTACCACAGACATTATTTGATGTCAACAAAAACATTATGATGTAAATAAAACCGGTTTTGCGGGGTGTCTGACAACCGACAGCCAATTATTTTTTACGATTTATGAACCTAAGATCAAAAACAAACATACTAACCCATGTCCAAATCATAATCAAGAAGCAAAGTAAAAACTTTGAAACTGACAAGTTACGTTAAACACGTGAACTTCCATTCGGGAAGTGAGGAAGGGTGCTCCGGAAGGGTAAGCGCCTAGGAATCTAAGGAATACACTACTTTGGGTGAGTGTCATAGCAAATAGCAAAATATATTACTTATAGTAAGTAAAACAGGTGCTTTAAAACTAAGACTAGTATAATAGTGTAATTATATTTAACAAATATTAATAATCTATCTTTGAACTGATAGTAATCAAAAACAGACATACTAATCCATGTTCGAATCACAATCCAGAAGCAAAACTGACAAGTTAGGTTAGACACATGAATTTCTATAAGGGAAGTGCTCCGAAAGGGTAAGAACCTCCTGTTCAGCTAGTTACACCCGCCACGTTTGTAATCAAAATTGTGTGAAAGGAACATGGAACAGTGAGACGTCAAGTAAATATTTTGTCAAATCTAAATGTTTTAACTTAGAAGTAATTTTTAAAAACACTTTAAATTACTGACTTTTATTTTGCCAATACAATTCCTCTTCAGTCGTGCTTGGACTATGAAACAAAATTTCGTTGCATATCTTAAACTTAACAGCATTTTCTAGAAATTCTTGTAAGAAATAGTATGACACTTAGTAAATGAATTTTGGCTCACAAAATGTTTATTGGTATTTTTCTTTGCAAGTTCAACTATTATCATGAACAATACCGCAAACAATAACAGATGCGGTTAAGTCAGTGTGTAGCGAGGTAGTTTTTTTTACTTGTATGGAACGGTGTCGAGTCACACCAGGCAAACTTTAATATACTTTTATTTTTATGTCTATGAATTAGATTTGTCCTTTTCAACACATCTATATTTTTATTACCCTTTTTCAAAACTTACTTTACACGAGTAATAGGTCAAGCCAGGTAATATAAAAATGACTGGGATATTTGTTGTTATTTTTCAAGAGGCTAACAAATTATCATTTCCGGTCTTATTAATCTTATGTGAAAAGTCGAACATTTGTTAAATTTATGATGTTTTTTTTTTCTTTTTGAAGTATTAGGTGCGTTTAGATTAACAACTATGACAAATATCAAAAACCTTGTTGGATACTGTTCATTTCTGCTATTGCTCTTAAAAGGGATTACACAATAGCCATGTTATCACTAAATACAGGATGAATCACCCTATATACTAGTAATTACTCGAAAAATATAACCAAATTCTTGATGAATAATGCTACAACCTGCTCAGAAAAAAGCTTGTAAAACAGCTACGTCAACCAAAATACAGACTGAATAACTCTACATGGACACAGATTATTTTCAGAATATATTGGAATCAGAGCATCAGTATTCTCCTTGATATGTCAGTATCCGGTACCTAACCTTGTGATAAAACACCTTTGTAAAGTTTTATAAATATCATTTCTTGAAGAATATCGCAACCTGCTCTGAAAAAAGGATTACACAACTGTCATAAAAGACAAAAAATAAATACCGAATAACCCTACATAACAAACCTCCATACATTTATACGGATTACTTCCAAAATTGATTGCAATCAAATAATCAGCATTTTCCGTTTTCTGGCAGTATCTGTTAAAATAATCTGTGATAAAAGGTTTAAATATAAGTTTTAGATGCCTCTTATACCACTTGCTCTTAAAAAGAGATTACATAATAGCTACGCCATCCGAAATATAGACTGCATAACCCTACATAATAACAATACATATATGAAGATTATTTCCAGAGTTGATTGCAATCAAAGCATCAGCTTTCTCCTTGATCTGTCAGTATCCGTTACATTGACCTATGATAAAACTGAATTTTCAGATGCGTTTATTAAGATTTATTAATATGAAAAATAACACATTTTTGTAGAACAATGCCACTTGCTCCGAAAAAGAGATTACACAATGGCCATATAAGGCAAAAAATAGACTGAATAACCCAACATAACAAACCTCTATACATGTATACGGATTACTTCTAAAATTGATTGCAATCAAAACATCAGCTTTCTTCCTTGATCTGTCAGTATCCGTTACATCAACCAGTGATAATATTGTTATCAGAGATAATACAATGAGATCCTGTAATTATCATGGAATATTTGACGTTTTAAATTGCAGGTTTAAAGGAAGATAAGGAAGCACATGCAATAGAGTCTTTAATTTTGTTTCAATTGATTATCAATTAGATGTATTTAAAAAACAAAAAGGCATTATTGTCATTGTATAATCTTGATTTGTAGTGAGTTTGTGTGATATTTCGTGTTTTTTCTTGATTAAAACAGGCTATAAATTGCCCTGGATATATTTCTTGTCTCATAGTTTCTTTCACACAATTTTGATTACACACGTGGTGGGTGTAGCTAGCTCAACAGGAGGTGCTTACCTATCCGGGGCACCCGGCTTCACTTTCCTGGTGGAAGTTTGCGTGTTTAACCTAACTTGTCAGTTTCAATGTTTTTACTTTGCTCTGGAATTATGATTCGGACTAGTCTGTTTGTTTTTATTAATAATTAAACTTTCTTAAGACTACTAAAAAAAGAATAGTTAATTATCTAGACAAACTATAAACGTATTTAATTTTGTGGTGTGTATTTAATTTCGCGGTAAAGGAAATTTAGACACATCCGCATAGTTGAAATTTCTCGTTTTTTGAAAATGCACTGCAACACAATAAGCATAATATAATTTTGCTTGGTATTAAACTCGCAAAACAAGCGATTGCTAAATAAGCGAAAAATAGTACATCGCGAAAACAATGCGTTTACAGTGTTTCAAAAGTGACATTAAAATATATCAAACTAATCATATTCTGGGGATAATGAAGTATTTTAAAGACAAAAAATCATTTATGTAACAACCATTATAACATATACAGTACAGACATGTCGAAAGTTTAACACTGAGCTAGCGTTAACGAAAACGGATAAAAGATCGGCTACCGAGTGAACGAGTTATGGATAGCTAGCATGAAACAAAAACTTGATGAGAGATAGATAGCAGAATCAGATAAGTTGTCGAGATATAGCTATCGAGGGGCCGTGACTTGACACTTTTTCGTTAGCTTAGTGTTAAGCTTTAGACAGGTCTGTACTGTACTTGTTTTGAAGCCGCACCAATATCACAAATAATTGACAAGTATTTAGCTATAAGATGGATTATAAAGAGAATAATTATTCTCTCAATCAACCATAATAAGGTCTGTATGACATAACCCCTTTACTTGTACTGATTCATCTTAACTTTATTATATCAATACACGTCTACAGTTGACGTATCGCCGGTCATGCCTTGTATGTTCCGACACTGGCAGCCATCACGGTACCAAAGCAGCGTCACGGCAGCTATTGACGTACTAGTGTCAGTTTTGTCATTAAATGGCACAATTCAGGCCGAGTTTTCATTCTGCCTGTGTGTAATTCAAGCATGTCGAGCCTTTGACGGAACATTGTGGGCGTGACCGGTGATACGTCGACATTGTCGCAAAGTGAAGGAAATTGCTGTTTTATAACAGGTACGTCTTTTATTGGTATAGCAGCAAAGATCTCAGGAATATCACACAACAAAGAAATATAGATATTTCAATTTCTAACAATGAATGCAATGGACGGACACAGCAAAGGATATTATAATTTTGGTTGTCAATCTGTTTTTTAACGAAATTTTAAAATCAGCTAGATGACCTTGTTACTCTATTTTAAAATATATTATAAATTATAGAAATAAATAAAGCTTATAGATCTCAAATGTTTTAAAAACTGACTCCACTTTTAAAAGACAAAAGCCATTTCAAGGGATTTATATTTCAGAGAGTACAAGGGACAGTGAATGTTATAAATCAAACTATTTCACAAAACACAAAGGGCAAAATCCGTATTAGTGAATATGGGATTTTAAACGGAAAAATATTTATGCAGCAGCTATTATAACGTAAACCGATCGAAAATTTGTTTTCAGCCAGCATAATCTCAAATAATTGACAAGCAAAAAGTAATGACTATGACATTAACTCGCCCTGGTAATCATTCAACAATTTATATTACATAATCCCCTTGTTTGTAGTGATTCTTCTTAACTTTATTATATCAATTACTTTTTTATTGGCATCTTCAAGTCAACAATTATAAATGAAGAAAGTACTAGCATTATGTCATGTACATTTTAATGGCAAAAATATGTAATAAAGCAAATCATAAACAAACATACTAATCAACTTCCGAATAACAATGCAGAAACAAAGTAAAAGCTGACAAATTAGGTTAGACACTTGACTTTCACCAGGGACTAAGGTCAGGTGCTTCGGAAGGGTAAGCTAAGGGTAAGGGTAGCTAGCTTCACCCGACTCGCGTGTTATTGAAAATCTGTGAAAGGAACATGGAACTGTGGGACAATTTGACCAATTAGTCAAAACAAACAAGCCCATATCAATGATATAACAAAACAATAGAAATGGGAAATAAATGGACATCAACAAATGTAAAATAAAAATAAAAAAACACATCAACAATTGACCATAAAACCATATAGCGATAAAATATATAAAATAGAGTGTCAATATAACACATAAGGCCCCTGCTTCATTTATGATAGATTGATTGAATAGGGTTTACTCTTCCGCTCAATTTCTCAAAGTTTTTTCGTTCTTTCGCCTTGCCCTTGATGACATAAATTTCGTACGCATCACATTCTGTTTCCATATTGTATATATCTTGTTTACATGGCGTGGATACCTCTAGATCTGTTTATACAAAAGTTACGGCCATTGGTTACACAATATCAACAGGCCATTTTATGGCTGGGGATATAAATCAAAAACTGAGAATATTTCAAAGGCAATAGTGACCTCAAGGTTCTGGAAAATGAGCTTACCAGGAACCTTCCAGAATTCATATCGATAAAAACAACGATCACTTCGGTTTTTATTAGAGATTATTATTTAATTAGGTATGATGACATTTTTTATTTTTTCACAAAATGTCATCTACCAGAAGTGACAAGGACTAGATGAACCCTGATACTGCTGTATAAGCGGAATTTCAACATCTAAGATAAAACAAATAAATCTTAATTGGTTTCGTAACGTCCTCTAATAAGAAACTGCTAACAAACAGAAACCATTTAAGTAAAATTGTATATCAGAGATCATATGAGACATTAGATATTTTTAATAAAACTATTTCACAGAACACAAAGGGCAATACGCGTTTTGAGTCAAAAGTTTCAGAGAACAAAAGGGATTTTTAATTTGAAAAACATGCATGTAACATGTATTATAAGAGTGACAGAGTAAAATATGGGGTTGAAGCCATATCAATATTATATATTATCTTCAAGCCGATAGGAACAAGAATTGCATATTGAACTCTCTCAGGCAAACAATTAACAATTTACATTAGATTTAAGAAGAATTATATATCAGAGAGCATATGGGACAATAAATAGTATTAATGAAACTATTTTACAGTTCACAAAGGACAGTACACATTATCAATCAAACTTGTAAGAGAACAAAAATGAATTTTAACAGCACAAACTCTCTCAGGCAATCATTCAACGTTTTATATTACATAATCCTCTTAATTGTACCAATTCCTCTTAACTTCATTATTATATCAATCTTCTTACGTATATTCATCAAGTCAACAATTTTATCAAAGTGATGTATTGCAGTTTAATATAACATAACAACAAAGATCACAAGAAAATAACTAACGTGACAAAAGAATTAGAACACATACTAAATGCAAATAAAGCCATTGCAACCATTGATTATCGATATGATGAACGGACACTGAATATAATGATTTTAAATATTTATCTTTGCATTTTCGATGAAATTTTTAAAGTAGCTAGATAACCCCAGTACTATTACAAAAGGTACAATAAAATAAAGTTTAAATGTCTTTAATGTTTAAACACCGTCTGAACTTCAGGAAGAAAGCAGTTATATTGTTATGTATTATTAAATTGTTATGTATGTTATATTATAACATCAACCGATCGAGATATTTTTGTGAGCCCGCACAATATCACGAATAATTGGCAAGTGTAAAGACACGGCAAAGACATAAACTCCCTCAGGCAATCACTCAGCAGTTTCTATTACATAATACCCTTATTTGTACGGATTCATCTTAACTTCATTATGTCAATTATTCTTTATTTCTCACGTCTGTATCAAGTCAACAATTATAAGTGAAAGGAAAATCCAGTATTAGAAATATGTTTCTAATTTTTTAATGGTACAGCTACATAATTCACAGCCAAAACCAAACATATCACGCCACGTCAAGAAGAGAATAAACAGGGGAGATATGGGACATCAAAAAGGAAAATAAAGGCACTGCAACCACTAATTTTAAAGTCACATGACGGCTCTCAGTATTATAATCACTATTATAATATTGGTAACAGGTAATACTTGAATAGTCTTTAATAGACGAAAGATGGTCAAGATAATGATTCGATTAAGTGAAAACGAAAAAAGGTGAGGAAGATTCTGAAAAATGAACTTAACAAAACAAACCACAATGTATATCTTTCACAAAACCTATCATGTCACATTGTAACTAAGATTTTGATTTAACGAAATAAAAACTAGGAATAACACAAATCAGGTAAATAAGCTTAGCGAGAAAATTGTCAATCAAACCACTGATCACCTTACTTTTGCTTTGAGACGTTTATCTAATAAGCCATTATGACGTTTCCGATTCTGCACAAAATTCCATCTATCAGACGTGAATAGAACAAGATGACCACTGAAACTGTTGTTTAAGCAATGTATAAACGACTAAGATAAAAACTTAAGATCTCAAATGGTTTCGTAACACCCCCATATAATAACCTGCTGAAAACAGAAACCTTTTAAGAAGAATTACATATTATAAAGAGAACATAAAGGACAATAAATATTGTAAGCCAAACTATTTCAAGAACCATAGATGGCAATGCACGTTATGAGTCAAAAGTTTCAAAGAACAAAAGGAATTTTTAATTAAAAAAAACATTATGTAACATATATTACACAGAGGAAAATGTTGTTTTAAAGCCATATAAATATCATATATTATTTTTAAGTATACAGGGATAAGCATAAACTCTGCTAGGCAATATTTCTAAAGTTCAGATTACATAATGTATCTATTTGCAATGATTCATCCTAGTTTCATGTCTGTGTCGAGGGTAAAAATGGCTATATTTCACGCCCAGTACTTCTATGTTCCTTTCACAAAGAATTGATTGCAGCTAGCTAAAGAGGAGGTCCTTACCCTTCCAAAGCATCCGGCCTCACCCTCCTGGCAGGATTTAACGTGTCTAACATAGCTTCTGGATTGTGAATCGGACATTGATTAGTATGTTTGTGTTTTTGATTTTATAATATGAATCGATTATCCATTCAGATCTAACATAAATCAACAATTGTTAAGAAAAGACAGTTGCAGTATAATATCATGCACATTTACTTTTTAAATCAACAAAAATCAGTCAAAAACAAACATATCAAGCCATGTACATTATATATTAATCAAGGGAAACAGAAGTTGAATTAAATAATGGTGCTTAATGTCAAAGTCAAGAGACATTTAATTGTATCGAGATGTCGAAAACTATGGGCGAAGGTACAGACGCGTTTCGTTGATGGAATTATACAGCAGTGTTCTTTTCCGTGTCGCCTACTTCACGAGACCTCAATTATTTTAAGTTCTCATACGAAATACCCGTGACTTTTATTTCGTAATTCCGAGTGCTTGGCGAAAAAACAGACCCTTCAGGTATTCAAGCTTTTGGTGAGACCCGGTCGGAGTTCGAACCCAAGACATTCCACTTACAAAGCGGGCATTCTACCAACTCAGCTTATGAGAGGCAGACATGCTGATGTCTTCAGTATTGCAAAAATGTGTACCAGAAGATTATAGATTTATAGCTATTAAGTGGTTTTGTATCATCCTCTTAAAATAAACAACTAAATGACTTCAGGAACTACAATTTAATCGGTATTATTATGAATAGAATAAACTAAAATTTTTAGATCCTAATATTTTTCTATAATATTTATAGAAACTGTTGAAACAGAAACCGTTCAAGAAGAATTATATATCAGAAAGCATAAAGGACAATATACGTTATCAATCAAACTGTTTGACAGAAGACAAAAGGCAAAAACATTTTTGTAACATGTATTATAAGAATGACAGAGTTAGAAATTGCTGTGAAGCCACATCAAAATCATATATTAATGACAAGCATATAGAAATAAGCATTAAGTCTCTCAATGAATCATTCAACAGTTTAGATTACATAATTCTTAAAATATAACTTGTACTGATTCCTCTTAACTTCATTATACCGCTCAATCGTTATATCTGCGTCTTCACAAGTGAAGAAAATTGCAGTATTACAACATGTGCATCAAATTTGTCATAGCCACAATGATATAACACATTAAAGAAAATGAATTCCATCAAAAAATTAAAACACCTTTGTCATTGATCCAAGTGTAGATACCGGTTTATCATGATCAGATTGTAAAAGTAAATTATCAATCTACTTAGTAATGTCCATAGACAATCTTTAAAAACTAAGATATACTCCATCTTGCAAAGTATTGTCTAAGCTTAATTTAGTTAAATATATCTTGGTTCTTTGGATATTTTTTCAACCCCTTGAAAAACTTTATTTCACAATTTTGGTCTCATCGTTACCGATGAGGAATAGTTATTTTCGAAATCGCCGTCTTGTGTTGTAAAGTTCATACTGGTATAATTTCTAACTAAGGTTATGATTCAATTGAGTGAAAAAGATGAGAATTTAAGGAAAGTAGGTTAGCAGAACCGAACACAATATACATCGATCCATCCATCTTGATCACCTCTTATTCATTGTCAATGTTCAGCTAATCAGATGATCAGATGAAGTCTTGAGGTAAGTTGAGTAATGATGTTTAACGTCCTAGTCAATGATATTTCACTTATATCGAGACGTCGCCAGCTATAGGCTTAGGTGCAGAAATTTTACCTATGTGTTGCGCTTATTGCAATTATACAGCAGGGTTCTTTGTCGTGGCAAGCCTACCGTGACGAGGGACCTCGTCTCGTTTATTTTAATTTCCCATCCGAAAGAACCATGACTTTCATTTTGTAATGCCGAGTGCTTGGCGAAATACAGTCACTATGCTCTTTCAAGTCTTGGGTCAGAACTGGTCGGTGTTCGAACCCACGACCTTCCACTTACAGAGCGAGCATTCTACAAACTGAGCTATCGCAGTAGTAAGATGAAGTCTTGTACAAAGCACAAAGTGCATTTCACCACAAGTAACTAAATGACCACTGACTCTGCGTTTTAAGCGCTATGTTAAAGGTTTAATTATTATAAAGTTTACAGCACCCAAATATTTTTTTAGCAAAACCTTTAAGACAGAAAACACCAGAAGAAAATAAAATACAACAAACACATTGTAATCGTTATTAAACCTGATTTAATTTTGCGGCAATAAACGACAATTTCGGAAAAAAATGTGAAACTATCAAAAAAATTATCTCAAGAACGTCAGTCAAAGCATAAACATTTTAATATGTAACCAATATACTAACAAGTTGGAATATATATGTAGGCGAAGTTGGTTAAATACAGTTTGGTCCTTCTACTTTCTGTTTTATTAACATCTTTATTTTATTTGGATTTCCACAATTTTGACTTGAGCATTACTGATGAGGAATTTATTACTGAAACGGCCGTCTAGTGCTACATATTAAGAACAGGTTTAGTAAATAGAACTCATTAATAGAACTATGTTACATATTCAATTATTACCTGACGTCAAGGAAATCCTGTCACACCTTAGTAAAACTTTTGATGTTGAAATGACGGTTATTTCTCCTAATATTCTTCTCTTGAAATCTTTAAATAGAAAAGAATCCATATTGTAAGTATATTCGTTACTTTATGCTTTAAGTAGTATAACAATCTTTTTAAATTTTTCTTCTTCGAAGAATATTCATAACAGTATGCTTCAGCAAATATTTTGTCTTTGATAATAAATATGTCGTCGGTTAATCGATTGATAAAATTCTTAAGCTATATTGATAAATGTTTGTATATCAAGAGCTTTGATGTAAAACAATCTGAATGATGAGAACTCTTAAGAATTACACAAACTATGTCATTGAATGGATACTTTTTTGTTTTATGTTCTTTTCAATCTGTTCAAAGTAAAAAAAATTAAAAGCAATGCAACAGCTCCCCACTTCATGCATCATTTTCCTATTTTTAAAATGGTTATTGCCGAATAGATATTTATGGAAAGGGTTCCTTTTTTACATTCCACTAAAATTTTAATTTTGACCCGAAAATCCTAAAATGACCTATTCAAATCAATTTGGACATTTCTGTATTTTATTCATGTTTATATGGGGTTTAGTTGGTGCTCTTTTTATATTACGTTAATCCGTACAGCTTTTTGCAAAACAATATTGGTAATCTTTGTTATTATATGTATGTGCACTGAGTTAATAAAGTGCCTCAATGATAAATTCTATAATCATATATATATATATATATATATATATATATATATTATAGTGTGCAGCCATCAGAATTACAATGTTATCGATAGACACAAACAACACCATAATAAATAAAAAAAACCATACTAATCCATGTCCGAATCACATTCAAGAAACAAAGTAAAAATAAACATACTAATCCATGTCCGAATCACAATCAAGAAGCAAAGTAAAAACAAACATACTAATCCATGTCCGAATCACAATCAAGAAGCAAAGTAAAAACAAACATACTAATCCATGTCCAAATCACAATCAAGAAGTAAAGTAAAAACGTTGAACCTGACAAGTTAGGAAAAGCACGTGCACTTTCATCAGGGTAGTGATGCCGGGTGCTGCGGCAAAGGCAAGCGCCTTCTGTTTAGCTAGCTACACCCGCCATATATGAATCAATAAAACATGTTAGCAAGACAGTTATACATCGCGAATACCAGGGTGTAGTAGTTATAATCAAAATTAATAATAAAAATTTCTGCTTCGTGAATTTTAAAGTTCGTTAAACAGTAAGCTATGCTGATTCTCAAAAAGTATGGCTTAAGATAAATTTGGTAATTAAATTTAAATTGTTCGTCCTGTTTTCTAATTTTAAAATTTTCAATATATCTGGATATACAATTTATTTCGGTCAGAATTCTACTGATGAAGAATTTTATTCTGAAAACAGTCTTCTAGAGCTGCAAAGTTTAACCGATTTTAGTTAAAATGAAAAATAAAAGAAAGTAATAATACTGAATAAGCAATAAAACAATCCAGTATCCTCAATTATTGGGTGCTAATTTTTTTTTTTTTTTTTTTTTTTTTTTTTTTTTTGTTATTAGACGTATACTTTCGAGTTTAATTTTTAATATTATTCTATTGCTTTTTGCAAAATGTATATTTTTAGTAATAAATTGCCATATTCCATTATATACAGATATATTCATCATACATTTATTCGTAGGTAATGTAGAGAAATATTTTATATATTTCCTGTGTCGCTAAGGACAGTCAAAAATGGTTTATATTGATGAAATTGTACTAAAATATCTTTATATACCAATGTCCAATCACTGAGGAGATGAGATGTAATCACAGCTTGGCATGCCACCTTAACAGAATTATACGGAAACTATAAGTTAGCTAAACAGTAAAAGGATTATGGCATTTATTTCTTTTCAGCAATATGATTTGTATCTTTGTGGTCTTCATCATCGTGAAAAACATCATCCAAACACGCAAAAAACACACAAACTGTCTGTATTTATCTGAAATACGCAGTGATTTGATTTAAGGAAATAAGAAAGGTGTTTAATCTATTGGTTTAGTTTATATTAACGTAAAAGTTTAAAAGATAAAAAGACAACATACGGACAAAGGTCTCTAAAATAGAGAAAAAGTACTTTTGCTAGGTCACCTTCAAAGCCCTCCTGTTTTTTCTCCGTAACTTCGCTCGTTCAAGTTTAGGTTAGATCAATTTTGTTAAATATCCAAACTAGTGAAACGCTGAGGTCACGAATTTGCGAAGTGGAAAGCGCAATATTAGCATCGTTTCCCTTTACAACTTCACCCCTTTGCTTTCCTTACTTCGGTCAATTGCCATTGCAACATTGTATTACCCAAACTTCTTTCTTTGGTTTTGCAAATTTACTTCTTTGCACTCTCAACAAACTTCGCATTTAAATCCAAGAAATGTTATATGACATTTGGCCATGACCAGATTATTTGTGGTACATATACGGAACAGGTTATTGTAAACGATTATACAGTCATGGGATATAAGAAGCTATTAAGAGTATTCATGTAGGATAGAGAAATCTCACCCGAGGGGTTAAACATTTCAGTCAGAGACGAAGCTTGTCGAGTCTCTGACCAGAAATGTTCAACTCTCAGTGTGCGATTTCCCTATCCTACATGGATAAACTCACAATGGATTATTTTTCTTCCATTTTAGTGCTAATATTTGGCTTCAAGTACGATGAACATAGACATCGACGCCTTGTTTGTAATTCGACATTCTACTTTAAAATAAATATGACAATTGACCATTGGATAGAGCGTACCGGAGTTTGGTTTATACAAAATGTATCAACTACAAAACAAAGTGGTTCATTAAAAAATCCAATATTAATCATTTGAAACGCACTCAAAATTTCTAAATTGTAAAGAATTAGATTTCATTTTTCCCTGAAGATGACGTCATGTTCTCTATATGATGACGTCATGTAATTGTCTTTTGATTGTGACGTCACTAAAGGCCACGTGGTCATGTGAGATACGCGTATCTCACATAGGAAAAACCTTATCTTACATGAGCAGATATGGAAGAAAGATGGAATCTGCAGATATGGAAGAAAGATGGAATCTGTCATTATGTCACTATGTCAAGCAACGCCTGTCCAGTAAAATAGCACATTTGCTTGGGCGTTATCAATGCAATAAACAAATATCGAGTGCATTGAAGTACCAAACGGTGTTTTGTATACCTAATACAATATACTTATGTTGCAGTTTGATTGAAAAGGAAATGTGGATGACCATATAATCTTTTAAAAAAAAGAGGTGTTGAAAAATGCAGGCATAAACATAATCGTTTTTCACAACCATTTTTCATTCCGACACATCAGGAGTCTTATATATTTTAAATAAAATAACAGCCTTAGGGGAATTTTTTCTACCATAATTACCGAAAAATTCTTTGATAACTTGATAATTTTGATAGTCTGACATCAAGACTCGTTTAACGTTGACGAGTTATCGAGAAGAAAGATCGCGTACTCAATCAACGACATTTATAAGAGCAGGGTCTCTTTAACCTGCGAATGTTATTTGACGTCAGGCTGATCAACATTTCTAACTACAATAATACCCATGCTGCTGATTTTGATATATGTTAATATATATTTACACCCGAATGACATCAATTGATATTTACAAAACCACAATGCACTTCCTGATATTGCAATTTTCCCCGCACGAAATTCAGTGATATGTAACCTGCCTGCGTACTGTCAAGCCATCATTATAAAGAATTGCATCGGTTAAGATTTAAACAAAATTCTCGTAATGACAAAAATTTCCTGTCTATGATGTTTGTTCATTAGTTTCGGATGCATTACCACTCAGTTTTCATGTTTTCTTTTTAAACCAACATTTTTTAACTTTTCTTTTTCAATTTGGAGCAAATGCATTTACATTTTTTTACGATCTTCAGCGATGTTGTATAAAGACCACGTAATGGTGTCTTTAATAACAAAGTACTTTCTAACCTTATTGTATTATTGTTTTATGTTTTAATGACAATAAAGTTCATCTAGTAGAACAACGAAGACAAAATCATTTAAAAGAAACGTTTAATCATTATTTAAGGCAAGTCAGTACAAATATATTTATCTATCTTACATTACATAAGCGTTCCAAAATGTTCAAAGACCAAGAACAAACATACTAAGTACATTACTAAATTTACTAAACTTGCAATTATAACAAAGCTTGTAAAAGAGAAATGCTTTAGCTTTCTATATATTCACATGTGTTTGTTCTGTTTCCACGATGGCACTTATTTAGTCATCAGATACACACTAAATAAATATAATCAACAAAAAAGTTAGGGACCGATGTAAGCTTTGACATAACATTCCAAAACCAGAAAAATATCAAATCCATCTGCATTGTGTTCTTGTTCTCTCCTTCTTTCAAATGATGTAGATATAATGAAGTAAACTTTTTGTGCATACAATCAAAACTCATTACATTACATATTATACCAGTTTTAATTTTACAGCACTAGACGGCCGTTTCGGAATACAATTCCTCACCAGTAGTGCTTGGACCAAAGTTATGAAACCAAAATTATTTTGAAGATGTTGAAAAGCTACCCAAAGGACCAAAATATATTTTACCAAATAAGGCTAAGGAAATACTTTGCATGAGGGAGTATACCTTAGTTTTTGAAGAATTTTAAAGAATTACGAGAAGTGCGATGATGAAATGATATGATTTACTTTCTAATGTTTTTAAGTGGTTCTTAATTTTTTTGTTGAGTATATTTACACCATTATCACTTACGATCATAAGAAGATAAAGATTTTACAAGCTCTCATTTGAAATCACCCTTTTGTGATAATATGAAATGTCGTTTAATGTATAGAATCACTGGACCAAGTTTAGGATATATATATGCTGAAAAGCTTTGTTTTTATTGTGTGGTACTGATCGTCAATATTTTAGCATACAAACTCATAATTCTGTAATTATTCTAATACGTAAGGGACTCCTATAGATAAATAATCCGCCTGATTTTCTTTTATTACTCTCTGAAATTTTCATACAAGTTTAAAAACTATAAATGCATTAGTGATTTAGAACGTGACTTTAAATTCTCAGTTTTTTTGTTATATCTTGAAGTTGTAAATGTATATTGTATTCTCCAGTGGTATCAATCGGCTTAGTGATAATGAGTCTTATTTGTTCTGTCAACTATAATCTGAAAAGAGTATTTTAATTTTTAAAATCAGTGGTCCCTAAGGCAAATTCCGGAACAAAACGACCAAGAAAATTTATTTTTATTTCGACTTGCGTGCTTGTTTTTCTAAAGGCTATTGACTAAATATTGGAGATAATAAGTCATGTTTTTGTGTTTGATTAGAGACAATAACTCAGAAAGTTTAAAATGTTGAAATACGAGGACAATGAAATATATCTAAATGACAACAACCTATTTTCTTCGATTTAAAGAAAGTCGGTCAATTTTAGAACTTTATTGCACTTAACAACGCCGTAAAGTTAGATGATCCAATCCTTGTATTTTAATAAACATCATAATATAATGAATGCAATTATTACTAAACTTGGTTTATTTTTTAGCACTAGAAGACTTTTTCTCACACACGAGACATGGAAATCTCGAGTTTTTACCCATCTGCGATTTTTCTGACTCTCCCTAGAGATGAGATCACTTTTACTAACCAACAATTTCTTAACGTCCAATCACTTACACACATCCAATGACGACATAATCATTATTGACGTGAGGACGTCAACAAAATCGATTACGTCATTTTCAGAAGGCACCGATGATGGCCTAAAAACTGAACGTTTAATGAATTTTTTTGTTTACAAATAATGTTTTTATGCTAAAATGTGTGATAAAAAGAATCCTACGCCATAACAGTGTAGGGTAGAGATATCTCAGACTGAGATGAATATTTCCAATGTCCAGAACTCCATAAAGCTCGTTCTGAAAATGAAAATATTCATCCTTGTTTGAGATATCTCTGTCTTACACTGTTGCCGGTGTAATATCATTTTAGTTTGAATGAAATTCCTCATCTGTAATGCTTGGCAGATAATTGTGGAAATGCAACTTTTTAAAGATGTTGAAATGAGAAAAAAACGACTAAAATCTACCAAATCTAACTGGCATTTACTCTTAGGTATTTCTGATTTTACCTTTGCATTTAATTATTATTTGCATTTTAAGAACATTTGTATGACCAATACTTCTGCAAACACATAATGTATAACTATTGTCCATTGTCAATGTGAATGCTATTTGTACACCACTGCGGTAGCTCCGTTAGTAGAGTGTTCGCTCCGTATGTTGGAGGTCGTGGGTTTAATCCCCGGTCGGGTCTGACCCAAGACATGACAGTGGGTAGTGGTAGTGACTGTTATTTCGCCAAGCAATCGGTATTACGAAATGAAAGTCACGGTTCTTTCGGATGGGAACTTAAAATAAACGAGGTCCCGTGTCACGGTGAGCTTGGCACGTTAAAAAGCCCTGCTATATAATGCCATCAGCGCAACGCACAGGCAAAATTTCTGCACCTTCGCCTATAGCTGGTGACGTCTCGATATAAGTGAAATATTCTTGACTGTGACGTAAAACACCATTACTCAACTCAACTCAATGCTATTTGAGTCTTATTATGCATTGTAAATTGACCCAAACAATACCTACTTGAGTCACGCTCGCTTTGGTCACTTTGAACGATGCCGAACAAAAATGAAAAGCAAATGTCTTGATTTACAATAAGAAATATATATGAAATATCACATTAGTCATCTGGAAGACAAAGGACGGAAAATAAAACAGAGGATAGAAACTGAAAGCTTCAGCTGGAATAAGCATTCCGGACTGGCGCCTCACATTAAAGGATATAAAGCTTACAATGAATTGCGCATCTGTCGTTTCGTAATTTCCAAATTGTATTTTCATAGATTTTATCAAACGCTGTATTCTTGCGAAGAAGCTATAGCTTACTTAAGATCAAAGTGTAACCGATATCTTTAGGCAAAATCACATCTCGACTTGAAAACATGAGTTTAGGAAAATGTTTATTCTGTCTGATGAAAGTGCATTTCGTTCAAACAGAAACGAAAAACAGTTCCAGGTTTGGCGATATAAAAGCTAGAAATTTCCGGGTTTGGCGATATAAAAGCTAAAAGTTATATAAAATTCTATAAAACACGCATGCAATTTTAAAAAAGTGTTGCGTTAGAGGATATTTGGTGCACTTGGGGTTGTTGTTATAAAAAACTATGATACGACAAACTTAGCAAGACATCACACACCGATTTGAGAGTGTAAATGATCTTAAAGATTTGAATGCATACTGTCTTTTATTGCAAATTAAAATGTGTTTAAACGGGACCTTATCACAGATCACAAGCCATTATGAAAAAGGCTCACTTTCCTAGTGGAAGTCGACATGTTTCGTGTTTAACTCAATTTGTCATTTTTTAAGTTAAAGTTTTACATTTTTGTCATTTATTTATTGTATGTCTTTTTGATTGTATTTACTATAGCCAATTATATGGTCTAGAACAACTTCAATAGAGAAGACAAGTATTAAGGATTACATGTTATACCAGTTTTAATTTTGCAGCACTAGGCGGCGGCTTCGAAGTACAATTCTTCATCAGTAGTGCTTAGACCAAAATTATGAAACCAAAATTAAGCTAAGGAAATGGCATGATCGAGTATACCTTAGTTTTTGAGGAATTGCAAATTTTAACTATCAGTAAATTAAGACAATACATGTATTATATTTCTGACAATTATACACAATTATTGCTTAAACTGAGCATTAACCGGTACAATTAAGAACTGCAAATTATAAAACATCATCATACATTAGATACTTACCTTACACTCTCTGATTGAAAGTGAAACCCCTATAAGAATGTCAAAATTATTCGGGTGATGCTTATCTTTCCAAACCATCAGGCCTCGGTACCCTGATGAAAGTTAATGGCGTTTCACATAAATTCTCAGTTATAAGTCTTTACTTACCTTTGTGGTTTGTGATGTGGGAAATGAATTGGTATGTGCGCATTATATAAAAAAGGTTCCTCTCATTGCGTTACGATCATAAATATTCGGTCAGAACTAAATTAAAGTCTCCAGACATTTCGATACAAATGTAAAACATTAATTCTAACATGACCTGCGTTTTCCCTCATATGAAACATGAAAAGAGCCAGCCGTGGTATAACAAACGATATACTCATCGCTGTTCCGTTTTAATGACGTTCTGCCTTGCTTATCTTATGACGTCATGCCATGTGTCGCGAACAATGGTTATGACGTAATTTTCATTCATAAAATCATTAATTTCAATGGCGGTAATTTTAACAGCCGAAATGTTTCAATGGACCTTTTTGCAAATATATATTAGTAAAATGTATTTTCGAAGAAAGAGTTCGCAATGTTTATTTCAATCCTGTCATGTTAGAATTGAAATGATTAACAACTCTTGATATATTCTTCCGCATGTGTTCTTCAGCCCGTGTATTATTCGAAGATATACCACGGGTAAATGTTGATTATTTCTTAAATATATAACGGATTTAGAACCTTATTTTTCAAATTTTCTGTTTCTTTTAAAGTATTCACCAGACAGTTTTTGGTCACGAAACAATCCGCATGGGAGGATTTCATTGTTAAATTTTAATTTACATCAATAACAGTGAATGTACTTTGATTGTCCTCTGAGAACAACTGTAGGAATATATATAGCAAACTAATCAGTGAATATTTCATTGAAGTGTAAAAATAATATACGGCGAGTGATTTTGTATATACCACTAATACGACTTTTCACGATACACGCTGATGTAATCTGTATCATAACTTTGATCCTTTGATTTCAAGAACAACGGCTCACTAATTAATGTCAAAGACCTACTTCAACAACCACGCCAAGTTAATCAAAGGTGATTTAATTTCACCTGTCATTCATTAGGCTTTCGAGTTCATATATTCATAAAAACTAAAAATAAACGTGCTTTAACACAAATATCAAGAAGAATCTGGAAACAAGAACTACAGGTAATCATATAAATAAAAGGTGTGTCTTCGAACACAAGCACACTGGGTTCAAACCACAAAACCCCAAACCCAATGCGAAAACTTGTAAAGATTAAGTAAAAACAAGTACCAAAGCGGAGACCTCGAAAGCTGGCAAATTAAGTTAAACACGTTAATGTCCATCAAAAAATTCAAGTTAGATAAGTGGTAAAAAAAATAAAGATCTCGTGTCCAGCTAGTTTACACCCATTTATTCGAGACGTTATTATACCTGGGCTGTATAAATTCTTTAAAACAAGCATTTATATGTATACGCACTGTATATTAAACTTTTCAAGCGCAAAAATTAAACGTAAAAGAGAGAACATTGTTTACTAAGCTTTACAAAACGTGATACAAACATCAAAATCAAAAGCATTTGATTTAACTAAAGAATTTTCCAAACATGTAAAAACAGAAAAAATATGTTACCGATCAGATGTATACTGCAAAGAACATTAAAGATGGATGCAGCACAAGACGGTTCAGACTATAATTCCTTATCAGTAGTGTTTTAACCAACATTATGTAACCAAAATGTTAAGAAGTTGAAAAAATATGACAAATAAAAAAACCTCATGTTTTTCGTCTAAAATCTTATTTAAGAAAAAATGAGGTGTTATGGGGATATATCACTATGATAGGGCATCAAATTAAACAGTAAAGATAATCGACAATGTCTGTGTATAACCAAGGCAGTGATCTCGTGGATCATGAGACCAAATAAATTTTATTTAGGTCTACAAATGCAATTACATATTAACACAAAAAATGAGAGTATTAATGGTTATAATAAACTAGATACTACATTGTATCAATTAAATTATCAGCATATTTACTAAAGACGTTTATGTGTATTAAATTGGTTAATATCGTGTTTATACCGTTTGAATTTCCAGTTATATGGATATTTAGGTAAACGACTTTGACCTGTCCGCTTGACCTTTCATTTAAATATTTATCATGGACAGAGTACATATATGTATAAGGAGCATAGGTGTTTTTGTTGAATGTATCATAAGATATATTCACCACTTTGAGTATACCTGTGTATGTATTAACTTGGATATTAACACTATCCATGTATTGGGTGGATCCTGCTCTATGAATATTCCTAATGAAAGGTTAAGCGGACAGGTCAAAGTTGTTAACCTATAACACAACGATAGACCTCAAAACAATAATGGCTATCATTTATTGTCTGCCATAGAATTTGTTCATTACCAAGACTATGACCGTAAACGCCTCAGAAAATTGAAATAAATTCCGTTTAGGTCTGCAAACACAATTGTCCATTAACACAAAAAAGTATTAGAGTATTAGCATCTGTTAATGGTAACAATAAACTAGATACTACACTTTATCAAATCCAATTTATAGCGAATTAACTGGAAATGTTCATGTGTATTTAATTGGAAAATTTCGTGTTTAATTCATTTAGGAATATATATGTGAGGAGATACCGGCACAGACATTTTCAGTTTTTTGCCCGATTCACGTCATAACATGACCATAGATAAACATAGATAAACAAAAAACAAACATACCAAGCCATGTCCAAATCTTTATCCCAAACCAATGTAAAATATTTGAAAATGACAAATTAAATGAAACACGTGGACCTCCACCATGTAATTTAGGCCTGTGTGCTCCGGAAGGGTAAGAACATTCTGCTTAGCTATTTACATCCGCCACGTGTGTTATCAAAACAAAACATTATCATTATCAAAGGAACTATTGGACGTAAAACAATATCCAGGGTAAGTTTGGATATAGAGACACAATAAAAATCAACAATAGTTCAATTCTCATTTGTAAAAACCATTTTGATTGGTTAGATTTTTCTGTTAGAATTGCATGAATGGATTAGCTCTCAGTGACGTCATCCTATTTTCGATGACGCACAGCTCTCGGCATTTGAATTCCTTCGTTATAGGGTTGCTATTTTTAATCGCTACGGCAATATTGTTATTGAAATTGTTGATTTGTTGTTGAAAAAATTCTTTAAATTGAAATATAATAAATGAAGTAAATTTTCGTTTTCGTTATGGAAGTAAGAAAGAATTGGACATTGCCCATGTAACATAATTCGCTACGCGAATTATTCAGTGTGCAAAATGTCCAATTCTTTCATACTTCCATAACAAAAAGAAAACTGAACTTCATTCATATGATATGTGATGATGGCCATAAAGACAAAAGTATATAAAACATAAAAAAGAAAGATTAAAATTCATGACTATTGCCGGATATTTTATTTCATAACAAATATCAAGTTATAGGTGAACAATTTTGACCTGTCTGCTTGACCTTTCATTTGAACATTTTACTGTGGACGAGTGCATTTATGTATAGGGATTTTGTGGTTTATTTGTCTACATAATGCGAACACTACACAAAGACCCTGAATACACTTGATTAACTTAGAATCCTACTACTACCTATTTATCGTGTGGATCCTTCTATATGAATATTCCTAATGAAAGGTCAAGCGGACAGGTCAATGTTGTTTACCTATATATGTATGTAATACTATTATAGCGCTTACAACAATTAAAGATATCAACTATTAGAATTAAACCCAACACGAGTGGAAATACAGGAACACGGAACTAAAGGATGTTAAATATATCCAGGATTTTTTTTGGATACAGTCATCATTTTTTACCAATATTGTGGTGACGGTCAAAGACACTGAGATAAAAAAAACATGATTTTTTTATATTGGTTTATCTTAATAATTTTTTCTTTTAATTATTTATCATTGTTAAATGATATTTTATTTGATAATACATTTCCAGTTATATGGATAAAACACTTTAGGCTTACAACAATAATGGTTATCAACTATTGTCTGGCATAGGTTTCGTTCTAACCTAGACAACGATCGTTAACGGCTCAAGAAACTGCAATAAATTTTATTTAGGTCTACAGAAAAAACTCAATCATCCATTTACACAAAAAACATCAGGTATTATCATCTATTAATGGTAACAATAAACTAGATAGTACGATCAAATCCAACAAATAGCGTATTAACTGAAAATGTTCATGTGTATTTAATTGGAAAATACCGTGTTTATACCATTTAGGAATATTTTATACATGTATACACGGCATAGAAACCTTGCGTGTTTTATTATTTACACCATTACATGATCATCGAAAATGATAATCAAACACGCCAAACAATCAAAATCATAAACCAAAAGCAAAGTAAAAAGTTTGAAACTGACAAAAGCTAAACACTTGAACGTCTATCAGGGAATTAAAGCCGGTGTCTCGAAAGGGTGGATATCTCCTGATTAGCTAGCTACAACCGCCGAATGTTGAATAAAAAGAACAAGGAACTTTATGACGTAAAATATCACCATGGTAATTAAAGACACAGAAATACTTATTATAATGGTGATTATAAAGACACGAGAAAAACGAGATAAGAAAGAAGGATTAAACATTTACGATTTTGTATTTTATAACAAATATGGATTATATAGATATAGTATCATTATATGGGCTATTAACTAATAAATGACATAGATTCCTTCTATAAACAAAACTACTCATGAAACTGAAGTAATATCATTCAGGTCTACAAACGCAATTACCCATTAACACAAAAAGCATTAGGGTATTAGCATGTATTAATGGGTATGATGAACAACACTCGTTTGTAGAGATGTATCAGATCCAATTAATAGAGTATTAAGTTAAAATTCCACAGTATATTTAATTGAAAAAGTATGTTTATTCCATTTAAGATCATATATATGAGGGAACCTTGCGGCACAAAAATCACATCATAACATAGACATATATAATCAAAAACAAACATAACAAGCAATTTCCAAATCATTATTCGAAAGCAAAGAAAAACTTTGAAACCGACAAATGAAGTTATAAACCGACAACGTGTGTTATGAAAGGAACATGGAACTATAAGACGTAAGATATTTCCATGGTAATTTAGGATAAAGAGACAACATATTTAACAATATTGTAATTGTGGTCGTAAAAGACACTAGCAAAAACGAGATAAAAAGTCATATAAAATCATGAGTTTTGCTGAATATTTCATTGAATAAACAAGGAAATGTAATAATTTTTTCTTTTTGTTATGTTGTCAAATTTATTATACTTCCATAACAAAATGTAAAATTAATTTTATTTCTTATTATTCAATTTTAAAAAACTGAACAATAAATCAACAGTTTAAACAACAATATAGCTGTAGCAAGTAAAAAAACAGCAACACTGCGGTGTAGGAATTTAATGCCTTTATACGTTATCCATAATGAGATGACGTCACTGAAAGTCAATCCATTTATGCAAACGTAACAGAAAATCTGACTTATCAAAATGTCTTTAACAAATGAGAATTGAATTATTCAAATAAGAACAAACAAATTGATGACCAAACCAAATAACAGATGTAGATTAACAGGGATATAATATTTCCAGTGTGGCAGCTCAGTTGGTAAAGTGCTCGCTTCGTAAGTGTTAGGTCGAGAGTTTGAGTCCCGAGTCTGATCCAATACTTGAAAGTGGGTAGTGACTGTTCTTTCGGCAAGCACTCGGCATTACAAAATAAAAGTCAGGATTCTTTTTGGATGGGAAGTTAAAATAAACGAGGTTCTGTGTCACCATGGGTTTGGAACGATAAAGAACCTGCTGCAAAATGTCATTAGCGCAACGCACATGCGAAATGTTTGCACCTTCGTCTATAGCTGGCGACGTCACGGTATAAATGAAATATTCTTGACTAGGACGTTAAACACAACATAATAGTACAATCATAGAGCATTCAACAATAATAATATTATAATAGTAATTCGACATGGTTTCCATCACAAGGTTTGCAAACAGCTCATGGAACTGTAATGAATTTCATTTTTGTCTGCAAACGCAATTGATGGATCGCCGGTCACGTCCACAATGTTCCGACAATTGCACGGCATGCCTGCAATACACACAAAAAGAATGTAAACTCGGCCTGAATTTTGCCATTTAATGACGTCACTGACACTAGTTGTCATTAGTTGTAGTGACGCTGCTTTGGTACCGTGATGGCAGCCAGTGTCAGAACATAAAAGACATGATCGGCGATATGTCAATTACCCAAGAACACAAAAACCATTATGGTATTAGCATGTACATTGAGTATTAATGGGTATGATAAACTACTCAATGTGGTAGAGATGTATCAGATCCATTTAATAGCGTATTTCACTGAAGATATTCATGTGTATTTAGCTGGTAAATCGCGTGTTTATGCCATACAGTACACATTTGTCGAAAGTTAAACACTGAGCTAGCACATTAGAATCTTAGTCGGCTACCCAGTGACCAAGATATTTACAGCCAGTGACCGAAAAAAGTTGTCAAGATTCAAATAGCAACTGCCAAAAAACTGTGGACATCAAGCTAGCGGGGAGCCGAAATGAGTTAGCTTAACACATAGGAACCAAAGTTGGCTAGTGAGTGACCAAGATATTTACAGCTAGTTAGCGAAAAAAGTTAACAAAAGTCAAATAGAAACTGCCAAAAACCTGTGGACATGTAGCTAGCGGAGAGCTTAGGTGATCTACATGAGCTACAAAAGTAGTAAGCTTAATGTAAAAATTGTCGACAAGTCTGTGCTGTATGTATAAGTTGTTATGGTACATACTTTTTCAGTATTTCATGTTTCTACGGTGGCACAGAGGTGACATGAAATATATTTTCATATTAGGTGAGCACTTACATGCGCACGTAATATTTACTTCGTGCGCATGTATTAGTTACTACGTACGCACGTAATATTTACATCGTGCGCATGTATTAATTACTACGTAAGCACGTAATATTTACTTCGTGCGCCTGTATTAGTTACTACGTACGCACGTAATATTTACTTCGTGCGCCTGTATTAGTTACTACATACGCACGTAATATTTACTTCGTGCGCATGTATTAGTTACTACGTACGCACGTAATATTTACTTTGTGCGCACGTATTTTTTACTTTGTGCGCATGTATTAGTTACTACGTACATACGTAATATTTACTTCGTGCGCATGTATTAGTTACTACGTACGCACGTAAATAAAAATATATTCAATGTCAACTCTGTGCCACCGTATGTTTCTCCTCATTAAGCAAACCATTGATAAGTTACAGATTGTACATTGATGAATTCAATGTACCACAATGTAATAACGTTTTGGTTTTTTCGGCAAAACTAGATCTGTCATTGAAGTTAACTTATACTCTCGTATAGGTTATTTAATGCTGCGTGGTAGTTTGGCATTCATCAACATTCAAGATCACAGTGACCTTAAATATTAAAATCTTGAAACATCATTTTGTAACGAAGTCATGAAGCAAAAAGATTGGAAACTTTAAACTTAATCAATAATATCAGAGTACAAATTTCTATTTGCGAATCTGATTGACCTTGACATACATTCAAGGCCACAATGACGTTTAATATAAAAGTATATTTTACAAAAACATACCTTTTCCGCATTTATATATTTTATATTTGTTCATGTATAAAACCGATCATACCATATCCAAGCATTATTTTGGAGTACATGGTTAAGAAATTTTAGATTTTGCTATCTTGTACAACAATTAATCAAATTTATTTTAATGCTCTTTTGCCTTGGAGACGTATTATTTTACACATTTTTATTAAAACCGGATACCTGTCTAAAATCCCCTGCGTGATCATGACGTCATGACGACAATTATAACATCTGACACGAGAACGGTACAGACCTGCCGTAAGTTTCAAACACTGAGCTAACAAACAAGTGCCATTTAGGTAGCTATATCGTCATAGCATTTTGACAGTTTTTATCTACAGTACAGACCTGGCTGGAAGTTTCAAATTGAGCTATTGAATAAATGTCAGCTAAAAAGCCGTATCTTGACAGCAATTTGACAGTTTTTATCTACAGTCCAGACCTGTCGAAACTTCAACACTGAGCTAACACAAAGGAGCCGAAGTGACCGCTAGTTGCCGATAAAATTGCCAAGAGCCGAAAAGCAACTGCCAAAAATTGTGGACATGTACATGTAGCTAGCGAGGAGCCGAGGTGGGCTGCCGAAATGAGTAAGCTTAGTGTTAAACTTTTGACAAGTCTGTACTTTTTTTTGGGGGGGGGGGGCTTTTTTTTTTTTTTTTTTTTTTTGGTCACCTGGTATACGTTTTTTAACATTCGGAAGAGTTAGTGCGAGTCCTTTTCTTGAGGTCGGTGTTAAACTTTCGACTTGGTTGCAATGTATTTTTCGACGGTTATATGCCATCCATTTTCCAACAGTAAGAGCAAGATCAGCTTTATTTTCTTAGATCGATGTTAAACTTTCGACAGGTCTGTACTTCCAGGTCTGTACTCGAAAGTTTAACATCGATCTAAGAAAATAAAGCTGATCTTGCTCTTACTGTTGGAAAATGGATGGCATATAACCGTCGGAAGAGTTAGTGCGAGTCCTTTTCTTGAGGTCGGTGTTAAACTTTCGACTTGGTTGCAATGTATTTTTCGACGGTTATATGCCATCCATTTTCGGAAGAGTTAGTGCGAGTCCTTTTCTTGAGGTCGGTGTTAAACTTTCGACTTGGTTGCAATGTATTTTTCGACGGTTATATGCCATCCATTTTCCAACAGTAAGAGCAAGATCAGCTTTATTTTCTTAGATCGATGTTAACTTTCGACAGGTCTGTACTGTAATTATAAGCCTGTAATTTGCACTTCAAGTTATGAGACAATCGAATTTGTAAGTCTAGACAAAGAGGTGATTTCCTTATTTAATATTGTGTAAGACCAGGCTTATTTATATACTATTGTCTGGATGTACTGGTTCAAAGTTAAAATTTAAAATTGTTTCTAAAAAATTAAGGTATACTCCCTCATATGCATGCAAAATATCTTTCTTTAGCTTAATTTGGTAAAATGTATTTTGGTCCTTTTGGTATATTTTCAATATAATATCAATTTTGGTTTCATAATCTTGGTCCAAACAATAATGAATACATACTAAGTGCTGTAAACAAAAACTGGTATTATATGTAATTACAATTATTATCTGGCCCAACTCTCCATAACGAGAGATGGACATAGGTCAAGTAAGTCACAGTTATCATACTTAATATGTACATTTAAGGGTCACTGGTTGTAATATGAATAAGCCAGCAATAAAATGTCTTTGTTGTTAATGATTACTAAACCGGTTTTAATTTTGCAACACTAGATGGCTGTTTCGGAATAAAATATCCCATAAGTAGCAGAAATCCAAAGTTAATGAAATCCAAATAATTTGAAGATGTTGAAATGTGACAAAAAAACATAATTTGATTAAGCAAGTCCACCTAAGGGGTAACGGTTCACCTGTTACTTAATTAGCCTTTTATTCAAATTGTTAACTTTCCTTTCTAGGTTGTAATTTACAAATGAATCGGTATGTTTGCTTTTGATTTAAAAAAAAACTTTTTATTTTTCATTTTCAATTTTAAATGGTGAAACGCCGACTTTGATATTTATTTGGGTATCCTTGTAATGACGTTAAAAACGCTGGTTTTTAAAACAATGTAGTCATTTAATTACAGTCAAGTAAATTTCCTTTTTTTTTTTTTTTTTTTTTTTTTTTTTTTTTTTTTTTCTGGATTGAGATTTGGACATGAACCAGTAACCTTCTTTTTATTAATCTTATGTTCCTATCCTTCTCAATTTTGATGTTACTCGTGGTGGCTACGGGTCTTCCTTAACTTCAAACAAAAATAAATGTTGTGTCCTTATATGACGTTAAAATCGCTGGTTTTGAAAATAATGCGGTCATTCAATAATGTCCAAATAAACACTGTGTTTGACTTACAGTACAGGCCTGTCGAAAGTTTAACACTGAGCTAACGAATAAGTGCCGACACGTCAGTTCATCTCGGACCATCTTTCTGTATATAAAGTCAGTTGTTATTTATTTCTAGACAGAATCTAAGTCATTCGACCACTCAGTTCCTCGGTCCTTCAGTAGCCGAGCGTCGGCTCCTTTCCGTTAATTCGGTGTTGAACTTTCGACAGGCCCGAACTGTTATAAGAAGAGAAAGTCCATTACATTGATTTGCTGAGATAGAAAATCGACTAATTGACCACAAGTCCAGGACAACAAATGACCTGACTGGCTAGACGAGTACAAGTTTGATTAGAACAGCTTTGTTTAGATAATAAAGATAAAAAAGTCTTCTATCTTAAGAGAATAAAAATGTCTGATTGAGGATCGTTTTCGTCTTACTGATGTCGTATTTGTGGCACTTAAAAAACTTGAATATCAATCAGGTCGTGTTAAGTTGTCCTACTTTATGTCTTTGGTATTGTGAAACATTGGCCAAGGAGCGGATATGAAGCAAATACGGACCTTTTTCTATAATTATATTAGTCAATATCAACTTAGCGAACTTAATAGTAACACAATATATACAAGTACATGACTTTGTATGTAAAATATAGACACCGGCTATAGTATAGTCGAAAGTTTAATACTACGACGACATAACGTCCATGAAGACAGCAAGGCCGGGTGCTATGAAAAAGCGCTGCTGTAAAATGCATGTACTTAACACAATCATTGCAACGAAGATTTAAAAAAAAACAACGCAAGTGAAAAAAATGCTTGAATATCAATTTCAAATTCATGGTCGAGGTATCTTATTATTTTCTGGCATTGTACCACAGTATCCTAGAGACGGATATGAGAAAACATGTACGTGTTTCTATAATTACATTAGTCAACGTCAACCAGAGATGAGAATAGGCAATCAACTTTGACCTGTTCGCTTGACCTTTATTTTAAAAATTTAGCATGGACGGGTACATTTATGTATAAATACCAAAGGTTTAGAATTTTGTCTTCATAATAAGAACAAAAACCAAGTGTCTTACGTCTATACCATAATGAACTGTGAATCCTAACACTACCTTTGTGGTAGGTGGATTTTGCTACGAGATGAATATTCCTAAAAAAACTGCAAGCAAACAGGTCATTGTTGTTTGCTTTTACCTGCTTTTGTTGTCTGGACCCAGAAAATAGTAGTCCAACCTGTCTGCATAGGTCACCTAAAAAAAACCAGTAAAAGTTACCTTTATAGGCAGGTGACCTTTTATATACAGGTTCAAATTATATGATAGGACAATTGGGATACAATTCTACTTGTTTATGTAAACAGGTGGCCGTTATATAGAGGTTACCTTTAAAGCAGGTTGATCTGTATAGTCGAAAGTTTAATAATGCGGTAACAAACAAAAGTTAAGGCTCGGCCGCCGAGTGGTCGAGGTATTGATATGAGATAGACTATCGTTAACGAATTGTTGTGAAGAGCTGTCCATTTACTTACTTCATTCATTTGGTGGTGTTTAGTGTCTCCTCCTCTACAAATGTTTATTTTTCAGTTACAAAATATACTTATTATTAATACTTGTCTCCCTTCAAAGAAAATTCTCGCATAGCGATTGGTAAACTTGCCGGTGTACATAGAACTTTGTCACCCTTCAAAGAAATTTCTCGCATAGCGATTGGTTAACTTGCCGGGGTACATGGAACTATGTTCGGAAATCTGCCGGGGTACATAAGCGCACGTGACGTTTAGCGGTAAAAAGGAAATAACTCGTACATCGCTGACGTCTAGTTACAATAAACAAACATGGCGACAACGTACGCAAGTCACACAAAATACGAAATGGAAGTTAAAAGATCCAACTGGTAACGCTTTGAAGGGTGACAAAAACGTTATACAGGGCTTTGGCAGGTTACACGGCCCCATGTACCCCGTCAAAGATGAATGTACCCTTCGCCTGAGGCTCAGGGTACACAAATCTTTGACGGGGTACATGGGGCCGTGTAACCTGCCAAAGCCCTGTAAACTTATAATGTTCGGAAATCTGCCGGGGTACATAAACACACGCGACGTTTAGCGGTAAAATGGAAGTACCTCGTACATCGCGGACGTCAAGTTACAGTTAACAAAACATGGCGACAACGGACGCAAGTCACACAGAATACGAAATGAAAGTTAAAAAGTTCAAACTAGTACCGCTTTGAAAGAGTACAAAAATGTTATACGGGGTTTTGGCAGGTTACACGACCCCATGTACTCCGTCAAAGATTTATGTACCGGCCTGAGTCGCAGGCCGCATAACTTATAATATTTACTCAAACTGTTTTAACAAACAATGATTGAAAAAAAATCTGCGAATGACAAAAAAAAAAAAAAAAAAAAAAAAATCACAAAAAAATAACCACTTGCACATCTGAACTTCGTATCTCAAGGCTACTCTATAAGAGTACTGAGTGCTTAAAGCCTATAAATTGAAATTTAAACTGAACTTGTTGAGCTGTAATATTGACAATAGGGCATCTTCTTGCACGATAAAGAAACGTACCTCCTACTTATGATTGAAATCAAATATCCTAGTAATAAGAGTAAACTATGTATGCATATGGTATTTAATCTTTTGTTACTGTAGTATTTTTTGTTTTAATGGTGGTATTTTTATATTTCAAGAAGGTATTAAGAGAGATTTAATGATTTGGATTTTTTATATTCAATCCTTTTGATTTAAAATAGTGTTAAGTTCTTTTCTGTATACCAGTATTTGGCTTCAGATAGCATCGATAGAATTACATGTAAATCTATTTGTGTTATTGTTCCTGGGTTTCGTGTCATATCTGTGACAGCTTTAAATGGGGAAAATAATCAATGGTTATAGGTTTGATAATTTCATTTTAAATTACATAAACGTTTTTTTATAAATCTGAAAGAGTGGTTTGTTTCCGTCACGGAATTCTTTTCAAAAGGAATAAATGGAGGAACAAAGATTTGATTGCGAAGTGAAGGAGCGCTGTTGTGATAACGCTCAGGACAGAAGGAGCAAAAATGAGATAACGAGAAAACTAAGTTTCAAAGTCTCGATAGCATCTTCGCTCCTTCGCCATCGTATCTTTCTTTACTTCGCATTATCGCGAATTCTCACCTTCGCATCCTCACAATCGTATCTTTCCTCCTTCGCTCCTTTGCGTATTCGCGTTCAGATCACCTATAAGCCAACGGGGCATCCAGAAAAATGTAAACATGTGTCATGTACTACGTTTGAATTTTTATAAAATAATCTATTCAACAGTGTGTAATTGTACTAAATAACATCCAATTGTCTTGAATTTCCTAAGCGTGAACCAGTGTTTAATAATTCAATATACATTCTTGTTCCACATAAATATTTGAATTTACACTTCTAGCGAAGAATTTAAAATAAAGTTTGAAATATTACCCTTGCGGAATTACAACATTCACAGAATGCGGATTTATGTACACGATGACGTTTAGACCTTTTCAATTTACATAACTGACAAAAAATTGCATTAATTTCGAAAAGTAAACCTTGCCAATTTGTGGCATTTTAATTAACAGATACAAAATAAGGATTCGTAGGGATGACGTTAAGATCATTTCATTTTACCATTGACAAAAAAGTGCATATATTTTAAGTAGCAAACCTTGCCAAATTTATGGCGTTTTTAATTTAACAGATAAAAACTACGGATACGTAGGTGATGACGTTTAGATCGTTTCAATTTTCACTATACTGACAAACATTTTGAATGAATTTTGAATCACGAACCTTGGAAAATTACAGCGTTTTCAAATTATAATTAACACAGAAAATGGATATGTACACGATGACGTTTAGACCTTTTCAAATTTTAATATACTCACAAGAATTTTGAATGAAATTTTAATTATTTTCCTTGCAAAATTACAACATTTCCAAAGCATAACTAACACAAAATATGGATGTTTAGACCTTTTCATTACACAACTGGAAAGAAAATGCATTAATTTTGAATCATAAACTTTTCCAATCTGTGCTGTATTAAATTATGAGATACAAACTACGGATATGTAGGGGATGATATTAAGACTATTTCAGTTAAGCCTACTAGCGAAGAACTTGAATTACTGTAGGAACCACCGTGACTTTGACAGTGAAATACTCTTTATATCCATAGAAAATCAAATAAATTTGAATAAAGAATGATATTTTTCACTTACTTGTACCTAGTCGTAATAGGAAATCGGTATGCGCATCCGCGATTGTCATAAAGTATGTCTGTAGAAAGGAAAATGTTGGCGGTATGGGGATTTTACACATGCGAAAATGACGATGTTTACACGGGAAGTGATGTCCTTAAGCTTGGTGACGTTTTACGTCATATGCGCAACAGAATCTGCCATTTGCCTGGTTTTTCAACATGTTAAATCCCCGTAGCGTCAACGTTTTACCATGTGCAGATATATTCTGGGCTAATCGCGGATGCGCATACAGATTTCCTGTTACGACTGGGTACAAGTAAGTGAAAGATATCAATCTTTATTCAAATTTATTTGATTTTCTATGGATATAAAGAGTATTTCACTGTCACAGTGGTTCCTACAGTAATTTTGAATTTTACCGATTTGTGATGTTTTCAAATTAACAGATAAAGGCTAAAACATGCATTGTACTGACCTGTCAAAAGTTTATCATTGAGCTAACGAAAAGGTATTTAAGCTTGGCTGTCAAGTGGTTGAGATATGGATAGCGAGTGATTGAAAACCTGTCGAATGATATATAGATCGCTACTGTCGATATATAGCTGCTAACAAGCGGTGCAGATACGGAACAGGCCTGTCGAAAGTTTAACATTGAGCTAACGAAAAGCTATCGAAGCTTGAATGCCAAGTAGTCAAGATGTGGATAGCGAATGATTGAAAACCTGTCGAATGATATATAGATCGCTACTGTCGATATATAGCTAACAAAGCGCAAAGGTGAGCTGTCGATTCGGTACTTATCTGTTAGCTTAGTGTTAAACTTTCGACAGGTCTGTATTGTATAAAATTAAAGGACAGACCTGTCTAAAATTTAACACTAAGCTAACGAAAAGAAACCCAAGCTCTGCTGTCTAATTACAAAAATACAGATAGTAAGTGACCAATTTACTGTTTAGAAATAAAAAAAAACAACTGTCGACATATATAGCTAACGAGTGGCGAAGCCATGAGCTACTGGTCAGCACTAATTCGTTAGCTCAGTGTTAAATGTTCGACGGGGCTGTATTGTACATAGTACAGACCTGTCGAAAGTTTACCATTGAGCTAACGAAAATAAGCCCTCTGCCGAGTGGCCAAGATACAGATAGAAAGTGACAAATTAACTGTCTAGAAAAAACAATTGTTTAGATATAGCTAAGGAATGGCGGAGATATTATTCAGCACTAATTCGTTAGCTCAGTGTTAAAGTTTTTGACATGCCTGTACAATATGTTACAGACGTGTCGAAAGTTTAACACTGAGCAAACGAAAAGAAGCCAAAGCTTGGCTATCGAGAGGCCAAGATACGGATAGTAAGAAACTGTCGAACTTAGCTAACGAGTGGCGGAGATATGACCTGCTGATTCAGCACTAATTCGTTAGCTCAGTGTTAAATGTTCGACGGGGCTGTATTGTATAACGTACAGACCGGTCGAAAGTTTACAATTGAGCTAACGAAAATAAGATACAGATAGTTAGTGACCAATTTTCTGTCTAGAAATAAATAAAAACTGTTCAGATATATCTAACGAGTGGCGGAGATATGACCCGCTAATTTAGCACTAATTCGTAAACTCAGTGTTAAATGTTCGACGGGGCTGTATTGTAATATAGTACAGACCTGTCGAAAGTCTGAGCTAACGAAAATAAGCCCGTTGCTGTGTGGCCAAGATACAGATAGAAAGTGACCAATTTTCTGTCTACAGATCAAAAAAACAATTGTCCAGATATAGCTAACGAGTGGCGGAGATATTAGCTGTTCACTCAGCACTTATTTATTAGCTTAGTGTTAAACTTTTCGACGTATCTGTACAATATGTTACAGACTTGCCGAAAGGTTAACAGTCAGCTTACGAAATTGAGCCTAAGCTTAATGGAGTCCTAGACACGGATAGAAAGTGACTAAAAAGCTTCTGATAAATATAAAACAGTTGTCGAGATAAATGGCAAAATAGGGGCGGAGATATGAGCTGCTGTTTCAACACTAATCCGTTAGCTCAGTGTTAAACTTTTGACAGGTTTGTACTGTATGTTACGATGTAAAGACCAATTGATTTTTAAATTAGATTCGCCGTGAAAGAAAATCTGTATTTCATCAGAATTTGAATTCGATATTTCCTTCTTTCTGTCAATAATTACACTACTGATGAAATATGTGTCTACAGTACAGACCTGTCGAAAACTTAACACTCAGCTAACGAATTAGTACTGAATCAACAGGCTCATCTCAGCTCCTCGACAGCTTTTTCAGCGAAAGCTGTTATTTTTCTCGCGGAAGCTTGAATCCGATGGCTAATTGGAAATTAAGAATCGACTTCTTTTCGTTAGCTTAGTCTTAAACTTTTGACAGGTCTTCACCGTAATTATGGTGTTCATGGATCACACGTCTATATAACTTACAGTACAGACATGTCGAAAGTTTAACACTAACTTAACGAATTGTAGCCGAACACGGTTGCCTAGTGGTGGAGATATGGATACCAATAGAACGAAAGACTGGTAGGAGATTGATAGCATCTGTTGAAGAGATACCGCTTACGAAGTGCTGAGATAAGCTTCCAATTCGACATTAATTTGTTAACTTTGGACAGGACTGTATTGTAGATTAGTCAAGTTGTAAATTGACGTCGAACTTGAGACTAAAACATGCACCTAATGCAATCAAAACAACCAAAAACACAAAACAACAAAATTGGAGGAAATAGCAAATCACAATCCCAAATTTAATATGCAGTTCCATGTCCAACTCACAATCCAAAATCAACAACATATAAGTCCATGTCCAACCCCACAAGTCAGGCCCAGCCATACCAATCCCTGTCCAAATTACAATCACAAAGTCAGGCACAAACATGCAGATCGATGTCCAAAACATAATCCGTAAAGCAAGTTTTGAAATCAGCAAAATAGGTAAAACTCGAGAACTCCTTTTACGTCTCCTTTCAAATCAAATACCGAAAGTAAACGCTTTGAATACTAGCAAATTCAGCTTAATACGTGAATTTATGAGAGATATACCTTTCATCAACAAAACCACTGCGGTAGCTCAGTCGGTAGAGTGCTAGCTCCGTAAGTGGGAGGTTGTGGGTTTAATCCCCGGCCGGGTCCGACCCAAGACTTGAAATTTGGTAGTGACTTTTCTTTCGTCAAGCACTCGGCATTACGAAATGAAAGTCACTGTTCTTTCGGATGGGAACTTAAAATAAAGTTTAAAGTATAAAACTTGAGTTTATTTACTTTATTAGATATACAAAGTTCTAACGCCATCAGCGCAACGCGCAGGCAAAATTTCTGGACCTTCGCCTATAGCTGGCGACATCTCGATATCAGTGAAATATTCTTGACTGGGACGTTAAACACATATCAATTCCATTAATTTAAACACTGTATAATTAATTTCTACTTTTGGTGGGTGAACATGGGTATACAGTATTCCCCAATTAACAGGATAATCCAGGGATTACAGTAGTTGTTTTGAAGCCTGGTTAGTTTAATCAATTAAATTAGTCAAAATTTAAAATCTGTTGTGAAATTAATGTTGAAAATGTCTTAATTGAATAGAATTCCGACAGATTGAAACACATGGTTATAAATCGATGGATTTGAAGATGATATGATTATTTTTATCGATATTTTAAATCTGTAAATTATTGATCGAACAACTGGATTCAGAGGTATCAAACATTAATTTTCAATTTTGATAAGTAAACCTAGATGAAAATGTATTCTCCGATTGGCATATTTTATTTCCAATATTTTAAACATTTATTTCTAATTTTATTGGGTAAACCAGCGTAAATGGCTGTCTCCTATATATGACATTTTAATTCCTATATTTCAGACGTTAATTCTGATGGATACACCTTGTACAAGTATATATAATGCTCTCTCCTATGGCCTTTCAATTACGATATTTTAACTTTAATTTTCAATTTTGTTTGATAAATACAATGTATTAATCCAGCTACAGCACAGGCCTGTCAGAAGTTTATCACTAAGCTGACAACTTGAATAGACTCCTTTTCGTTAGTTCAGTTTTAAACATTTGACAGGTCTGTACTGTACGTTTAAAAATCAACAAAAAATCCTTAATTCTACGCTTTTAGGGTATAAAATGTCCATTGACGAATAATTCGTTAGCTCTGTGTTAAACTTTCGACAGGTCTGTACCGTAAAAAGTTTTAAAAAATTGATAAAAATATTTCTAGCCTCTATGTTTTTGGGGGTATAAAATATCCAATGAAGAATAATTCGTTAGCTCCGTGTTAAACTTTCGACGGGTCTGTACCACATGATGTTTTAAAAATTGACAACAAAAAATATTTTTTGTCTCTATGTTTTTTCGGGTATAAAATTTCCATCGAAAAATAATCGTTAGGTCTGTGTTGAACTTTCGACAGGTCTGTACTTTAACGAAAAACACATATATCTTACCTTTTAGTTTTTTCGGGTATCAAATATCAATTGAAAAATAATTCGTTAGCTCTGTGTTAAACTTTCAACAGGTCTGTACTGTATAATGTTTTAAAAAATTAACAAAAATATTCCAAATTTCTATGTTTTTGGGGGGTAAAAATTATCAATTGAAGCATAAATCGTTAGCGCTGTGTTAAACTTTCGACAGGTATGTACTGTACAGTTGTATATGTAATGTTTTAAAATTTAACAAAAACATACATCTTACCTTTATGGGTTTTTTTTTTTTTTTGGGAGGGGGGGGGGATAAGATATCCATTGGAAAATAATTCGTTAGCCTAACGGCTCTGTATTAAACTTTCGACAGGTCTGTACAGAATAATTCAAAAATTACAAAAAAAAATATCCCTTACCTCTTAGTTTTTCCGGGTATAAAATATTTATCGAAGCATAAATCGTTAGCTCTGTGTTAAATTTTCGACAGGTCTGTACTGTATATATAATAATTTAAAAGTTAAGAAAAACACCTTTATGTTTTTTTCGGGTATACAATATCAATAATCATTGAAGAATAATTCGTTAACTCTGAATATAACTTTCGACAGGTCTGTACTGTTTTAATAAAAAAACATATCTACATTTTTTCGGGTAAAATATCCATTGAGAATGAATTCGTTAATCCAGGTAAACTTTCAATAGACCTGTACTGTTTAAAAGTTTAAAATAGAAATCAAAAACATAAGTCTTATCTCTAAGTTTTTTCGGATATAAAGTATCAATTGAGAATTAATTCTTTAGCTCTATGTTAAACTTTCGACAGGCCTGTTCGATGTACTGTTTAAATTTTTCAAAAAATTAACAAAAACATATATCTTACCTCTACGTTTTTTCGGGTATAAAGTATCCATTGAAGAATATATCAATATTTAAACACATGATCAAAAACCAAATTAAAATACCTAGAAAATCACAATTAAATTCAATCAATGTTACAACTCCTTCCTCGTACAGAAAACTATCAAGACATTACAATAATGATGAGTGTGTATGAACATCTATACGATCAAAAACTGATCATTCATTCGTGTGTATGTATACGTGTTTTGGAGAAGCTTTTCTAAAAGCCATGCAGTTATTGTTGATAATAGAAAATGATGCCGACGCATGCGCACTGAATTATGGATTGCCATACCCAAACTTAGTATTAGTATAAAAAGAAGTGGCTGTTAATTTCTTCCTTTTTTCTAGGATCTCGTGTCGATATTGTTAATCCAGATTAATTGTATCATTGAATATTTCGAATATTGATACATGTAATGCGTTGATTACAGCATGGAGAAAAGGACACATGTTTATCACTGGAAATGTTACAGTTTTATCGTGTTCATTTAAGAATTGACATAGTGTTTAGTGTCGTTTATGATCAAAACACATCATCAAAAACCAAATAAATTGTTGACTCAGGGATATTGCAAGCCTAGGCTTATCAAGGCCCGCAAAAAGTTTTATGGCCGTCATCACAGTATTGTTGATAAGTTTGATGTCTCTGTGTCCAGGATTACCCTGGATATATTTGACGTCTCAAAGTTCCATGTTCCTTTTTACACAATTTTGATTACACACGTGGCGGGTGTAGCTAGCTAAACAGGAGGTGCTTACACTTCCGGAGCACCCGGCCTCACTTCTCTGGTGGAAGTTCACGTGTCTAAACTAACTTGTCAGTTCCAAATTTTTACTTTGCTTCTGGATTGTGATTCGGACATGGATTAGTATGTTTGTTTTTGATTATGAGGTGATAAACAACAGTGAACCCCGCGCAAATTGCATAATCTGCATAGGCAGATTATGTTTTCGTAGATTATATTGAATTTGCGCGGGATTGACTCGTTTATCACCTCATAAACGGAACAAAACACAAATGTCAATTTTTAAATTTACAATTCTAACAAAACATCAGCTATAGTAATTCATAAAACACGATGTGTTCATGTTGCAATGGACATTGTTGATGTTTCATCGTGACCTATTTGAACAATGTTTTCGACCGCTGTACATGTGCTGTTTCGGGGCCTGCATTTGTTTAGACAAACAAAATACACATGTAGTTACTGTTCTAAGATTTAAAGTTCTATAGCTACTCGGTTTGTTTAATTCAATTGTGAAAAAAGTTAACAGTAAACAATGTGTTCTCGCAATATAAACAGAATCATGAGGCAAGAACATATTGCGGTCTTTTTGTACAAATAGAAAGGTCAAAATCTGTCTCTATTTTTTCCGACGTATTCATGCGCTACTTGTTGTTGACGTCACAAATCTGCACGTTCTGGCCCCGGTTTCACAATCATTCCTTAGCTAAGATTTTCCTTAACTTAAATCTTGCAAAATTTCAAATCTTTATAATTTTGTTAATTTTCAACAAATTCAGGAATTTAAGGTGTCATTTTTAAGATAACTACTAGATTAAAACATTTGCATTTAGTTTTGAAAAAAATATTCACCTGTAGTTCCAAAATGAGATTAACAAAATTTGCTAAATTTAAGTTAAGGAAAATATTAGTGAAGGAATGATTGTGAAACCGGGGCCTATACTGACGTTCTTGGTAAATCTGAACGTTCTGTACTAGCGTTATTGGCAAATAAACTACGAAATTGCTATAATGTTACATTTAGCAAAACAGATGCAATTGTAAATATTATGATCATCGGATTGATTGAATGGGGTTTTATGTACCAGTCAAAAACATTTCATTTATATTAAGACGTCACCAGCTATTGGTGAATTGGCAGAATATTTTTTACCTTTCCAGTTCGCTCAGGCTAATATAGTTATGCTGTCCTTTGTAAGATAAACCTACGATACATTTGATTTACAAGATATCACATGTCGTGAGGTTATTCCAAAAATCAAGTCTTTGATCAGAAACGGCTGGGAATCGCGATCGAACCCACAACCTCCCACTTACGGAGGGAGCACTCAACCAACTGGGCTATCGGTGTGCTATAGGAAAATGTTAGGACATGTAGTTATGATGTCCTTTATAAGATAAACCTAAGATACATTTGATTAACAAAACATGACATGTCGTGATGTCATTATTTGATGATTTTAAAATATATGTGGACATATCTGGTAGGACAATCTTAAGATAATTCATATGACACCACCCCCTGGTGATCTTTAGTTTACTGGCGTAAGTCGACGAAGCGTGTAATGTTCTGAGGACAGAAAGGTCCATCGTCTGCCATATTATGGTTTTTTTTTTTAATTTTCTGAATGTCAACGAAGTGTTAAAAATTTCCTGGCTATCGTCTGCTTTAGAATTTTGAATGGCGACAAGGACAAAGCTTACAGTGTTACTTAGACAGAAACTCAATCAATCGTTGTTCATATTATGAGTTTTTGAATTTTCTGAATGGCGACGAATCATACAGTGTTACCTTTGCACATAGTCATCCCATCGCAAGACAAACTTTTATATTATAATTGTTTCAGTGGTACGCCGGTTGCGTGAAGCGACGAAGCTTACAGGGTTCCATGGAAAGAAAATCAGTTATTGTAAGATGGATGTTTTTGATATTTTTAATAAAATTTACAAACATTCATAATATGACAGAAATCCCAACATTCTTGAGCGTACTACGACAAAGATTTTTTGACACTTTTCCTATAGCTGGTGACGTGTCAATATAAGTGAAATATTCTTGTATAGGAAGTATAACTCCTTTCATTCAATCACATAATCACATAAACCTTTTTGGAAAAGTTTTTTTTTTCAAAGGGGGGGGGGGGCTAGGTGGTTAGGAGGTTTAAAGATTACAGCGATTCTCACGACAGGCTTGAATCCCAATCGAAATATCCTAGTGTGAGAAAGTGTATCCGTTCGCTCCTGATACTCTGGTTTCCTCAAACATCCCAGAACTTACAACCTCGTGGATCGATATCAGTTAAAGGATCTTGACCGGGACGTTAATCTCAATTAGTCCACTACTCTCTTACATTTATTGATTCTTAAGATAAACCTTTTTGCACTGTAGTAATCTTAGAATTGTCGTCGGCCATAGTTTCTCCTGGCACTCTGGTTTCCTCAACCATTCCAGAAGTAACAATCCTGGCATATCGATATCACTGACAAAATCTTGACCTCCATTACGCCACTCCTCTGTTGCATTTATTGAATCTCAAGATAAACCACCTGACTTAGAATTACCGTCGGCCACATTTTCTCCTGGCACTCTGGTTTCCTCAACCATCTCATACCTAACAACCTCGCCGATCGATATCAGTGAACTAATCTTGACCCTTGCGTAAATCTCCATTTCTCCACTCCTATGTTACATTTATCGATTCTTAAGATAAACCACCTGTTATATATTTATCTTAGAATTATTGTTGGTCACACTTTCTCCTGACACTCTGGTTTTCTCAAACATCCCAGAACTTACAACCTTGCGGATCGATATCAGTTAAAGGATCTTGACCGGGACGTAAATCTTAAATAGTCCACTACTCTCTTACATATATTGATTCTTGAAATAATTCATGTTTGCACTTAGAATTGTCGTCGGCCATAGTTTCTCCTGACACTCTGGTTTCCTCAACCATCCCATAACTAACAACCCCCGCATCGCTATAACTGAGCAATCTTGACCTCAATTACTCCTTTATTGATTCTTAAGATAAACCACCTGTTCTGTATTATTCTAAGAATTATCGTCGGTCACACTTTCTCCTGGCACTCTGGTTTCCCCAATCATCACAGAACTTACAACCCCCGCATCGATATCACTGAACAATTTTGACCTCCATTTCTCCACTCCTTTCTCACATTTATTGATTTTTAAGATAAATATGTAATAATCTTAGAATTATCGCTGGTCACACTTTCTCCTGACACCCTGGTTTCCTCAACCAACCCATAACTAAAAACCCCCGCATCAATATGACCTCAATTACTCCACTCCTTTTACACATTTATTGATTCTTAAGATAAACCACCTGTTCTGTATTAATCTAAGAATTATCGCCGCAGTAAAATAACTGTCGTCTTACCATACATGACGATCGTACGTGTAGATTAATAAAGTGGGATATCACTTTACATTTAAAATAGCCTGGCGAAGTACACGCCCGTCGAAAGTTTAACATCAAGCTAACAAAAAATACCCTTACATAGCTAAAGCGTGGTGCTAAGTTTGGTTGGTCGGTTGAATCGAGTTTAACGTCCCAGTCAAGAATTTTTAACTTATATCAAGACGTCACCAGCTATAGGCAAAGGTACAGCAGTTTTGCCTGTACATTGTACTGATGGCATTATACAACGGGATTCTTTATCGTGCCACGCCTACCGTTCCCATCCGAAAGAACCAATTTTTATATTAATACCGAGCGCTTGCCGAAAGAACAGTCAACGCCCACTTTCAGGTCTTGGATCAGATTCGGTAGGAGTTTGAACCCACGACCTCCCACTTACGGAGCGAGTACTCTAGATCTACCAACTGAGCTACCGTGCGTAGTGGTACACAGAAACTACGAGAGATCAAATTACGAAAATGCATTTTATCTTAAGACAACCTTATATCTACTTTATGACAACAGTTCTTAGTGTACAACCTTAACCACAGTGAATTTATATACTTTTTGTTCTTATAGATAGGATAGAATTCACTAGTGGCTTTATTCCGTTTAACTAAATCACTAGTGAAAACTACCCTTTATAATAACCAAAAACAAACATACTAATCCATGTCCGAATCACAATCTAGAAGCAAAGTAGAAACTTTGAAACTGACAATTTAAATTAGACACCGGAACTCCTACCGGGGAAGTGAGGCCGGGTGCTCCGGAAAGGAAAACACCTCCTGTTAAGCTAGATACACCCGTCTCATGTGTAATCAAAATTGTGTGAAAGCAGAATGGAACTATATCCGGGGCAATCCCGGACACAGAGACATCAAACTTATCAACAATACTGTGATGACGGCCATAATTTTTTTCAGGGCCTTGATAAGCCTAGACTTGCAATATTTCTGGGTCAACAATTTATTTTCAAGCAGCCTTCTTCGTTATGCATAGTCCTCGTAGTGGGAACAAGCTCTACCATAGCCTATCAATTGGGAAACAAATAACTACTGTATTTCGACAAATTCGGTGCACATGGAAAATGCAAGAATAAAATCGTATTTTCCAACAATCTCACAAAAAATTGTCGAAACTTAATACAAAATATACTGACCTAATATCACCTTACTTGGAACAATTATAAATGTTATGTCATAATTGGAATATTCATGATGATCACACCTGGAAAAAACCCGAATAACAATGACCTACCTGACCCTAAATGCCCTGATGTAACTTTGAATGAGGCCAAATTGGTGTATAAACTTGATCAAATTTCCATAATTTTCGCAAAATTTCTCTATGTACAGGAGAACTGAGCAAAAATGTTTTTAATTAAAAATATAATTTGGTTAGGTCAGTACATTTTAAATGCATTTTATTGATAGATTAATGGAAACATTTTCAATTTAAAGAAATAAATAATAACAACCATGTGCACTTAATTTATGGAAATACTCTGCTACAACTACGTACATTAACAATCTAGATCACAAAGAAAGAAGTGTGTCACAATACAGCTGCAGATGTATATGATATTTCGATGCGAACCATTATTCAAAACCTTCTGAATTATTTATATTACAATAACAATGCAGCAGCTAAAATTGACACACAACCTGTCAATCATTAAAGTCTACAACACTAATCTATATTCATCATTAATGTAACCCCGGTTTTAGAAATTATTTTTTTTTTTTAAAAATTACAAAATATTTTATCATTTTATAAAAAAGTGTCAGCACATAACTAAAACTTACACACAACCTGTCAATTAAAACATCTGGATGTATTTGGTGCAAACCATTTTTAAACCATTTGTCTGAATATTTTTATATAATTATAACAATGAAGCAACTGGAATTGATACGTGTGTCAATCATAAAAATATACAAATCTATATTCATTATTATTATAACTTTATTTTACAAAAATTACATCAATTTTGTATCAGTTTATAAGACACTGTCTTCACGCTCAAAACGATTTCGAATTTATTTGCAAAAAGAATCGTTGGACCTAAAAAAGTTTTCAGTTTGAAGTAAAATTGAACATTTGAACATTTCAAAGAGCTACCCATCATGGGCGAGCATGACTGAGCAGTGCTATCACTTGCTTTGGAAGTCAATGGTTGTGGGTTCAAACCTTACTCGATACTTGGACATTTTATGAGATTATTTTCATCTGCTGCCCATATTAGAGCTGTAAAAAGTTCATTACACGGCATCTTTCAAAACCGAGGTCCTCTGCCTCAATGCAGGCTAAAGACACCTCTGTAGAGTTCGAAAAAGAGTGAGCCACCTGTGGCCACTACAAATGACGCTTACAATTAGAAGCGATTGGAACAAACTGAGTAATATATAAACTATAATCCTAGACAACATAAACTTACTGTACTCTATGTTCCCACTTTTTTCATTAGTAGCTTAAAGTACGCGGCCGAAAATTTGCCGACGTCAAAAACGTCGATATTTTGCGTAATCTTAGTTTTTTGAGAACTGTAATTGTCATTGTATTTTTCTTTATTTGTCACACTTTAATGTGATCTTTCACTAGAATTTTAACGAAATTCCACTTAGTTTTTATTACATTATTAAATCATATTCAAAAGATAGGTATTTCGTTAAATTATTAAATGATGAAAACAGAAACAGAAACACCAGTATAAGCTTTTGTTACAAATAAAACTTTGCTTTTTATTATTGTGTTCAGTCAACATTGTATGACCCACTATTTCGACACTTAATTAAAGCCACTTAATGTCTGATCTGGAATCGAGATGTATGCATCTACTGAATGACTTTCTCGATCAATAATACATATCTAAATCGATCATCAAACAAATTCAAATTCATGTTATAGTCTAATCACTTATTATACCCCCCGCTAAAAAAGTCGGGGTATATAGTGATAGGGGTGTCCGTCCGTCCTTCTGTTACACCTTAGGATACCTATCTCTTATCCGCAACTCCTCCTAAATCCAGTGGAATCGAGATGTATGCATCTACTGAATGACTTTCTCGATCAATAATACATATCTAAATCGATCATCAAACAAATTCAAATTCATGTTATAGTCTAATCACTTATTATACCCCCCGCTAAAAAAAGTGGGGGGTATATAGTCATTGGGGTGACCGTCCGTCCTTCCGTTACACCTTAGGGTACCTATCTCTTATCCGCAACTCCTCCTAAATCCTTCAATGGATTTTCATGAAACTTTCAAACAATCTTTGTGATATAATGTAGATGTGCACCTCTTATTTAAAATTTTGATCCGATGGGATTTTTTATGTGGGGGCGAGGGGGTATTTTTTGTGAGCTTGTGGCTCACAGTTTTTCTATTTATTTTTATAACATGTATTGAAATAATTTGGTTAAATTTCAAACATTAAGTCAAAAAATCAAAGTAAACCCGTTTTTATCAGATTCGCATCTGAATTCAGATGATGTGTATCTTGTAGTAAAATACATTATCGCTAATAACTACATCATTTGAGACAAAACGTTAGATGAGCTCGAATGTTTGTAGTTGTAAAACATTAAGCTAAAAATTGTGTCGTTCTAGGCCAAACGTGTAATAAATGAATTTTATTCTTTATTTTGATGTCTGTGCTGTTTGACCTGTTATTCATTCATAAACAAGTATCATATAGGTTAGTCCGTGCCGTATACTGGTTAGGAATAGAAACACCTGTGTACACTTGTATCGCGTGAAAACGTATTAGCCAATCAGAACCCAATGATGAATGACTTTTGTGAATGAAACTGTCGAATATGCCATATCAACATATCAGAGGGACAACAGCTGCCTTTCATTTAATTGCTGAATTTAATTCTCAAACAATCAAAAAATAAAATAAAATGAAAAAATTAACCATTAGAAAGATAGTATTTTTTAAAATACTCACTTTAAAGATGGCTGCAAACGAACAAGTATTTATTTCTCAACAAATTTTTTCGAAAAAGTTTATTAAAGTTTATTCATATAAATAAATAGAAAAAGTTGAGAATATCTGCAAAAATGTTAGCAAAAATATTAAAAATATTAAAAAAATATGTTCTTATAAAACACGTAAAATTTCAAGTCTATTGAAGATATCTAAGTTTGAATCACACCACTCATTTAAAACATGTTTTTTCCTCGCTGAAAATATATATAATATCGCAGACTTTATTGTTGTTTTGTTCACACCGCCTATTATTCTAGACAAATCACAGCCAATAAACTCTAAATAAACATTTATGTGTTATGTATATAGGGTTATTAAAATATTGTACCGATTTGGCTTAAGCTCGTGCAGAAAGTCAACGAAGTACAATATTATCGACCTGATTTTGTAGGGTTATTGAACTGGTATGTTGGGAAATATTGCCCGAGTTGACTCGACATTTGCACGAGCTTACGAGTTCAAATTTTGAGTCAACAAGGACAATATTACATAATATAAGTTCAAAAACCCTTTTATTATATAGCAAAATACATTTCATTTACTTCCCACTAGTATTTCATCTAAAATACCATTTTGTCTTACAATACATCAATATTGCATTAATATTTGTATATGGATATAAGAACTACAACACAGCAATGACGTCTTCAGATAAATTCAATTGTTTGACGTCATAAACGACAGCGTCATGTGACAAAACATGCAATATGAAAAATATTCGGAGAAACCTCGGACTTGAACAAAGTTTGCGTGCCAATATTAATATTTATTGCACGCTTACACCTCGGGATTTATGGTTTATCGTTAATCTCTATACGAAACATAAATAATTCATAATATCAGTTCAATAACCCCTTTATTATATAGAAAACAATTTTCATTTACTTCTCACTAGTATTTCATCTAAAATATCACTTTCGTCTCACAATAAATAAATATTATACAAGGTATAACCAGTGCAATATCAATTGTGTATGTTCTTCTGTGTAAGTTGTCATATTTACTTCCTTCGAGTCTCAAAACACTTCAACTAGACAAGATTCGTCTCTGAAATATTCAACACTTCAACCAGACAAGCCTCGTCTCTGAAATATTCAACACTTCAACCAGACAAGATTCGTCTCTGAAATATTCAACACTTCAACTAGACAAGATTTGTCTCTGAAACATTGAACACTTCAACCAGAAGGATTCATCTCTGAAATATTCAACACTTCAATCAGACAAGATTCGTCTCGGAAATATTCAACACTTCAACTAGACAAGATTTGTCTCAGAAATATTCAACACACTTCAACAAGATGAGATTCGTCTCTGAAATATAGAAAACTTCAACCAGACAAGATTCGTCTCTGAAATATTCAACACTTTAACCAGACAAGCCTCGTCTCTGAAATATTCAACATTTCAACAAACAGACCTTCTTTTTGAAATACTCAACATTTTAACCATGCAAACCTTCTCTTCTAAATATCTAGCATTTCAACCAGACAAAGATTCTTCTCTGAAATATTCAACCCCTCGGGTTGTATTTCGCGATCCTACCCTTCATGGACACTGATAATTCAGCTGTTGGTGTACACACACTGAATGGAATTAAGGTAACAGCTGGTTCTACATTAGAATTTCAAAATCTTTCTAATAATTACCAGTATTGAATCACAATCGATCCTGTACAGAACTGCTTAAATTTTAACACTGAGACGACGAAAAGATATCCCAGCTCGGTTGCCAAGTGATCGAGTCAAAGATAGCTAGGGGCCGGAATATAGATAGCAGCTGCCAAAAAGCTGTCAAGATAAAGCTAACAGGGAACCAAGAAAAGATGCAAATTTAGCAATAATTCGTTACCTTAATGTTAAATTTTCGTCAGGCCTTTACGTATCTCTGTCAAATCTAATGTTGACCCAATTAACCGTTTGAACATTGAACAATAAAGATGCGGCTTGAGTGTGTATAAAAAGAAACAGAAAATCTGGATCATTAGACAATGGACAAAGTACAATTGCCGCCAGCCAAAGGATAGGCTCATCTGAACTGTTATTCACACTTTTAGTACAGACCTGTCGAAAGTTTTACACTAAGCTAATGAATTATTGCCAAAATAGCAGCTCTTTTTTGTTCCTCGTTGGCTATATCTCAACAATTTTTAGGCAGCTACTTTCTATTTCTCGGAAATTGTTTTTGTTCACTAGCTTTCCAAATCTTGACCACTCTCCCGCCGAGCTTGGACTTCTTTAATTTCGGTTAGCTAGGTGTAAAACATTCGACAGGCATGTGATGTACCTAATACCAATCCCAGTTTAACGTTAACTCTGCTTTCTTTCAATCTTTATTTTGTTGACATATATAATTATCATAGTGCTTGTTATGACGTATATTATGTCTTAGTAATTTTTAATGACTGAAGCGGCAACACTTTTTTTAAAACTGGTGGAAACAAGATTTTATGATTGACGTAAGCGATAATACTGTTTATAACTGACGTAAGAAAGTTTTTTTTATGATTGACGTAAGCGATATTACGTAAACAAGGTTTTTGATGATTGAATTAGGCGCCACCTTTCAAGTTTAACTGTCGTAAATAAGGTTTTTTACGATTGACGCAAGCGATAATACTTTTCATAACTGACGTTAACTTGTTTTTATGATTGACGTAAGCTGTAATACTTGTTTATACTTGACGCGAATGCGACTTTTTATAATTGACGTAAACGATGTTACGTAAACAAGGTTTTTGATAATTGAATTAGGCGCCAACTTTCAAGTTTAACTGTCGTAAATAAGGTTTTTTATAATTGACGTAAGCTGTAATACTGTTTAATTTTTGACGCGCAAGCGGGTTTTTTATAATTGACGTGAGCCATAACACTTTTCATAACTGACGTAAACATGGTTTTTTTAATTGACGTAAGCTGTAATACACTTTATACTTGACGCGAATGTGGCTTTTTATAATTGACGTAAGCGATGACACTTTTCATAACTAACGTAAACATGTTTTTTTATGATTGGCGTAAGCTGTAATACTTTTTATACTTGACGCGAATGCGGCTTTTTATAATTGACGTAAGCGATAATTCTTTTCATAACTGACGTAAACATGTTTTTTTATGATTGGCGTAAGCTGTAATACTTTTTATACTTGACGCGAATGCGGCTTTTGATAATTGACGTAAGTGATAATTCTTTTCATAACTGACGTAAACATGTTTTTTTTATGATTGACGTAAGCTGCAATACTGTTTTATACTTGACGCGCAAGCTGTTTTTTTATAATTGACGTAAGCGATAATATTTTTCATAGCTGACATATTTAGTTTAATTTAAATTGGCGTGGGCGGTGACAGTTAATACTGTAAATTGGATAATTTTCGCCATCGTTTTATTTTGGCGTCAATTCCCGAGTGAAACGAGTCGCGGAAATAAAAGTTTTGCGAAAAAAAAGCATTCATTAAAATTATAACAACAGATTCACGATCACGCGAAAATTAAAAGACGCGAATAAATATTAAAGTGCGTTCACGCGAAAATTTCCCAATCTGCAGTAATGAATTGTAAACAACCTCAATATTTATTAATGACGCTACGTTAGAAAGTGTTGCAAGTATGGTTCTTGTCCTAAAATAAACAGGTCGGCACTTGTACAAGACAAATATTTAACCTTATATAGTATTACTGATAAACTTGTTTAAATTTTTCAGCAGTAAATGGTCGTTTGGGAATAAAATTACTCATCAGTAGTGCAAAATTGTGGAAACTGAAATATGAAACAATGAATGCGATACTTAATGACGTCATTGCTGACACACCTGACTTAATTTAGGATTCCGTCTATGACGTATATAGATGAGGTATTGAATTATGGAATATGGATTTTTGATATTGATTAACCTATTTAATATACCATTTCAGCATATAACGAAGAAAATAATGGCTTCCATTTTAAAATGTCCAGGTTTGTTGTTTGTTTTTGTTTTTTGTTTTTTACAAAATGCGTTACGATACTTAGGAGCACTTTTAAATACAAATAATGTAATTACAAACAGAAAATTGATTGTCTGATTGATTAATTGATGGATGGACTTATTGACTGACTGATTTTATTTTATTTGATTGATTGATTGATTGATTGATTGATTGATTGATTGATTGATTGATTGATTGATTGATTAGGTGCTTCGTAGTGCGCCCAGGGCATGATGCAAGGAAAAACAGCGCACAATACCTACCATGACACGGAGGATTGGTTGCTAATGTATCTTCCAAGGGTCCCCTGAGTTGGTTTAGAGTTTACGTCCTAGTTTTGACTACAAACTGCATAAGGTATTGATTGATTGATTGATTGATTGATTGATTGATTGATTGATTGATTGATTGATTGATTGATTGATTGATTGATTTATTTATTTATTTATTTATTTATTTCCCATAATGTTGACATTTTAAAACAAACTTCTACACTAACATAAAAGGAAAAATTCCACACCTATGAACGTATGTTCAAAATTACAAGTTCTAAGTTGATTTTTTTAAATGGTGTGTGTGTGTGTGTGTGTGTGTGTGTGTGTGTGTGTATGTGTGTGTGTTACCGATTTAATACAACGTCCATATTTGGTCATTAATGTAGAGCCTAGATATATAACTAAGCAGCCTAACATGGCGTGATGTAATCAGGTTGTGTTCCACACACGACTACGGTATGATATTTCATTTTATCACTGTTATAGACAAACAACATTGATCTGTTCGCTTGACCTTTCATTAGAAATATCTATATATGAGGGTCCATCTAGTACATGGGTAGTGTTTGGATTCGCAGTTAATACATATGCAATGTGCGGGTTTATTGATATGTAGACGAGTGGAATACCTGTATTCCCTATACGTAAATGTAATCTTCCATCATCAATCTTTATAATTAAGGTCAAGCGGACAGTTCAACGTTGTTTGACTATTATATCGGGTAACTGTAATTATTATATGTTTTAGCATTTGGCACAATGACAAATAATTAAATGATCAGAAAATATGAATGCTATTCTTGGACGTTGTTGAAAATTTGTCTAATATCTACAGTAAACGATTGATTTTCGCGGTGTACTAATTTTCGCTTATTTCGCGGTCGTTTGTTTTGCGCAAAAATTAGTACAAAGCGAATATTATATACTTGTTATGTTACAGATTTGGCATTTTTTAAAAACGAGAAAATTTAACTACACTGATATGTCTAAATATTATATACCTCGAAAATAAATACACGCGAAATTAAATACATTTACAGTATCATACCCTACTTTCATTTTAGGATCCTTGGTGGCCAAGAGGTCTAAAACAAATGCTTACGGATCACACAAGCCTCTGCGTATCAATGGCGTAGCCACTCGGAAAAATGTGAAGGCGAATGCAACAATAGAACCATACACGCCATAGTCTGTTTGCATGCTTTCCAGGAAAATTTTGAAAAATGAGCAATTTGGTACATTCTAAAACAGTTTTTAGTAAACAGTGATTGAAATCTTTTATTTGTTCTTATTCAGACAGTGAACGTCTTCAATAAAAAAAAGGGAGATTCAAACTGAAGTTTTGATATTTTTGTCACATCCAGCTAGGCTGATTTTCCAGGACCTTTTTTCTCACTGTTTTTACTGCAAAATCTAAACATTTTTGGTCAAAAATTATGTGCAAGTGCAGGATTATTGGCTTAAATACGTATGGTCCAAAGTAATAATTTTGTCTTTTCTGATCTTACTATTTAATTTGTTGATTTATCAAAACTAATTTTCAAAAGAAAATTATTTCTTTTTTTACCTAACTGACAAAAAATCTAAGCATACAAATTTTATAATGAAAACAAAATGCAACTCATTTTTCAAAGAGTTCCAAACAAACATTTTTAACAACTTGTTACCCGGTAGTAGGCAGACAAAAATCTGCAGTGGAATTTGAAAACTTGTACTTGGCGAAAACCGACGTTGGACATTTTAGCGAAAGCATAAGACAAAGAGCGAAAATAAAGACACATTTGAGCGACGAAGTAATGAAACTTTTTTTAATAGAATTTTAAGCCATTTGAGCGAAAGTCCAAATATATGGTCGACATTTGAGCGACATTTTTTCTGCTGCTTGCTCATTATTGGGGATGTGGATGTACGGTTTTGAGCAGCATAAAGTTTTTGAAAAGCACCAAATTACAATTTATAAAATCCATTAACAGTCTATCACTACATTTCATAAAACTGCCTGCGAAGTTAAAACTAGGTAAAATTTACAGGTTCACAGACTCTTTTAGCAAAACAATTAATTTTATGTTTAAAAGGCGTAAAATGTGTAGTTTTTAATTTTTCTCTTATTTTAGTAAATGTATTATTGTTTTAATTGTGTCTCATATGTCTTTTAGGCAGGATGTCACACTTATTTTAATGTATTTATTTGTAAATATTGTTAAATATTATTGAACTGTGATATGTGACACATTAATAAAATATTTACTTACTTTTTACTTACTTCTGTTCTAGCCCGATATTAAAATCCAAGGGTACATGTAAATCGGCTGAATCGACTTCACTATTTATGATTCGATTCTCTCAAATATTTAATTTTTTCTCCCCCAATCCTTCATACTGGAGCAGAAAGTATTTTTAGATTTTCGCTAACATGTCCATCGTAAAATAAGGTAATGTTAAAATCTGTCACTCAAATGTCCATTAAAGTCGTCGCTCAAATGTCTACTAGGAGTTTTTTAATTTTCGCTCAAATATCCTGCGCCCGCGAAAAACATCTGCCTGTACGTCAGATTGTTCTGAAGAATTTTAATCATTAGGAAAAATACTCAATATGCATGGAAACACAGACGTAAATAATTCAACATAAAGTTATAAGAAACAGGAAAGAAACTTTGTTGCTGTGAACGAGCTTCACTTACGTGCGGTTAAATTTTTTCGTGTTTCTCGAGGACAAAACAATCGCGAAAGTTAATCGTCACGAACTTGTTTCCAAAAATTGGAATTTTTATACATAATATTCAGTATATATATATATGCCTAGTCTCCAAAATTACATTTGTAAAAGTCGTACATGGTTATTGCGATGTATGATAAGAGAATCGCAAAAAAATCACACCCGCGAATAACAGCATTTTGCTTTTCGACACCATATTACCTATTGTTAGAAAAAAAAATTAAAAAAAAACTAGAAATTTATCGAATTCTGTTACTATGTTAACTTTGGTTGGATTAAAACATATATATATATATATCCAGATATTTTCCGAAAATTGTAACTTAAATAATCATTTTAAAAAAAATTAATCATTATATAAAAAAACTTACCTGTAAGCAATTAAATACCTGTAATCAAATGTACCTGTAATAGAATGTACCTGTATATTAAAGTATAACATATATAGTTAAATAACCGGATATAGTGACCACGATGTGACGTACAGTACAGGTTTGTCGGAAGTTTAACACTAAGCTAACGAATTGGTACCAAATAGACGGTTCATCTAGACCATAGTTAGCTATATCAAGACAGCTAAAAATCTACGATTTTGATACCGCTAGCTATCCATATCTCGGCCCGTCGGTAGCCGAGTTTCGACTCCTTTTCAGTGTTAACCTTTCGACAGGCCTGTATTGTTGATGGGGTTTAACTAAAAGCATGACTTGGATATAGTATAACACCTTTATCTCGGGTATCAGTGAAACATGATGTTCATAGTCCTAATGATATTCTACTGCGTCATTATTTTTTAAGTTCTCACCTACTTGTAGCATCGTGTAGTGGATTAATCACCATTTGTGATTAGTTTGTGATGTAATCTATGGACCCTGCAAGAGTACTTTTACATGTAGTTCATTTTACTATATTGTGTATGGATACTACAACGTGGGAAAGTACTTTGATTGATTGATTGATTGATTGATTGATTGATTGATTGATTGATTGATTGATTGATTGATTGATTGATTGATTGATTGATTGATTGATTGATTGATTGATTGATTGATGGAATATGATTGATAGAATGATCGTTCGACCATGATTGATTTATTGATCGAAAATGATTTATTGATCGAAAATGATTTATTGATTGGTTTGATTTATTTGATTGATTGATTGATTGATTGATTGATTGATTAATTGATTGATTGATTGATTGATTGATTGATTGATTGATTGATTGATTGATTGATTGATTGATTGATTGATTGATTGATTGATTGATTGATAAAAGTGGAGTGCACTAGCAATATAGTTGCGATTGATTAATGCGTATTACAAGCGAATAAAAACACTTGCGCCAACGCAGGCACAGCAATATGGAACTTGTCCTTAAATTCATCATTGGGATTTTAAAAATATTCTGACGGAGCGTAAACCAACATACACCCAACCAATACAGGTGCATAAAAAACGTACGCAAACTTAGACACAGCAATATGGAACTTGTCTTTAAATTCATCATTGGGATTATTAAAAAATGCTGACGGGACGTAAAACAAAATTCTTGACTTGGCTTGACTTATTCCTCTTAATTCCCTAGGGAACAAAGGGCCGCAACAACACCTCTCCATCTGTCACGATTCTGGACTCTCTTTTTCAGTTCAACCCAGGTCTTTCAAGCTTTTATGCCTCTCTGTACTCCTACCCCAAGTCTGCTTAGGCCGGTCTCTCTTCCTCTTCCCTTGTGGGTTCCAGTCAAAAGCCTACCTGGTGGCATTTGATGCATGCTTGCGGAGCGTGTGGCCAATCCATCCCCATTTTCGTTTCCTGATCTCAGATTAGAACTCGTCTGGTCCTGTCCCATAGTTGTTTGTTTGAAACAACTTCAGGCCATCCGCATAATACCGCGAAAATTTCATTCACCACATTGTGGTAGTGTATTGAGGTTTAACTGTGTTGATAAATGGTTCCTTAATCTCCTCGCTAGAAGGCGCATAAGGACACAGCGCTATCCTTCAATTTTTGTCTGTCCTCGTGATGCTTTGGCTGAAATCCAGCTAGTCCATACAGCGACATTTATTTTGTTTTCCTTTGTTCTCTCCCTGTGGACTCAGGTCTTCCACTTATTCTTTTCCCTCTGGTTTACGGGGGAATTATCAGGACTGGGTAAATCGAAACTACCATAACGCTAATGAATAAAGGGCATATATACACAGTAAAACACGTTTATAACGAAGCCCCGGGGACTCTATTTAAACTTCGTTATGAAGCGACTTCGTTATATTGTTATATAAAGAATATAGGGAATAAGTCGGGCAAAAAAATTGATTTCGTTTTATCCATGTATTCGTTTTAAGCGTGTTCGTTATATTCGTGTTTTACTGCATGTAGTTCAGACCTGTTAAAAGTTTAACACTGGCCTAACGAATAGGAGTGGAAGCTTGGGTGTCCGGTAGATCAAATGTGGATAATTAAAACAAAAAAGAACTACAGAGGTAGCAGTTGCCGAAAATTAGTTAAATTTAGTTAACAAGGGGGTCAAATTGGTCAAAATTTTGATAACTAGTGGACGAAAAGCTGTCGAGAGATGGAAAGCAGTTGTTGAGATTTAGGGGTCGAGATAAACCACCGATTCGGCACTAATGCTTTATCACAGCGTTAAACTTTCGACAGGTCTATACTGTAATTCCACATCAACTCGTAAGCTTAGTGGTTTAAACTTTCGACAGGCCTGTACTGCAATCCTGCATCAACTCGTAAGCTAAGTGGTTTAAACTTTCGACAGGCCTGTATTGTAATTCGGCATCAACTCGTAAGCAGCTCAGGGTTAAACTTTCGACAGGCCTGTACTGCAATCCTACATCAACTCGTAAGCTAAGTGGTTTAAACTTTCGACAGGCCTGTACTGCAATCCTGCATCAACTCGTAAGCTAAGTGGTTTAAACTTTCGACATGCCTGTATTGTAATTCGGCATCAACTCGTAAGCAACTCAGGGTTAAACTTTCGACAGGCCTGTACTGCAATCCTACATCAACTCGTAAGCTAAGTGGTTTAAACTTTCGACAGGCCTGTACTGCAATCCTGCATCAATTTGTAAGCTCAGGGTTAAACTTTCGACAGGCCTGTACTGTAATTCGGCATCAACTCGTAAGCTCAGGGTTAAACTTTCGACAGGCCTGTACTGCAATCCTGCATCAATTCGTAAGCTCAGGGTTAAACTTTCGAAAGGCCTGTACTGCAAGCCTGCATCAACTCGTTAGCTCAGGGTTAAACTTTCGACAGGCTGTACTGTAATTCGGCATCAACTCGTAAGCTCAGGGTTAAACTTTCGAAAGGTCTGTACTGCAATCCTGCATCAACTCGTTAGCTCAGGGTTAAACTTTCGACAGGCCTATACTGTAATTCGGCATCAACTCGTTAGCTCAGGGTTAAACTTTCGACAGGCCTATACTGTAATTCGGCATCAATTTGTAAGCTAAGTGGTTTAAACTTTCGACAGGCCTGTACTGTAATTCGGCATCAACTCGTAAGCTCAGGGTTAAACTTTCGACAGGCCTGTACTGCAATCCTGCATCAATTCGTAAGCTCAGGGTTAAACTTTCGACAGGCCTATACTGTAATTCGGCATCAACTCGTAAGCTCAGGGTTAAACTTTCGACAGGTCTGTACTGCTATCCTGCATCAACTCGTTAGCTCAGGGTTAAACTTTCGACAGGCCTATACTGTAATTCGGCATCAACTCGTAAGCTCAGGGTTAAACTTTCGACAGGCCTGTACTGCAATCCTGCATCAACTCGTTAGCTCAGGGTTAAACTTTCGACAGGCCTATACTGTAATTCGGCATCAATTTGTAAGCTAAGTGGTTTAAACTTTCGACAGGTCTGTACTGCAATCCTGCATCAACTCGTAAGCTCAGCGTTAAACTTTCGACAGACCTGTAATGCAAGCCTGCATCAACTCGTAAGCTCAGGGTTAAACTTTCGACAGGCCTATACTGTAATTCGGCATCAACTCGTAAGCTCAGGGTTAAACTTTCGACAGGCCTATACTGTAATTCGACATCAACTCGTAAGCTCAGGGTTAAACTTTCGACAGGCCTATACTGTAATTCGGCATCAACTCGTAAGCTCAGGGTTAAACTTTCGACAGGCCTATACTGTAATTCGGCATCAACTCGTAAGCTCAGGGTTAAACTTTCGACAGGTCTATACTGTAATTCGGCATCAATTCGTAAGCTCAGGGTTAAACTTTCGACAGGCCTATACTGTAATTCGGCATCAACTCGTAAGCTCAGGGTTAAACTTTCGACAGGCCTGTACTGCAAGCCTGCATCAACTCGTAAGCTCAGGGTTAAACTTTCGACAGGCCTATACTGTAATTCGGCATCAACTCGTAAGCTCAGGGTTAAACTTTCGACAGGTCTGTACTGCAATTCGGCATCAACTCGTAAGCTAAGTGGTTTAAACTTTCGACAGGTCTATACTGTAATTCGGCATCAATTCGTAAGCTCAGGGTTAAACTTTCGACAGGCCTATACTGTAATTCGGCATCAACTCGTAAGCTCAGGGTTAAACTTTCGACAGGCCTGTACTGCAATCCTGCATCAACTCGTTAGCTCAGGGTTAAACTTTCGACAGGCCTATACTGTAATTCGGCATCAACTCGTAAGCTCAGGGTTAAACTTTCGACAGGCCTATACTGTAATTCGGCATTAACTCGTAAGCTCAGGGTTAAACTTTCGACAGGCCTGTACTGCAATCCTGCATCAACTCGTTAGCTCAGGGTTAAACTTTCGACAGGCCTATACTGTAATCCTGCATCAACTCGTAAGCTCAGGGTTAAACTTTCGACAGGCCTATACTTCAATTCGGCATCAACTCGTAAGCTAAGTGGTTTAAACTTTCGACAGGCCTGTACTGCAATCCTGCATCAACTCGTTAGCTCAGGGTTAAACTTTCGACAGGCCTATACTGTAATTCGGCATCAACTCGTAAGCTTAGGGTTAAACTTTCGACAGGCCTGTACTGCAATCCTGCATCAATTCGTAAGCTCGGGGTTAATTTTTCGACAGGCCTATACTGTAATTCGGCATCAACTCGTAAGCTCAGGGTTAAACTTTCGACAGGCCTGTACTGCAATCCTGCATCAACTCTTAAGCTCAGGGTTAAACTTTCGACAGGCCTGTACTGCAATCCTGCATCAACTCGTAAGCTCAGGGTTAAACTTTCGACAGGCCTGTACTGCAATCCTGCATCAATTCGTAAGCTCAGGGTTAAACTTTCGACAGGCCTGTACTGCAATCCTGCATCAATTCGTAAGCTCAGGGTTAAACTTTCGACAGGCCTGTACTGCAAGCCTGCATCAACTCGTAAGCTCAGGGTTAAACTTTCGACAGGCCTGTACTGCAATCCTGCATCAATTCGTAAGCTCAGGGTTAAACTTTCGACAGGCCTGTACTGCAAGCCTGCATCAACTCGTAAGCTCAGGGTTAAACTTTCGACAGGCCTGTACTGCAATCCTGCATCAACTCGTAAGCTCAGGGTTAAACTTTCGACAGGCCTATACTGTAATTCGGTATCAACTCGTAAGCTCAGGGTTAAACTTTCGACAGGCCTGTACTGTAATTCGGTATCAACTCGTAAGCTCAGCGTTAAACTTTCGACAGGTCTATACTGTAATTCGGCATCAATTCGTAAGTTAAGTGGTTTAAACTTTCGACAGGCCTGTACTGCAATCCTGCATCAACTCGTAAGCTAAGTGGTTTAAACTTTCGACAGGCCTGGACTGTAACTTTAGGCGTTGCGTATTCGGTATCGTTAAAACAACTTCAAATTATCATGTTTTATGCTGCAAATGTGTGAGAAAAAAATAATCCTACACCAGTAACAGTGTAAGACAGAGATATCTCAAACTCGAATGAATATTTTCCTGTCCAGAACTCGCAACAGCTCGGAAAATATCCATCCTCGTTTGAGATATCTCTGTCGTACATTGTTGCCGGTGTAAGATTCTATTAATCTCAAACTCAGATGAATATTTTGAATGTCTAGAACTCGCTAAAGCTCGGAAATATCCATCCTCGTTTGAGATATCTCTGTCTTACATTGTTGCCGGTGTAAGATTCTATTAATCTCAAACTCAGATGAATATTTTCAATGTCCAGAACTCGCTAAAGCTCGGAAATATCCATCCTCGTTTGAGATATCTCTGTCTTACATTGTTGTCGGTGTAAGATTCTATTAATCTCAAACTCAGATGAATATTTTCAATGTCCAGAACTCGCTAAAGCTCGGAAAATATCCATCCTCGTTCTTAAATTATTGCCGGTGTAAGATATTATTAATCTCAAACCCAGATGAATATTTTGAATGTCCAGAACTCGCTAAAGCTCGGAAATATCCATCCTCGTTTGAGATATCTCTGTCTTACATTATTGCCGGTGTAAGATTCTATTAATCTCAAACTCAGATGGATATTTTCAATGTCCAGAACTCGCTAAATCTCGGAAAATATCCATCCTCGTTCTTACATTATTGCCGGTGTAAGATTCTATTAATCTCAAACTCAGATGTCTAGAACTCGCTAAAGCTCAGAAAATATCCATCCTCGTTTGAGATATCTCTGTCTTACATTGTTACTGGTGTAAGATTCTATTATTCTCGACATATTGACTTAATATCACAACAAGACGTGCTATCAGTAGACAATTTACACATCAAATAACACGCTTTTCAATATAAATTGTGCAATAAGATTAAACAGAAATCGTATAGATATACAGTATAGACCAGTCGAGACTTTAACATCGAGCTAACGAAAAGTAGTCGACACGGCGTCGACTGTCGAGTGGCCGAGATATAGAAAGCAGCATAGATGTAGATATTGGTAACAACTGCCTGCACGCTATCGAAATATGCATCTAGTTAACAAGGTTGGTCGGTTGGTTCTATGTTGTTTAACGTCGCATCAGAATTTTTCAGCTATTCGTGACGAGAACTATTTTATTAATCTCTATGAATTCATCTATGAACAATTTTGTGTATGCAAGTGAAGTGCGAGTGTGTTGTATGGTCTGCCTTGTACTAGCCCGCACTCAGGGCTACTTTAACGTGCTAACTCACAGAGTCAGTACGCCGCAGACAAGCGTATTACTCCCCAGTCCATTATACTGATACCAGGTGAACCAGTAAAGGCCAAGAGCAAGGCCAACTAACTTTCCCACATATGGTCCGAGCGGGACTCGTACTTACAGCGGTGAGAGACCCTGGATTTAAAGATTGACTTCATATCCATTAGGCCACCGCGACCTCTCTTTTTAGTTAATGAGGGACCTAATTGTGCTGGCGATTCGACACAAATTCGTTTGTTTAGTGTTAAACTTTCGACAGCCCTGTACTGTACGCTTGGTATTTTAATTTCATTTAGATCAGTAAACAAATCAATATCGGTCTCTTCTAAATGAGCCAGACAAGCGAAAGTATCCCGTGCGTTATTGATAAAAATTGCAATGTAGACAAAATATTCAATTATTTATTTGTCCGAATTACAAAATTTAATTTAAATTGAATATCGATTTCGTCTACATGTCGGAAGACTCATTATCCTTGACTGCGTCTATATACCATAAAAGTTTGCAAGAGAGAGAGAGAGAGAGTTACAGCATACCTCGAGTACATCATTAATTTGATCTCTATACATTATATTGACACTGAGAGAGAGAGAGAGTAATGATACTTAACGCTATTACTCAGTATCGTTTAGAATCCAGCATCATTCTGTTTTAGAGGAGAGAGAGAGAGAGAATAATTATCCTTAACGTCCTTAGTCAATATCCAATATCGTTAAGAATTCGTCATCATTCTGTGTTCAAGAGAGAGAGAGAGAGAGAGAGAGAGAGAGAGAGAGAATAATGATGCTTAACGTCCTTAGTCAATATCCAGTATCGTTAAGAATTCGTCATCATTCTGTTTGAGAGAGAGAGAGAGAGAGAGAGAGAGAGAATAATGATGCTTAACGTCCTTAGCCAATATCGTTTAGAATTTGCCATAATTCTTTTTGAGAGAGAGAGAGAGAGAGAGAGAGAGAGAGCGAATAATGATGCTTAACGTCCTTAGCCAATATCGTTTAGAATTTGCCATAATTCTTTTTGAGAGAGAGAGAGAGAGAGAGAGAGAGAGAGAGAATAATGATGCTTAACGTCCTTAGTCAATATCCAGTATCGTTAAGAATTCGTCATCATTCTGTTTGAGAGAGAGAGAGAGAGAGAGAGAGAGAGAGAGAATAATGATGCTTAATGTCCTTAGCCAATATCGTTTAGAATTTGCCATAATTCTTTTTGAGAGAGAGAGAGAGAGAGAGAGAGAGGAGAGAGAGAGAGAGAATAATGATGCTTAACGTCCTTAGCCAATATCGTTTAGAATTCGCCGTAATTCTTTTTAAGAGAGGGAGAGAGAGAGAGAGAGAGAGAGAGAGAGAGAGAGAGAGAGAGAATAATAATGCTTTACGCCCTTGGTCAATATTGTTAAGAATTCGTCATCATTCTGTTTGAGAGAGAGAGAGAGAGAGAGAGAGAGAGAGAGAATAATAATGCTTTACGCCCTTGGTCAATATTGTTTAGAATTCGCCGTAATTCTTTTTGAGAGAGAGAGAGAGAGAGAGAGAGAGAATAATGATGCTTAACGTCCTTAGCCAATATCGTTTAGAATTCGCCATAATTCTTTTTAAGAGAGAGAGAGAGAGAGAGAGAGAGAGAGAGAGAGAGAGAGAATAATGATGCTTAACGTCCTTAGCCAATATCGTTTAGAATTTGCCATAATTCTTTTTGAGAGAGAGAGAGAGAGAGAGAATAATGATGCTTAACGTCCTTAGCCAATATCGTTTAGAATTTGCCATAATTCTTTTTGAGAGAGAGAGAGAGAGAGAGAGAATAATGATGCTTAACGTCCTTAGCCAATATCGTTTAGAATTTGCCATAATTCTTTTTGAGAGAGAGAGAGAGAGAGAGAGAGAGAGAGAGAGAATAATGATGCTTAACGTCCTTAGCCAATATCGTTTAGAATTCGCCATAATTCTTTTTAAGAGAGAGAGAGAGAGAGAGAGAGAGAGAGAGAGAGAGAGAGAATAATGATGCTTAACGTCCTTAGCCAATATCGTTTAGAATTCGCCGTAATTCTTTTTAAGAGAGAGAGAGAAGAGAGAGAGAGAGAGAGAGAGAATAATAATGCTTTACGCCCTTGGTCAATATTGTTAAGAATTCGCCGTAATTCTTTTTAAGAGAGGGAGAGAGAGAGAGAGAGAGAGAGAGAGAGAGAGAGAGAATAATGATGCTTAACGTCCTTAGCCAATATCGTTTAGAATTCGCCATAATTCTTTTTAAGAGAGGGAGAGAGAGAGAGAGAGAGAGAGAGAGAGAGAGAATAATGATGCTTAACGTCCTTAGCCAATATCGTTTAGAATTCGCCGTAATTCTTTTTAAGAGAGAGAGAGAGAGAGAGAGAGAGAGAGAGAATAATAATGCTTTACGCCCTTGGTCAATATTGTTTAGAATTCGCCGTAATTCTTTTTAAGAGAGGGAGAGAGAGAGAGAGAGAGAGAGAGAGAGAGAGAGCGTAATGATGCTTTACGCCCCTAGTCAGTAACGTTTTACTTACTTATATCAGGGCGCCCAATTCATGGATGGTTGAAAAAACGGAACACTAAGCGCAAAACCGACGGTATATGGCAAGCGAATTGACATACTTTCTCAGACCAAGATGTATTATTGATAATATAGTACTTAACAAAAAAGTTAAGGACCACATCGAAAACATTATTTAATTTTGTAGAACGTAAATCATATTATTTCATATTCACACTTTTCATAATCATTAAGGAGATTTAATTTCATGCACAAAAAACTACTTCATAACAACCTATGAAACAAGAAAAGAATAAGCATAAAATACAAATTTTTCATTTTCCATTTTTTTTTTTAATTTCAGGTTTTTATTCAAATTTTACAATGGTCCCTAATTTACTTTGTTGAGTATATAATAAAGATTTGAGGGATGGGTCTCATTATACCCCCCCCCTACACACACACACACACACACACACACACACACACACAGTTTAGTGGGAAGATAGAAATTTCCCTGTCTGTCCTGTCTTATCATTATTATCATTATTATTATTATTATTATTATTATTAAATGTATTGTATTATAATTGCTATCCGATGAATATTTTGCCATGATGTCATACACAGTTATATATACATGTGCCGCCATACAACTTTACATTCATTGTAAAATCTTATGAGTGTATTACATAATTCGCATTATGTACACATAAGGCACTTTATGGTCATTAATGTGATTACGGCGCACATTATTGTCACTAAATTATGTATTTTTTTATTATCAATCGATAATTTATATGATGTCATACATGTGCCGCCATACAACTTTACATTCATTGTAAAATCTATGTGTGTATTACATAATTCGCATTATGTACACATAAGGCACTTTATGGCCATTAATGTGATTATGGCGCACATTATCGTCACTAAATTATGTATTTTTTAATTATCAATCGATAATTTTATTATGTTGTCATCATGTGAATTATGTACTCATGATGTGAATTATGTACTCATAATGTGAATTATGTACTCATAATGTGAATTATGTAATAAATAAGATTGCAGCGTGTCGTTATGGCAAGCTTTAATCACTTTTAGTCTCATAATTATGTACATAATTAAAATAAAAAGACTATCCTCCACTATCGTGTCCGCTCTTTATCTTCCATGTCTATGGATGGATTTTGATCAAACTTGGAACAAATGTAAACCACCATGTGCCGCATACATGTGCATAGATAAAAGGTCAAGGTCGCGGGAAAACATGGAATGTTGGGTGACGGGGTATTTGGCTCTCAAGAGACAGTTCTAGTTTTATTATGAATTGTGGGCATTTTGTTATTGAAAGAAAAAATATGTACTTGCAAAATATATTTCTTAACCTAATGATGTAAAATTCTAAAATTATTATTATTGGCAAACAACTTTGAGCTGTCCGCTTGAACTTTAATTAGGAATATTTATATTAGCAACATATTTAATATCAATGTACTGGTCCTTGATAAATATTTGAATTAGTTTAAACAATATTTTATTTTGATGAAATACATGATACATAATTACAATTAGATACAATAGAGGATTTCGGAACATTAACAAGACCAGGTTTAATTTGTAATTTTTCAACTCCCAATTGAATGTGAAAAACAGGAAAACAAAACCAGGTATATGGCACAAAACAAATATGGTAAATGTGACGGTTTTAAATATTCACAGGCTTAGGGTGTAGCTAAATAAATAGGATATTCTTATCTTTTAGGAGCACCCGACCTCACCTCTCTGGTAATTTCATGTGTTTAATTAAATTTGATAGTTTTCATATTTTTACATTGCTTTATGAATTGTGATTTTAACTTGGATTTGTACGAGTTTTTAATTATTATAACAAAAAAAACACGGTCTTAGCCACAGTGTCCACATTCACATCTCTTGGCAAGTCTTTTTACTACGTAACGTTGCATTATGTTTGTAAGTGCAATGTCTCTATCTCTTTATGCAAAATTACCTTCAATATATTTGACGTCATATAGTTTCAAATTTTTTCATTCTCTATATTGATTATAAATATAACGGGTGCAGCTAGCTATAGCTGGCTAAAGAGGAGGTGCCAACCCTACCGGAACACCTGGCCTCGCTTCCCTGGAAGAAGTCCGCCTTGACCTAATTTGCCAGTTTTCCAAACGTTTGTTTTGCCTTTGGGTTGTGATTTAGGTATGGACTAGTGTGTTTGTTTTTACTTTGCTTTTAGATTTGTAATTTGAACATAGACCGGTAGGTTTTTTTTATTATCACGACAAGAAAACAACGTTCTTAACCACAGTGTTTACATCACTCCTTTTTCGACGTAACATTGGAGGAGGTTTATAAGTGCAATGTCTCTTAACTCTTTATACAAAAAAAAATACCCTGAATATACTTGACGTCAAATTGTTCCATATTCTTTTCATTCTATATTTTCATTACAGCTGTAGCGGATGTAGGTAGCTATAGCTTGCTAAACAGGAGGTGCTTACCCTTCCGGAACACCTGGTCTCGCTTCCCTGGAAAAAGTCCGCCTTGACCTAATTTGCCAGTTTTCCAAACGTTTGTTTTGCCTTTGGGTTGTGATTTAGGTATGGACTAGTGTGTTTGTTTTTACTTTGCTTTTAGATTTGTAATTTGAACATAGACCGGTAGGTTTTTTTATTATCACGACAAGAAAACAACGTTCTTAACCACAGTGTTTACATCACTCCTTTTTCGACGTAACATTGGAGGAGGTTTATAAGTGCAATGTCTCTTAACTCTTTATACAAAAAAAAATACCCTGAATATACTTGACGTCAAATTGTTCCATATTCTTTTCATTCTATATTTTCATTACGGCTGTAGCGGATGTAGGTAGCTATAGCTTGCTAAACAGGAGGTGCTTACCCTTCCGGAACACCTGGCCTCGCTTCCCTGGAAGAAGTCCACCTTGACCTAATTTGCCAGTTTTCCAAACCTTTGTTTTTCCTTTGGGTTGTGATTTGGGCATGGACTTGTATGTTTGTTTTTACTTTGCTTTTAGATTAGTAATTTGAACATAGACCGGTAGGGTTTTTTATTATCACGACAAGAAAACAACGTTCTTAACCACAGTGTTTGCATCACTCCATTTTCTACGTAACATTGGAGTAGGTTTATAAGTGTAATGTCTCTTAACTCTTGATACAAAATTACCTTGAAAATATATTTGACGTCAAATTGTTTCATATTCTTTTCATTCTATATTTTCATTAAACCCGTACCGGATGTAGCTACCTAGCTGGCGAAAACAGGAGGTGCTTACCCTTCCGGAACACCTGATCTCGCATCCCTGGTGGAAGTTCGCGTGTTTAACTCAATTTGCCAGTTTTGCAAACCTTTGTTTTTCCTTTGGGTTGTGATTTGGGCATGGACTTGTATGTTTGTTTTTACTTTGCTTTTAGATTGTGATTTGTACATGGATTGGTTTGTTTTTTTAATGACCAATAAGTACGGCTTTTTCCTGACCTGTCGCATAAACATGTATTTTGAAATTTATTTGTTTGGCTGTTGAAGTCAAACTTGGTGCATTTGTTTGCATAAAACAGTCTTCAAGACATTATATCAAAACCCGCACCCGGAAATCTCTGACATTTCCTGCAGATATCGTGATTGCAGTGCACAATCAAGGAATATATATAGATTAATCTTTTGAACATTTTTATACAGTTGTTACCAGAATTGTTAAATTAAATAGTTTTTTAAGTTCCTTAAAGTTCTCAAAGAGAAAAAAAGGTTGCATATGACATAACTTGAATTGCTTTGTGAAGTCATATTTTTATATTAAATTTAGATGTTCTAGTACATGTTTTTTATTAAATCTGAATTTTTTGTAATATCTGAATCACAAAAAAGGCATTTATCCTTAAAGATCTGTAATTGAAAATGATTTTCACGTGATTGAATAATTTTTGTGCATTATTTCAATACATGTTTTGTACACAGACACAAATTGCACGCATATCGAGTCCTTTTTTAATCAGATATTGAATGTGAAACATGACTATTGATGCAAAGGCATTCTTTTTATCTAAAGTTGAATATCGTGCTGTAATTCAGAACTTGTATTTAAAGAGTACAAACAAGCAAGGAAATATACAGTCCAACCTGCCTTCAAGGACATCTATATTTAAAGACTACCTGCTTATAAAGGCCAGTAGAATTGTATCCAATTCTTCTTTATTCATATCATTTGGACCTGTTTTTAAAAAACCACCTGCACATTAAGGACATTTTAACTGGTTCCCTTAGGTGGTCTTTATAAACAGGTTTGTCTATTTATGGAACTACGAAATGCCAATGTATCCAGGGTAATTTTTGCTACAGGGACATCATAGTTTTTAAAATACTATGATGATGCCCATAAAACAATTTTCAGGGTCTTGATCAGCGAATTCCTTTCAATTTAATTTGGAGCCTTCAATTGTAATTTATGCATATAAAATACCTATCCACACAGATAGAGTGCACACTGCTTTGGTTTATGCAACAGTGTTGTATAAAATGTATTTTCCCTATTTTTCTAAAACAATATGGAGTATTTAGACCATATATAAGTTGCTTAAGGAACTTAATCCATGCCTGCGACTAGATATTTTATTTTTAAAAAAAATGGTATGATAATTTAAACTCAGTTAACATTAAAATTACACATTTATGTCATGTAGAAAAATTAAAACTTTTATTAAATTACTTCTCTGGTGGAAGTTTACGTGTTTAACATAACTTGTCCGTTTCAAAGTTTTTACTTTGGTTTTAGATTGTACTTTGGACATAGATCAGTATGTTAGTTTTTGATTTGTCCATTGTGCAAACAGACCATGTTCTCTTTCAATCATCGTTGTTTTTATTTTTACCTTAACAAGAGTCTTTTATCATTCAACTTTTTCGGAGCACCTGGCCCCGGTTTCACAATCATTCCTTAGCTAAGATTTTCCTTAACTTAAATTTAGCAAATTTTTGTAATCTCTTTTTGGAACTACTGATGAAGATTTTTGTCAAAACTAAATGCAGATGTTATAAGCTAGAAGTGACCTTAAAAATGACACCTTAATTTCCTGAATATCTTGAAAATTAACAAAATTATAAAGATTTAAAATTTTGCAAGATTTAAGTTAAGGAAAATCTTAGCTAAGGAATGATTTTGAAACCGAGGCCTGGCCTCACGTGTCTAACCTAACTTGTCAGTTCCAAAGTTTTAACTTTGCTTCTAGATTGTGATTCAGCGATGGATTAGTATGTTTTTTATTGACTTCTGGATTGTGATTCAGCGATGGATTAGTATGTTTGTTATTTATTTACCTTCATATGAAATACGAGGAAAACCAATTAAGATAGAATCAAAATTTATATTAAAGGAAAAGAATCGATTTAAAATGTGTTAACAAGAACGTACTGTAAAATATTTGACTATATTCTTTATTCATAATTGTGTTTTATTGTCAGAAATATACTATTGTTTAAATTTGCTACTAGTTAAAATTTAAAATTCCTCAAAAACTAAGATATACTTCCTTATGCAACGTATTTCCTTAGCTGATTTTGGTAAAATATATTTTGGTCCCTTGGGTTTCTTTTCGACATCATGGATAAAAAGGTTTTGGTTTCATAATTTTGGTGCAAGTACTACTGATGAGGAATTGTATGCTGAAACGACTGTCTAGCGCTGTAAAATTAAGACTGGTATAATATGTAAATTAGACATAATTTTCATTCGCTTATGTCTGGTTGGAGATGTCTATCTAGTCAGTAATAACACAGTCTCCAATATGGCACAATGTGTCTTTTGTCCGAAGTGACAGTGTTGGACATAAAAAACAAACATACTTATCCATATCCGAATTACAATCCGGAAGCAAATTAAACACTTTGGAACTGACAAGTCAGGTTTGACACGTGAACTGCCATCAGATAAGTGAGACCGGATGCTCCGGAAGGGTAAGCAGCTCTTGTTTAGCTAGCTACAAACGCCACGTGTGTAATCAAAATTGTGTGAAAGAAACATGGAACTATGGGACGTCAAACATATCCAGGGCAATCCTATACCCAGAGACATCAAACTTATCAACAATACTGTGACGACGGCCATAAAACTTTTTAGGGCCTATATAAGCCTAGGTTTGGAAATTATTTGCATGAAGCCTGCTTCGTTGTACAAAATTCCAGTAGTGGTACAAGCTCAACCATAGGGTATTGATTGGGAAACATACACCATAAACAGGAGAAGTATATTTAATAAAACAAAAAAAAAACATGCTTATCCATGTCCGAATCGCAATCCAGAAGTACAGTAAAATCTTTGAAAATATGCATTACGTTTAAGTATATGGACTTCAACCAGGATGTATTTGATTTATGTTTTTAGAAATGTTTGCGGAATACTTCCGTATAAGAAACCTCAGACAAGACAGAAGTAATTAACACGTATGTGAAACAGACGTTCATATCAATAAAGACGTATAAAGGCAAACGACATTGACCTGCCCGCTTGACCTTTCATTAGGAATATTCATATAGGAAGGTCCATCTAATACATAGGTTATTATTCGCAGTTGTTATTCAAAGTTAATACATAAATACACATATTACCCATGATTAGTGTTCACATCATATAGACAAAATGTACACGCATTATCCCTATTACTTATATTTACTCGTGCATAATGAATATTTAAATCAAAGGTCAAGCGGACAGATCACAGTTGTTTACCTACAATAATAGGATCATAATAATTAGTGTCTGCGAAAAGTGAATAACAACACTAATGACAAGACAGAAGCCATCAATATGCATTTACAACTTCACAGCTGTGTGAGAAATGGACATCTTCACTGAAATTTTAAATGATCATATTTATTAAGTGTCTGAGAAAAGTGAATAATAAAACTCATGACAGAATTTTTCCGGTATGTTCTATCATTAGAAGACAGAGAAGTCTTTCTCTTAATAACAGCATATTAACTATCGACATCATGATTGTACATATATAACGCAATATGTTTTGAATGCACAGTATTCCTGCTACATTTCTAACTAACTGATTAATTAAAAATACAAGACATAAATATATTACCTAATTTGTTGATTTAAAATTATATACTTTATTTTATTGTTATCTTCCACTTAAGCTGAAAGACTTAATACAACACACGATTAAAATGTGTTTTCGATTTAAAGAATTGAGAATGGCATCCAGTAGATAACAAATTATTCATATTCGCATTTGGGCCAAAAACATTATTTTAAGTATTCATTTTTGTTTTGAAAACAAATTGACGTATCGCCGACCACGCCCACAATGTTCGACACTGGCCGCCATTACGGTACTAAAGCAGTGTCACGGCAACTAATGACGTACTAGTGTCAGTGACGTCATTAAATGACGCAATTCAAGCCGAGTTTTCATTCTTTTTGCATGTAAATCAAGTATCCGGCAATTTGTCGGAATATTGTGGGCGTGGCAGGCGATACGTCAATTGCTTTTTTTTTACAAAAGTCATCTTTTCCTTGTGTAATATCGTAATATCGCATGTAATGTCTTACATTTTTACCTGTTAAAATGGTTTAATTAACATAAATAGTCATAAAGAATATACCTAGGTTAAACAAATAGGTTTATCTGAACAAGGTCAGTGCAACTTCAAATATTTATCTATTAATTTGTCTGGGTTTTGTACGTTTGTGTTTGATTGTTTTGTTTTGTCATAATAAAGACGTTGTTCTTATTGTTATTATTTTTTTATTTGTGGTGTTGTCTTATACAAAACAAATTTCTTTATTGTAATTGAAATAGAATAGACAAAAGATATGTACTTTGCAAAGAAAAATTACCATTTCGAATGCAAATTATAATACACTGCAATATAACACGTATCCAAGTTATTGTATAATTGCTGTTTTTACATATTTTTATTTCTATGATTTCATAAGTCTGTCTGTCTCTGAAATTCCCTGAGGATATCATGTTCATATTACAACATTAAAGACAAAATAAGGATTTATTTTACACAGAATGAATACCTATATGAAATATGTGTTTATCATCAAATTTCTGTAGATTTCCCGGAGGAGAGAAGAAATATAGATAAATCTCGAGAATTGATAATTTTTACTGATGCTTATATAACAGAATGGTAACATTAATATTTTAAAGTACACTTTACAAAGTCACGATGATCTGGCCCCGGTCTCAAAATCAATCCTTAGCTAAGATTTTTACTTCAACTTCAACTTCTCTTTTTGGAACTACTGATTAGTATTTTTGACAAAAACTTGCAAATGTTTAAATCTAAAAGTGATCTTTAAAATGGCTCTTTATATTCTAAAATATCTTAAAATATATCAAACTTTTAAAGATTTTAAATTTTACCAGTTTAAGTTAAGTAAAACCTTGGCTAAGGAATGATTGTAAACCTGGGGCATGACCTGTAAATTTCCAATGATGTATTTTGGAATATGTTTGTTTTTATCAAAACACACCTATCAAACCCCATGCATATAAACTTAACTCTGAAAGGAGACGATTGTGAAGTGGAAGTTTTACATATAAGGACAGTACTGGAGGCTAGAAGTATGAAAACTTGCGTAAACTATGCACTTATGCAAAAACTCCTCTAAGGTTGTAGGATTTCTGTTGCATAATACTGTGCGCATTTCGGATTGCAATATCATATAAGAAATGGCATTGTTTTGGGGTCACTTCATGCTAGTATGATACCAGGTGTTCCCGGTGCAAATTTCATGAAGAGCTTCATGTAAAATTTGTCATTTCTTATTTTTACAATTTACTTAAAACTATAAGTACATTTCATTTTTGTTAATTTACTTCCTCCATTGGTTTAAGTACATCGTGGAATCCGTCTTCCGCATGTCAATGAAGAATGACGTCATCGATGAGTAGGATGACAGGTGACCCCTGCCTACTTCCATTGACACTACGGGATCTCAATAAAAGATGACGTCATTGATGATTGGGATGACTGCAGGTGACCCTGCCCACTTTCAATGATGATAAAACATCAGTTCAAAAAGGTCAAACATACGTATGAAGCAAATTTACGATAATGCTGAGAAATAGCTTTCATAGACGAAAAATGGGTGTCATTGTAAATGCAGGACGTTAAACCAAATCCACCAACGTCGACCGGTATGTACTTAATTACCTGCACTTTCATATAATGTTTTCAGGCTAAAGATGAGTTCAGATAACTATCTGTTATGAAGAGAAAAAAACAAATTCCTACAAAGAGGGCATATCATCCCACCATTCCACGTCGTGCCTGCTGTAACATAAGACATCAATGCAACTTCTCCACGATATTTTGTATTCGGTAGCTGCTCTTGTTGATGCCTAGCACTTCCATCTCAGTTGTGTCCGTTTTTTCGGTTGTTCTATGCCATGTTGGTTGGGTTTTTGTCGACCTATTTTCTTTCTTAAAGCTTCTGCCGGGTGCCATGTTATTACGTTTGTACAAATCTTGTTATTTTCCATTCTAAGTACATAGACAAAGAGGACATATTGCCGGTATTGGATATAAGGAAAAAAACAACAATTTTATGAATATTGCTTATCAAAAAAAACCAGGCCGAGCTATACAAACATACCGGTCAATGTCCATACAAAGTAAAATTAGTACGAGGAAAGCTGGTTTATTTACTTTAATACGTAAACAGCCATAAGAAAAGTGAGGCTGGATGTTGTGAAATGTTAGAGTTCTGTTTAGCCAGCTAAAACACCCCGTGTGAAAGCATAATTTAGAATGAAAAGAACATGAAACTATACCCCTTCAATTATATCAAGTACAACCTTCGATCAGAGACACTATATGGACATTGAACAATGTATCCAATAAAAGATAACGGGGAAATCATACTTAAAAACACTATTGTGATGAAAAACCTAAAATTTTGGAGCGTCTCAATAAGTCGATGCCTTGTTATAAAAAACAAACATACTAATTCATGTCCGAATCACAATCCAGAAGCAAAGTATAAACTTTAAAACTAACACGTCAGGTTAGACACGTAAACTACCACCAGGGAAATGAGACCGGGTGCTCTGGAAGAGTTAGCACCTCCTGTTTAGCCTGCTACACCCGCCACGTGTGTAATCAAAATTGTGTGAAAGGAACATGGATTTCTGGGACGTCAAATAGACATTTCCAATTAAGAGGGAGATGGACTTCAGAGACCGAGACCGAGACGGACTTCATTATTTTAGGGGCGATCTCAGAAGTTGATATGCTAACAATATATTAAAAAAATTATGTTTATTCATAAACAGTTTAGATGATCTGAATAGTCGCTGTCTACGGACAGCTAATGAAGCACACATTTCTACGATTGACGAAATATATCAACGGGGATGACGCCACAGACTACCTATTGCCTGATATTTTTTTAATCTCCCGTATTTTATGCTCAACTTTCACACGATATGTATTAATTACGCGATTTAGTTTCCTGTATTTCCGACGAACATTGAAAGAGGCAGCTCTAATCTGCTGTGTCTTAAATGGAGTAAGAACTGGAAATCTATTTGCAAAAATTCTATCGCCAAGAATAATCATATCCTGCGGAAAATCTAATTCCATATTTGGTCCAATAGAGGGCAATAAATTAAAAATTTGGGCATCATTTTGATGTCCCAAAAAACCAGGTTTATCACCAAAAAAATACCAAATTTATGAAAATGTTTGGAGTCTCTGACTCTGATTCGGACGAATGAATCTATCACAGGCATATTGAAATAATTAGGTAATTTTAAATAATAAATAAAAACCAAACGAATAAAAATTAATGAACAAGAATAAGGACTTCGTTTTATTATTTCTGTATGGGCCACCGGGGCAAGTGGTCTAAAACGTTAGTTTACGGATCACAGTGCTTCTTCTGAAGGTTGGACAACAACCACTTCACGTGAGAACGGTTGTCAGTGTACAAACCGTAGGTTTTCTCCGGTTTCCTTCACCACTTCCAAACTGATTTTGAGTGAGACTGTGTTCATAAATCTGACATTAGATTGTCAGTATTCAATCAGTCAATACGTAAATGATAACAAATAGTTCAACAACTTAATGTCCATAATTTGCATTGGATCTCATTTCTATTCTTGTGAGATCGCCCCTAAAATAATGAAGTCCGTCTCGGTCTCGGTCTCTGAAGTCCGTCTCCCTCTTAATTGGAAATGTCTAATATACCCAGGGCAATCCTGGACATAGACACATTAAACTTATCAACAACACTATGATGACAACCATAAAACTTTATAAGAGCCTTGATTAGCCTAGGCTTGCAATATCCACGAGTAAAAGATTCTAAGTAGCTTGCTTCATTTTATAAACTGAGAATTAAACATCCTATCCATGAATATTATAGGACCTGAAATGTCATTTCTTTACTTAATCATACCGTAATATGAATATAGATATCGGCAATGTTAAAGTCCATACATTGCAGACCTGTCTAAAATTTAACACTTAACTACCAAATCGGCTTGATGGTATGAACGTGTTTTAGAGTGGTAGGAAGTAACATCACTAAAGCTACCCTTAAATGAACATTACTTGTAAAAAGACAACGGGGCAGTAGAACTACCGATTGGGCTAGATGGTAAGGACATGTGTTTTAGAATGACAAAATTATCGTCACCAAAGCTACCTTAAAATGCACACATGGAAAACACAACGGGACAAACCAAATTGGTTGGATGGCGAAGACATGTTTGTTTAATGAAAGGAAGTAAAAACATCACTAAAACTACCCTTAAATGGACACTTAGAAAACATCACAGGACAGACTGAATCGACTAGATGGTGAGAACATGTTTTTAGAATGACAAAATTATCATCACCAAAGCTACCCTTTAATAGACACATGGAAAAAGACAACGGGACAGGCCAAACTCCGAATCGGCTAAATGGTTAGGACATTTTTTTTAGAATAAAAGAATTAACATCACCAAAGCTACCCCTAAATGGAAATCATCATTAAAATGACCACGGGGTAGGCAAAAAACAACCTGGTGCAGTAGAGTAGAAGCAGAACTTAAAGAACTGAACCTAGTATTGGGAGAAGCAAAACCCAAAGAATAGATCTGATTGACGAAGTATTGTGTTGACCTTATGCTCCCCGAGAGCAAAGAAGATAGGTAGGTAGGCACCGAATCAGATATCTCAGTCCCCCTTGTTAGCGTTATCTCAATAGTGTCTTAGACACCTGCTATTTAACGCTATTACGCTACTAGCTATCCATATCTCGTTTACATAGTAGATGAGCTTTACTTGTTTCGTTTGGTTTGTGAACGTTTAACTTTCGACAGGTCTGTACTGTACTTAGCTAATACATCAACATGTTTTAACAAATTAAGAATGTGTGCAGTCCTATTAAATATGATATTTCACACCTTCAGTCACAATAATATCAAGGCGTGTCTTTATACTTACAACCTTATGTCACGTTTATTATTTTTAATTTGACGTGGATTAGTATGTTTGATTTTGATTTGATTGCACCTATTAAATATATAAATATAAAGCTACATTATATAAGTGTAATATTCTAGGGATTAATAATATGATAAAGTTAAACATCAATTATCGATTGTGCTGTACATAGATTCTGGCCTTTTTGAATATTCAAATGTAGTATTTCATCGTTGAATTGAAACCAGATAGATCAAATCAAAAACAAAATAATCAAAGTCCAAATCGCAATTCAGAACCAATTTAAAAACTTTAAAACTAACAAGTTAGGATAACACGTGAACTTCCCCAGGGAAACGAGGCCGGGTGCTCCGAAAGGTTAAGCACATGCTGTTTAGCTAGCTTCACTCGCCGCGTGTCAAAATTCAGTGCAAGGAACATGACACTATTCAACGTCAAACATGTTCAGGGTATTCTTGAATACAGAAACATCATATTATAGCGATGATGTCCCTAAAGTCTCGTGGGGCATGTTAAATTTAGCTTAGGAATATTCATGAATCAACTATATTATTGTAAGCAACGTGCTTGTTATATACAGTTCTTTATAGTTGGAGAAAACGCTCTACCATGGCACAAACACAAGAAACATATTAATGCATAAAAAGGCAAATTTTCAACTTTAAAAAAGTCTGATTTGATTCCATTAATTTGAAATTTTAACTAGCACTTAACTTAAGCAAAATTATATTTTGTTGCTAGTTAAAATTTGAAATTTCTCAAAAAGCCAAGATAGGTAGGCCCATGCACTACTGAAGAGGACGTATTCTGAAGCAGCCGTCTAGTGCTGTAAAATTAAACTGGTGTAATATGTAATCTGACAATAATACAAAATTATCTATAAAGTTCAGATTTAGCCTTCGTTTCTATTTTAGGCGAAAGAGAACATGCATGCGTCCTTTATAATTTAGTGTATTTAATTTGACCATAACAAGTTATCCGTAAAAACTCACTATCATTATTACATGCTAAACTGAATTGTTTGAAAGCCATTAGAAAATCAATTTCTCAGAAAATAACTCGGTAAATATTATCCCAGTAAGTAATTTGATTTTCTCCTTTATATTTCCGTAAATAAATGGTCGATTAAGTCACGTAACACAACTAATGAGGCATTAAGAAAAAAGAGATTGTGACAGAAAGCCTATTATATGTCAGAATTAAAACCATTTAACTGAATGTTTGGTGAAAACCAATGTAGAATTTGAATAGGCGTTTGAGCTTTGTGTACTTGAAACCATTAGCATTCTAAATGTCTTGTTCTGTCGAAAACGTTTAGTGTTCTTACACTCGAAATAGAAACGCTTTACTCTACTAAACACAATAATATAAAATGAGGACATGTCAAAGATTATAAAACTCTTGAACAGACGATCGACAGAAAGAGATTTAAATCTAACAAAGATGATCAACAATCTCAGAATTTAAAATTCAATAACATACGATCAACGACCACAGAGTTTAGAACTCATGAACTGACGATCAACGTAAAGATTAAAAATTTCAAGATAGATGATCAATGATCAGAGATTATAGATCTAGAAACAGACACACAAAAGTGCAGAATATATGACATTCCTAATTTGGAAATCGATTGGTATGTTTTTTTATGCAGAACAGACGATAAGCGGCCACAGAGTATACAACTCCTAAACAGAATCTCAGAGGTCAGATATTATAGAAAAAGAGAGACAGATATTTCTTCACTGACTTACTTACAATGACAATATCATGTATTTAAAAACAAAAAAATCAAATATGGTAAATCCCGCTTGTTTACCTCGTATACGATTTATATGACGTATAAAATATATCTAAGACAATGAGATACATTTGGCGGGAAACAGTATCAGGACCGCATCTTGTGTGCAGGACAGTGAATTACCACACACTGTTCACATTTCTATGTTGATTACGTCACTGATAACACCATTTACGTCACAATGTCTTCGGTTTTCCGGGAAGCATATTTCTTAAAAATTCATGCCTAAACAGTAAAAATTTATTTAGATCTTATAATTTAAGATTAAAATTATAAGATCTAGATACATCTTTTGATTGGTGTTATCGGTGACGTAACCAACAATGAAATGTGAACAGACTGTGGCAATTCGCTGCCCCGCAGACGCGAAGCGGTCCTGATACTGTTTCCCGCCATATGTATCTCATTCCAAATCGTATAAGATGTCATCACAGTATTTATATTGCCGATTAGTATGATGTCACCGTATCCAAATTTACCCTGGTTATATTTGGTGTCCGATAGATCTGTGATCCTTTTATTCTCAATTATGATTGGATACCTACCGAATGTAGCCTAGCTAAACAGAAGATACTTTCTATTCCAGAGCACCCGATCTCATTTCCTTGGTTGAAGTCCACGTGTTTTAAGAACTTTTTACATAGACTTGTATATGTTTGTTTGACTATGTTCGTTTGCCTATAAACTCAAGCGTGTGGTCGTAAGGCATATATCGAAAACCCACACCTAGTGGTAGAACCAGATATATATCCACGTGTAAATGGTCAGATTAAAACCTTTAGCTGAATAGGTTATCTTGAAACATATTTGCATTTCAACATACAAATCCATGGAGTATGGAACTATGGGACGTCAACTATATCAAGGGCAATTCTGGACATTTATCAACTTACCAACAATACTGTGATGACGAACAAATAATAACAATAATAATAATAATAACAGGAAGAAGAAGAGGAAATATTATATTTCTTTTAGCATCCCTAGAAGGAAATACTAAAATGCACAACAAACATAAAGTTATGAGACAGTTGAAAGCCTTAAAAAATTTTCATTAAAACATTACTGATGGTAACATGCACTGATAAATAAAAACATAAACATCCTCTTTAGAATGTTTTAATTTACTATAAAAAGTAAATAGCTAAGAATCTTTCAGAGTTAAATTGTTTTTATTATTTTAAAATTAAAAGTAAAACATTTTCTCTGTGAAGAGGTCGGATTTATGAATAATTAAAAAAATGTTTGTTTTTACGGGCATGGTTTTCTGAATCATCTTGTTGTGCCAGAATATAGGTCCATGGTCATATCACAATTCGAAAAGTAAAAACTGGTAATCTAGAAACCACGTGTATTTCCAGGAGAATGATGATTTTTCTAACCATAATAATAATAATAATAAGAAGAAGAAGAAGAAGAAAAATATAATATTTCTTTTAACATTCCCAGAAGGAAAGACACAACAAATATAAATTTATGAATCCTTAAAGCCTTATCGGTGTCTTCACATTTTTTCATAAAAAATAACTGATGGTAATACGTACTGAAAAATATAAATATAAACATCCTCCAGATTTTATTTTAATTTTAAACAACCAATCCCTCTTAAAAAGTAAATAGCTAAGAATCCTTCAAAGTTTAGTTGTTATTTTATTTCTATAGTAATGACGAATCCCTGGAAGGAACTGTTTATGAAAACCGATACCGTTTATCATAAAAAGGCACGTATTGCATTTTGCATCTTTGATCTGTTCATCTTTAAATCTTGAAGCAAAGACAGACAAAATGGCATATACAGTAAAGACGTGTCGAAAAGTTTAACACTTATCTAACAAAAACGGTCAATAGCTCGACTGCCGTGTGCCTGAAAAAAAAAAGAGTTGAGTGATGGTGTTTAACGTCCCAGTGAGGAACAATTCTCTTATATAGAGATTTCGCCAGCTATGGGCAAAGGTGCAGCAATTTTGCATGTGCGTGCACTGATGACATTATACAGCAGGGTTCTTTATCGTACCAACCCTACCGTGACACGGGCCCTCGTTTATTTTAAGTTCCCATCCGAAAGAATCGTGAATTTCATTTGGTAATGTCGAGTGCTTGGCGAAAGAACAGTCACTGCCCACTTTTAAGTCTTGCGTCAGACCCGGTGGCTAGAACCCACAACCTCCCACTTAAGGAGCGAGCACTCTACCATCTGAGCTACCACAGTGGTTTAGATAGCTAATGGACGAGAGATAAAAAGTGGCTGTCGAAAAACTGTCGATATATAGCCAACGAGAGATCGAGTTAAACTGTCGATTAAGCATTCATTCATTAGCTTAGTGTTAATGACGACGAATGAAGGCTCTTGGTTTTTTGCTTCTTTTCAGAAATCTACACTTTATGCACCAGGTATAATATTTTGCGAAAATAATTTACAATCATAGTATTGTAATATTATGTCCAAATTTCAAAGAGAAATAGTCATGGTACAAAAAACGTACAAGTTTTAAAAATCGAGATGAATTTCACGCTGATTTTCAGAGAAATCGGGTGCCGTCAGAAAATCGAGAATTTTTTATAAGTATGAAATATCATCTTTGTTTTTATCATACATGCATAATTTTAAGTTCATGACATATGTGCGTATAGAGCGTTTTCATCCATAAATACAAATTTTACCGTTAAAATACGGCACTGAATGTGGTTGATTTTTTCAGGGTTCGGACACTTGACAAAAAGTAATCCCGTTTTTTCGACCGCGGAAGGTTTCAAAAAACAAAACCGAAACACAATTTTCTCTTGGCGTTTCCCCTGTTAAGTTTTTGACAGGTCTATACTGTATCTACATAATACATTTGGGATTTCTATTCTTTCTACACAAGACGTTGGTCTTTTTTATTGTTTATCCCCTGTAACAACATCATTTCGCCTACCATGTCTGCTTTATTTACACAACTGTGGGTAGATTAAACTTCATTACATAATGTGTCAAAAACAATAATGAATTGAATGTTTGTTTTTAATAAACCAAATGTCCTCTGTCCAGAGGGAAGACGACTATGGACGAATTAATCATCTCCATATACAACTCAATTCATTTATAAACACTAAGTTTTATCCAAAAATATGGATTGGTATATCGTTTTCTAAGACTAGAATAAACAGTACATTCAAGAATAAAATGGAAATCATTTTCGACAGTTCCAGAACAAAACATTATTTCTTCTTGTTTCAATTGACGGATCGCCGGCCACGCCTACTATAATGTTTCGACAAAGGACCAGCAATCTTGAATTACACTCAAGCAGAATTGTAATATTCATTGACGCCACTGACACTAAAGCGTCATCAGTTTTCCTTGGCGCTGCTTCGGTGCCATGATGGTTGCCAGTGTCAGAACATAAAAGTAGTGGCCGGCGATACGTCAACTGACAAACAATGCAAAGAGAGTCTAAATTTGGCTAACAAGTTTTCTACAGTATAAGAATAGGATTACATTAATACTATTGTAGAGTAAAATTATCAGTTATATATTGATATAAACAACGTTTTGTAGAATTTACAATTGTATTGTATGTTGTCAGTTAATATTTTCTTTCATCGTCCAATTCTGCGATAAAGATTTCAGGTTGAAGAAACGATGGTAAAAATTTCTATGTGCACTTCCATGTGCGTTTATCTTCATCTACACATGTAGACATTGCGTCATCTTGCGGGGAAATGACAACCCAGTTAAAAATTAGTAATTGTCATTTCGTTTAAAAAGTTTGTTTGGGAGATTAGAAAACAAAATTTTTGTAGTTTATACACTCTGTATAAACTAAAAACCGGTACATTTTATCCGATTATTATATTTATTTCTATGTTAAACGCTAAAAATTAAAGTTAGAGTCACATAAATGACGTCGATGCCGATGTTATTCATATTTAAAATCACAACATGTCATAAAAATGGAAGAAAAGAAATTAATAATGATTTTATTCATGTAGGATAAGGAACTCTCATCCTCTGGTTTAAACATTTCTGTTAGTGACTCGGCAAGCCTCGCCTCTGACTGAAATATTCCTACCTTCGGGCAAGATTTCCCTATCCTACATGGATACTTATAAAAGATTATAATTATCTTCTAACTGTCATTTCTTTCCTGTCACAGACAATGTATTTTTAGGAAAATGTTACAGATATATAATCAATTAGAACTAGAGATATAGGATCAATTAATAATCCTAAATTAGGAGAATATGTGAATGTCATCTATCCTAGTAAAATTGAAATAAATATTTTGACCTTTACCTTAAATCTGCCACCATAGGAAGGCTATATTTGAACTGTTATGACTAAAGTGGTGACGTCAATTGTTTTAATGTCAACTTTAACTTTTCTATACAGCGATTCTACTGCTTCTCCTGTTTCTGGTGAATTTGTTTACAGATCTAGTTTCTATCACGGGATTTTGAATTAAGACAATAAGCCGTTTAAGAAGACATTTTGACTCTAATATTGGAATCCTAGGCTTCGCGATGGCCTCAAAACGTTTATCCAAAATAATTCTGGATATATCTCTATGTGTGTCTTCCGTTCTCTGTTTTTGGATACATAGGTGGCGCGCGTGTGTAGCTAAACATGAGATGTTTAGTACTTAACCTTCCTGAGCACCCGGTCTCACTTCTTTGCTGACGTCCACGTGTTGATTTGGATTTGCCGGTTTTGATTTTTTTTTACTTTCTTTGCTTTGAGATTTGAACATGGATTGTTGTTTGTAAGTCTTTTAAAACAGCTTTATTTCAACCGTTTGTTACAAAACACAATGTTTTAGTTTCATTGGTTGTTTATAAGTACATATCTCTGTTTTCATCAACATATTTCTCAGGATAGCAACCACAACAACAATATGAAACCATCACGCAGATTAGATAAAAAATAGGTAAACAGCCCTGACCTCCCCGTTTGACCTTTTACTCAAAATATTTATATAGACTTGTCCACGCGAGTAATGTTAGGATTCGCAATTAGTGACGTATCACCGGTCACGCCCACTATAGGCTCAGCATGCTTGAATTATACAAAAAAAATGAAAACTCGGACTTAATTGTGTCATTTAATGACGTCACTGATACTTGAAGGGCATTAGTTGCAGTGACACCACTTTGTTACCGTGATAGCGGCTTGTTTTGGAACATAAAAGGCGTGGCCGGCGATACGTCAATTGTTTTATATACACAAGACTCTCATTACAAAGGCGAAATTTTACGTGTGTTCCTATACATAACTATAGGTAAACAACTTTGACCTGTCCGTTTGACCTTTCATTTAAATATTTAACACGAACCAAGTACATCTATGTATAGGGAGCACAATTGTTTAGTTTGTATATATCATGAGATATACTCACCTCAAAGAGTACACCTGTGCACTATGTACGTATTAACTAGGATCTTAACCCGACCCATGTATTAGGTGGACTCTCCTATATGGCTATTTCTAATTAAAGGTAAAGCGGACAGGTCAGTGTTGTTTACCTATACGCGTGCATCATAAATATTTAGATTAAAGGTAAAGCGGACAGGTCAATGTTGTTTGTCGTTATCAAAAACAGTTTTAATCAACACATGGTTAAATATTACCAGCCAAACAATGAGACTGTTATGATCGATAGGATAATGTCATCAGATACGAGTCGGGAGTTTTGTTTTACAATTAGATGTCTCAATAACCGTTTATCTTGTTTGACACAACATGTTTAGTTCATAGTAAAGTACATTACAAACCTGTCGAAATATTAACACTTACACACGAATTAATGCCGACTTGATCCCTCGTTATGGACAACCCTGGTAGATTGTTCGCCCCTTAATTGGGAGGTCGTGAGCTTAAAATCCGGCGTGGTCAGACCCAAGATTTGAAAATGGGTAATGGAATATTCTTGACTTACTTGACTTATGCGTCTGGGGGACAAAGGGACGCAACAACACTTCTTCATCTTGACTGGGACGTTAAACACCGTTACTCATCTCGATCCCTCGTTATCTATTTCTCTTCAGCTTCTTGACAGTTGGTATCGATTTCTCAGTAGCTTTTCCGTCACTAGGTATTCACATCTTGATTAATCAGCAAGCTAGCTTCAATTCTTTCGTTAGTTCAGTGTTAAATTTTCGACAGGTCTGTACTGTATTACAATATTCTATATAAAAGTATTGATATTGACAATGCGTTTGAATTGGTTTAGCATTTTTTCCAAATACTGTTAAGATATGTTTATCTAATATAATGTATTCATTGTTAAACACATCCAGCGATAAAATTGTCGGTCTATGTTTTTCAGGCATGTAAGTACGTTTGATTTGAACTACAAATATAATTTTTTTTACAAAGCAAAAAATAGTATATACATGAGTTTGGTAATAGTGTCACGTTCCAATGTAGATTCCCAAATAATATTGCGTCTGGCAGTTTTGAGATTACGTAGGAAATCAGATTTCCCGAAGATAAATTCGAAACTAGTGGGATTCATTCCTAGGCGGTGAGAGGCGATGTGATCTATAAGACCTTCCTTGAGTTGAGTTGAGTAATTGTGTTTTAACGTCTCAGTCAAGAATATTTCACTTATATCGAGATGCCGCCAGTAAGGTGCAGAATTTTTTTCTGTGCGTTGCGCTGATGGCATTATACAGCATGGTTCTCTATCATACTCGTGTCAAGCCTACTGTGACTGGGGAGGCCACGGTGGCCTAACGGATAAGACGTCAGTCTTCAAATCCAGGGTCTATCACCGCTGTGAGTTCGAGTCCCGCTCAGACCACATGTGGGAAAGTGAATTTTCCTTGTAAAAGTGAATTTTCCTTGCCCTTGGCTTTTACTGATTCATCTGGTATCAGTATAATGGACTGGGAGAGTGGTACGCTTGTCTGCGGCGTATTGACTCTGTGAGCTAGCACGATTAAGTCGCCCTGAGTGCGCGCTAGTACAAGGCAGACCATATAACACACTCACACTTCACATGCATACACAAAATTGTTCATAGATTAATCCATCGAGATTAATAAAATAGTTCTTGTCGCGAATAGCTGAAAAATTGCTGATGCGACGTTAAGCAACATTCAACCAACCAACCAACCAACTAACCTACTGTGACTTGGGACTTAAAGTATTTTAAGTTCCAATCTAAAAGAAAAGTGATTTTAATTTCGTAATGCTGAGTGCTTGGGTAAAGAAGTCCCTTACCAATTTCAAGTTGTTGGGTCAGACCTGAGTTTTGAACCCAAAACCTCTATCCCACTCCAAATCTAACAACTCTTACGAGAAGACGAGATGAGTTGGTGAATTATTGGCTTAGTGTTAAACATTTGACAGGCCTGTACTGTGCTAAAACTTCGTGATGCTTCTTGAAAATACTAACGAATCACTAATTCAATTTTGAACACAGAACGGACAATAAACATGATGAATAATCTCGTTACATTTCTAATAGAGATGAAAATGAGCAGCATAAAATCTGAATGTGTAAAGCATGAATATAAATAAGGTAATACCAAGAAAAGTGCAATACAGGCCTGGCAAAAAATTGACTTGAGTACTTGACTTAAGCCTATTTCACTCCCCAGTACAATACAGGCCTGGCAAAAAATTCACTTGACTTACTTGACTTAAGCCTTTATCACTCCCCATTACAATACAGGCCTGGCAAAAATTTGACTTGACTTACTTGACTTAAGCCTTTATCACTCCCCAGTACAATACAGGCCTGGCAAAAAATTGACTTGACTTAAGCCTTTTTCACTCCCCAGTACAATACAGGTCTGGCAAAACATTGATTTGACTTACTTGACTTAAGCCTTTATCACTCCCCAGTACAATACAGGCCTGGCAAAAAATTGACTTGACTTACTTGACGTAAGCTTTATTCACTCCCCATTACAATACAGGCCTGGCAAAAAATTGCCTTGACTTAAGCCTTTATCACTCCCCAGTACAATACAGGTCTGGCAAAAACTTGATTTGACTTACTTGCCTTAAGCCTTTTTCACTTCCCAGTGGAGTATAGGCCATTCCTCTGTCATTTGCTAGTTGGTGGATGTTGTTCCATGTATAGTCTTTTTCTAACATCGCCTTCTCCATATAAGTCTCGGTCTTCTCCTTTTTCTTTTTCCTTGAGGTGTCCATTGAAGGGCTTGCATGTGATGTTAGTCTTGCCTTTGCGCAGCGTGTGACCCAACCACTTCCACTTTCTGGCAAAAAGTTAACACTATGAAAAGGAGTTGAGTTGAGTGATGATGTTTAACGTCCAAGTCAAGAATAATTTATTATCGACATATCGCCAGCTATAAGCGAAGGTGCAGAAATTTCGAATTCGCCTGTGCGTTGCGCTTATGGCAATAAATACAGCAGAGTTCTTTGTGTGCCAAGCCCATCGTAACACTGGACCTCGTTTATTTTAATTTCCCTCCGTAAGAACCGTGACTTTCATTCCGTAATGCCGAGTGCTTGGCAAAAGAACAGTAACTGCCCATTTTCAAGTCTTGGGGTAGACCCGTTCAGGGTGCAAACCCACTACCTCCATCTTACGGAGCAAGCATCTACCAACTAAGCTACTGCAGTGGTACTGTGCTAACAAGAAGGAAACGAAGCTTGACTGTTTAGTGGTTGAGATACTGTAAAGATATTTATTTTCGTGGTGTACTAATTTTCGCTTATTTTGCGGTCGTTTGTTTTGCGCGAAAATTATTATTAAGTTTAAATTATATTTTACTTATTATGTTATAGTGCATATTTCAAATACGCAAAAATTTAACTACGCGGATACGTCTTAATTTCCTTTACCGCGAAAATAAATACACGCGAAATTAAATACGTTTATAGTATGGAAAGCTAGCTAGTGGCTGAAAACAACTGCTGAAATTAAAGATACATTAATAGCTAAACTGTCGAGGTATCGTTAACTACTGTGCATAAAGGCTATTTTGAACATGGAATTTTAATAAAGAATTGTTTTGACAAATTAACAGTGAATATTTATTTACTGTTCAGAGATCTAACTAAAAATTATATTTTTGTCAATGCTGCATGTTTTGGTTAACATTTGTATATAGAAAAAATCACATTTGTGACAGAAAACATGAATTCCAGGTATCCATTTGGGCCCCAAATTACAAATGAGTGTACCTTTTACCTGCGTGATTGAATCAAGACAACTCATACCTGGACGACCGACATATAATCAATGAGGTACCTAATAGGAGTATTTATACTTTACGATTTTGATTTTATTGAAAAATTGGCAAAATTTATGGTATGCACACACTCATATAGACTGATTTAAAAGAAAACATATTTTTTTCCACTTAGGTCTCTCTTCTCTGTGTTGAAATATAATAAAAATGTTAACAAAAAGATACAAATAAAAATTTAATCGTAATAAATACATGTTCAAAATAGCCTTTATGCACAGTAAGGGCCGAGATGAGCTTCCGATCCGACATGTATTCGTAAGCTTAGTGTTTTACTTTCGACATGCCTGTACAGTACAGTAGAGACCTGGTAAAAGTTTAAACACACATACCGTCTGTATGTCCGTGTAAAATCGTGTGCGGGACATATCTCATAAATGCTTTGGACGACTGTCATAAAACTTCACATGAATAATCTTGTGCTAATTTTTAAAACGCCTATTTGTAAGTCCTTATCTTTGTGTGGCGATTGCGGGGAACCACACCCCGGTGTCACATTACCCCTAGACATATATGATGTGTTTAATTTTTTAGGAAGATGGCAATAAAAAATTTAAAAAATTAATATAAAAAACTAAGAATTTAAATTGACAGCTCACATCGGGCCCGTGTTAAATTTAACTTTATCTTGACAACATTTCGGCAGCTGTTATCTATCTCTCGGTAGCGTTTCGATCATTAACTATCCATACATATCTCGGCGCGACACTCACTCAATTCATTCAATCTTTTCGTTAACACAATGTTTAAAAATTAAAAAAAAAATATATTTTTCATTTTTTTTTAAATCCAAATTGACAGCTGATCACCTCTGGCCCTGGTCAAATTTAACTTTATAATTACAACATTTCGGCAGCTGTTATCTTTCTATCGGTAGCGTTTCGATCATTAACTATCCATACATATCTCAACACTCACTTAATTCATTCAATCTTTTCGTTAACACAATGTGTTTAAAAATTAAAAAAAAATTTTTTTTTATCTTTTTTCAAATTCGAATCGACAGCTCACCTTGGTCCCTTGTTAAATTTAACTTTATCTTGACAACATATCGGCACCTGTAAACTATCTCTCGGTAGCTTATTGGCCATTAACTATCCATATTTCGGCGCGACACTCCATTCATTCAATCTTTTCGTTAACTCAAATGTTAAACTTTCGACAGGTCTGCAAGGTAATGAATTTCATATCAATAAAATGTTGCGTTTCAATTGTCTAAAAATGTAAAATATTGAAGACAATCAATACGCAGTTTTATTAAGATTTTTATTAAATTCGATTCTTAATCCTGAATTCAGATCATTTCACGTAAGATGATTCTGTGTAGTTTAGTTAAAGTAATTTTGTGTCGACTTTAAGAGTGCTACAGCACAGGCCTGTTGAAACTTTAACACGAAGCTAATGAATTAGTGCCAAGTCTGGATCTAGTTAGCTATAATGGACTTTAAGACTGCAAAAGTACAGGTCTGTTGAAACTTTAACATGAAGCTAATGAATTAGTGCCAAGTCTGGATCTAGTTAGCTATAATCGACTTTAAGACTGCAAAAGTACAGGTCTGTTGAAACTTTAACACGAAGCTAATGAATTAGTGCCAAGTCTGGATCTAGTTAGCTATAATCGACTTTAAGACTGCAAAAGTACAGGTCTGTTGAAACTTTAACACGAAGCTAATGAATTGTGCCAAGTCTGGATCTAGTTAGCTATAATCGACTTTAAGACTGGAAAAGTACAGACCTGTTGAAACTTTAACACGAAGCTAATGAATTAGTGCCAAGTTTGGATCTAGTTAGCTATAATCGACTTTAAGACTGCAAAAGTACAGGTCTGTTGAAACTTTAACACGAAGCTAATGAATTGTGCCAAGTCTGGATCTAGTTAGCTATAATCGACTTTAAGACTGGAAAAGTACAGACCTGTTGAAACTTTAACACGAAGCTAATGAATTAGTGCCAAGTTTGGATCTAGTTAGTTATAATCGACTTTAAGACTGCAAAAGTACAGACCTGTTGAAACTTTAACACGAAGCTAATGAATTAGTGCCAAGTCTGGATCTAGTTAGCTATAATCGACTTTAAGACTGGAAAAGTACAGACCTGTTGAAACTTTAACACGAAGCTAATGAATTAGTGCCAAGTCTGGATCTAGTTAGCTATAATCGACTTTAAGACTGCAAAAGTACAGGTCTGTTGAAACTTTAACACGAAGCTAATGAATTAGTGCCAAGTCTGGATCTAGTTAGCTATAATCGACTTTAAGACTGCAAAAGTACAGGTCTGTTGAAACTTTAACACGAAGCTAATGAATTAGTGCCAAGTCTGGATCTAGTTAGCTATAATCGACTTTAAGACTGCAAAAGTACAGGCCTGTTGAAACTTTAACACGAAGCTAATGAATTAGTGCCAAGTCTGGATCTAGTTAGGTATAATCGACTTTAAGACTGCAAAAGTACAGACCTGTTAAAACTTTAACACGAAGCTAATAATTAGTGCCATGTTTGGATCTAGTTAGCTATAATTGACTTTAAAACTGCAAAAGTACAGGCCTGTTGAAACTTTAACACTAAGATAACAAATTATTGTCGGAAGATAATTTATGCCTCTAGTTAGTTATAGTCGACTTTATGACTGAAAAACTACATATTAACACTAAGCTAACAAATTAGTGTAAAAAAGGAAGATTATCTGTGTCTCTAGTTAACAATAGTCGACTCTAAGTCTGAAAAAGTACAGAAGTGTCGGAAGTTGAAAACTGAGCTAACGAATCATTTCCCGACACTGGCCGCCATCACGGTATCAAAGCAGGGTCAGGGTAACTAATGACTATTAATTATTGCAAGCCTACGCTTATCAAGGCCTTAAAAAGTTTTATGGCCGTCATCACAGTATTGTTGATAAATTTGATTTTGCTGTGTCCATGATTGCCCTGGATATATTTTACGTTTCATAGTGCCATGTTACTTTCACACAATTGTGATTACACACGTGACGGGTGTAGCTAGCTAAACAGGAGGTGCTTACCCTTCCGGAGCACCCGGCTTCACTTCCCTGGTGGAAGTTCAAGTGTCTAACCTAATTTGTCAGTTCCAAAGTTTTTACTTTGCTTCTGGATTGTAATTTAGACATCGATTAGTATGTTTGTTTTTGATTATTGAGTTTTCATTCTTTTTGCGTCTAATTCAAAGGAAACATCAACTCGTTTGTTTTGTATTTAACTTTCGACAGGCCTGTACTGTATAAGCCCAGCCCCTGGCTACAGTTTCACAATCATTTTTTAACTTAAGATTTTCCTTAACTGAAATCTGGCAAATTAAAAACTTTTATGATTTTGTTAATTGTTAAGATATTAGAAAAATTAAGGTGTCATTTTAAAGATTATATCAAACTTACGACATCTGCATTTAGTTTTGACAAAAATATTTATTCGTAGTTCCAAAAAGAGCTTGCCAAAATTTGCTGTTTATATAAGTTAAGGAAAATCTTAGTCAAGGAATGGTTGTGAAACCGGGGCCTGGTTTTACAATCATTCCTTAGGTAAGATTTTTAGCAAATTTGCGTGGTTTCTTTTGGAACTTATGATGAATATTTTTGTCAATACAAAAAGCAAATGTTTTAATCTAGAAGTGACCTTAACAATGGTACCTTAAATTCTCGAACATCTTGAAAATTAACAGTATTATAAAGATTTTAAATTTTGTTATATTTTAGTTAAGGAAAATCTTAGGTAAGAAATGATTTTGAAACCTGGGCCAGATAGCCACATAATATTTATAACATCCTTAGAAAATACTTATAAATAACAAATAATAACAGCAGAAACAAAACACCAGCGGATTTGACTTAAAACATCATAATACTACATGATACTGTAATTATTTCTATTAAAGGGAGATAACTACAACAGATGTTTAATTACCAGGATAATCGCTCAATCTCGTCGTTGTTGTGTCCTTTGAAATGAGATCTTACACTAAAGCCATTTTGAACCAAAATAACAGCACATACAGGCCAGTCGAAAGTTTATCACGGAGCTAACAGAAAGAGTCGAAGCTAGGCTGCGGAGTGGCTGATATGTTAAAAGCAAGTGGCTAAAATGAGGCCGCGGTGGCTTAATGGACGTCAGTCTACATATCCAGGGTCTCTTACCGCTGTGAGTTCGAGTCCCGCTTAGACACCCTGTGGGAAAGTGATTTTTCCTTACCGTTTGCCTTTACTGGTTCACACCGTGTCAGTAAAATGTAATTGGGAAGCAGTACGCTTGTCTGCAGCGTATACTGGCTCAGTGTGCTAGAACTTTAAATCCGCCCTACAAGTTAGATCATAAAAACACTCGCTTCTCACATGTATACACGAACTTGTTCATTGATAAATCCATAGAGATTAATAAAATAGTTATTGTCGCGAATAGCTGAAAAATTGCTGATGCGACGTTAAGCAACGTTCAAGAACAACACGCCACCGACAAATAAATAGTGACAAGATGCCGATATATAGCTTTCTCGCATATGCGACAGATTAATCTGACAGGATAGGTGGTACGATATTTTTTTCCATATCGCACCCCTTTCGAGCACGTGTACACTATCTCAGTACAACGGGACTACTTTTTCAATAATAGTAAGGGAAGTAATTCATAATACGGGAGCTATCATAACATGTAAAACTTATTCCGCCAACAACTGATTTCTATATTTCTTAATTCTATTTAATTATTATATTATTTTTTGTTATAAAAAGTTAATTTTGACCAATAACTATATTAAAAAAAAAATGTATTTTGTTATTTATTATCGCGTAGGTTCACATTTCTGCTCTGAGCTGCACATTATTGATGACGTGACATCATTACGTCATACACGTATTCATCCGCTGACAAAATCGTTGCTTTGTAGTAGGAAATTTCAATGCCTTTAAGTTACAATATTAGATTCTATATGCGAGAAAAATAATCAATCACTCGTTTCAGACAGAGATAAGAAAATTCCAATCTCATGGGCAGATATTTTCATCTCAAACGAGACGGAGATGAAAATATCTGACCACTCGACTGGAATCTCTCTCTCTCTCTCTCTCTCTCTCTCTCTCTCTCTCTGAAACTCGTTATAGATTCGCTTTATCTAGGACCGAAATGAGATGTTGATTCAGCAGTAATTTGTTAGGTTATAGTGTTTAACTTTCGACAGACCTGTACTGCCCGTTCTAGGACCGAAATGAGATGTTGATTCAGCAGTAACTTGTTAACTTATAGTGTTTAACTTTCGACAGGCCTGTACTGCCCGTTGAGATGTTGATTCAGCAGTAACTTGTTAACTTATAGTGTTTAACTTTCGACAGGACTATACTACCCGTTGATTTTAGAGCTCAATAAAAGATATGATTTCAATCAGAAGAGAGACAGTCTGATATAGTATCATATAAAAGTACAACTAAGTTCATATAAAATAAGGCCATGGCAGTTATTTCTTTGTTAATCGTCCGCTGGCGGGTAAGTTTTGATATTCCTCGAAAACTAAGGTATACTCCATCATGCTAAGTATTTCCTTAGCCGGTTTTTTTGGTCCTTTGTGTTTATTTTCAACATTTTGGAAACAAGTTTTGGTTTCATAATTTTGGTCCAAGCACTACCTGTGTAGTATTCCGAAACGACCGTCTAGTGCTGTAAAATTAACACTGATATATCATGCGATTTTAGAATTCAGACACGATATAAAAAAATAATTGTGGCCTTTAATCTGGTAATCTGGTTTTTTTTTTTTTTTTTTTTTTTTTTTTTTTTTTTTTTTTTTTTGTTGAAACATCATTTTAAGGTCTAATTTATTTACATTTTTTTTCTTAGGATTTCTTTTCAACAATTTGGACACAAGTTTTGGTTTCAGATTTTAGGTCCAAGCACTACTTGTGTAGTATTCCGAAACAGCCGTCCAATACTGTAAAATTAACACTGATATATCATGTGATTTTAGAATTCAGACACGATATAAAAAAATAATTATGGTCTTTAATCTTTTTTTTTTTCTTTTTTTTTTTCTTTTGTTGAAACATCTTTTTAAGGTTTAATTTATTTACATTTTGGCTTTTTTTTTGGGGGGGTTTATTATTATTATATTATTATTATTATTATTAAATAACAGGTTTTTTACCATGATTTATACTTTATTCATTTTATGTATTTCATTTTGTGAAATATTTATGGTTTATATTAATATAACTAACCACGTCTTTACAAATTCACAAATTTACATCTAGTATTTAAAAAACGTTTGCACCAATACATAATACACATGAACATGTACATGTAAATAAAATTGGGACGGGCTGTGAATAAACCTATACAAATTATCTTATCACCACCCAACATTTTCATCCACCTGTTCAGCCGATTATCTATCTTTTAAAATGTTTATTATAAAGTATATCAAATGACAGTACAGACCTGTCGAAAGTTTAACACTAAGATGACAATTAAGGACCATTTCAACAGCTCCCCTCGGCTTCCCGTTAGCTATATCTATATAGCAATATTGGCAGCTGTTATGTTTCTCCCGTCACCTTTTTAGTAACTTTTTAGCTACCCACATCTCGGTCACTTTGACCAGCTTATTTGACAGCCAAGTGATAAACTTTCGACAGGTCTGCTCTGTACGTCATCAAACCCAGGTGATAAATGGGTATATGGCTGATAATATTAATCCTGAAAGGAAGTGGAAAACAAAAGGACTTATCTATAATTCGGAAGAATCAACCTGTCTTATATATCGAAAATCAGGAAGGTTTAAAATCAAGACGTATAAAGGTAAATAAAACATTTATGCCCGGTTGCTGAGGTCGGAGTTACTCTGTTAAAACGGACTTATAAATGAATCGCCTCTCAACAGTTTGCAGACACCTATCCAACGTTTCACATCAAGCTATAGTTTATAGTAAATAAGCACCGAATCGGCAACTGAGATCGACTCCTCATTTGCAACACCTCGGCACCTTTTTGTCGCCCTCGCCCGATATGGAACTTACTGACCCTGTATAAACCATGTATAATTAGGTTACCAACGCACTGTGTAACTAATAGCGTCATGCCTGCTAAGGTCTCTTCCGAGTGGCTTTTTAAACTATGTTTTGAACATAGACCAGGATGTTTGTTTCTGGTGTATACAGTACAGGCCTGTCGAAAGTTTAACAAATAACTAACAAATTGGTGCCGAATTGACCTTTAGTCAACCGTATACCGACAGCTTTTCGTCAGCTACTATCTTTCCCTCGTCCAAACCACTGCGGTAGCTTAATTATTAGAGTGCTCGCTCCGTAAGTGGGAGGTCGTGGGTTCGAGCCCCCACCGGGTCTGACCGAAGACTTGAAAGTGAGTAGTGACTGTTCTTTCGCCAAGCACTCGGCATTATGAAATGAAAGTCACGGTTCTTTCGGATAGTGTCCCGTGTCACGGTGGGCTTGGCACGATAAAGAACCCTGCTGTTTAATGCAATCGTCGCAACGTACAGGCAAAATTCTTGCACCTTCGCCTATAGCTGGAGACGTCTCGATATAAGTGAAATATCCTTAACTGGGACGCTAAACTCCATTACTCATCTCAACCCGTATACTTGTACTAGCTATCGTTATCCCGACCGCTCGATAACTGAGCTTTCGATTTCCCGTTAGCTTAGTGTTGAACTTTCGAAAGGTCCGTACTGTATGTTTATTTTTCCTATAGGTCAAAGATTGAATAAAAGTGGAAATGGAAATCGGAACAGACTATTCCGACGCTCACGATCAAAAATATGGGGAACCGGTTAATATACCTTTGGTAGTGGCTACTAACGACTCTTTAAATGGTTATGGGAACCTAGTCCCCGACTTTTATAAAGAAGAGGTAGAACTACTAAAATGGCCTGTAAAAGGAAAGAGGAAGCTTATGGAGGGAACTGGTGTCCAGGTTGGTTTACGAGAAAATGTTTTTAAAGTCAAATGGTGCCACGATACAAGTTATGCCTTGGGAGAAAAAGAGGAATCATTATATAAACCAACGAGTCGGTTACAAAAGGGAGATAACTTTAACAAAAGGACACATACACTTGTTCGTCAAACAAATTTTCACCCAGATAGTAGTCAAGTGATCTTCCCACGTGATAACCATCCATTTGTAATGGTGATGGCACTTCCGGCGGATGACATCCAGCCGAATTCTTTTGTTGGATTCTACTTTGATGGTACCTTTGGTTTAAATATCAATCCGTTTGTTTGGCACCAGGCGCCAATACCAGTTAAAGATGAAAGTTATTTTTTAAATAAAAACGGTGCTATGCATGCTCAAGTGAATGCAGATATGGCAAAAGAATTTGGAACTTATATCAAGGTACCACTTTGTCTCAATACAAATGAAAAGTAATTAACATTAAAAAATTTAATCGAATTTTACAGACACAGGGGATCTTCTTCAGCATTACCATGGATATTCTGTCATTAATAATTCTGTATTAAAATACATTTTTATAAATTGAACTTTACAGACAGACGAAATCTTATTCAACATTATCTTAGATATTCTGTCAATATTAATACTGTATTAAAATACATTTTTATAAATTAAAACTTTACAGACAGAGGGAATCTTCTTCAGCATTATCTTGGATATTCTGTCATTAATAATATATTTTTGTAAATGGAACTTTTCAGACAGAGGAAATCTTCTTCAGCATTATCTAAGATATTCTGTCAATATTAATTCTGTATAAAAATACATTTTTGTAAATTGAACTTTACAGGCAAAGGCAATCTTCTTCAACCTTACCTTGGATATTCTGTTATTAATTTTTCTGTAATAAAATACATTTTATAAATTGAACTTTACAGACAGAGGCAATCTTCTTCAACCTTACCTTGGATATTCTGTTATGAATAATTCTGTATTAAAATACATTTTATAAATTGAACTTTACAAACAGAGGAAAACTTCTACGGTATTATCTTGGATAATTCTGTATTGAAACACATTTTATACATGGAACTTTTCAGACAGAGGGAATCTTCTTCAGCATTACTTAAGATATTCTGTCATTAATAATTCTGTATTATAATACATTTTTATAAATTGAACTTTACTGACAGAGGCAATTTTCTACAGCATTATCTAAGATATTCTTTCATTAATAATTCTGTATTAAAATACATTTTTATAAATTTAACTTTACACACAGAGGCAATCTTCTTCAGCATTATCTTAGATATTATGTCTTTTTTCTAAAAATACATTTGTGATATTTTGTGACTGAGTATAAAAATTGCAACCAAATTCAAATTGGTTGAACATTTAACTCAAAATGACATCAGAAATGTATAATTATTTGAAAATAATAATAATGAATTAATTCTAGTGTCTTTGTTTTTACATTTTGATCAAATAGCAAAATAGAAACAAATAATTATGAAAATTTGACTAAACACCCACCTGTTTTATAAGAGTTATGTACCCTGGCTATAGATAACCAAGTAAGAAACCAAAACTCCTTAAATTGTCAGATTCTGACTATTTTTACCATGATCATTAAAATTAAATGTATAAAAGAGATTTTAGTAACAAAATATATATTCTGTTGCAATTAGTTTGTGGTCAAACTGTTGATTGATTGGCTTATTCTGAATAATGCACCGATAAGCGAAGTTGTGTAATGGTAGTATTTAACCACTAAACTGTCTAGAAATGGCGTTTATAGTGTTGTAACTGTCATTGCCGTGCAAAGCAAACTGAATAATGCGCGTTAGCGAATTATGATACGTTTGCTTTGCATTGCAATGACAGTTATAGCACTATAAAGGCAATTTCTTGACAGTTCAATGGTTATACTTACATTTCCAATTTTTTTGAAAATCTAATTTTGGTATTTTAATCCTAAAAAACTTTTAAACACTGTGGTGTGGGATATGCATTTTCAATCGCTGGAACAGCCAATCAATAACGTCACGCGTATAGCCGCTGCGCAAGGCAGAGATGAGCAATGGCATTTATACTCCGGTTTTACACAAAGTTTAATACATTAAAACATCACATATGTAAATATAACGGGAATAAACTGAATACAGACAATTTTTACACAACCAAAACCAAAACAAAAAAAACTGTATGAACATTTACATAGACACATTAGCACGAATCACGTCTTTAATATTTTTTCAAAATTACTATTTATATTCTGTGTATTACTTTAAATTCGCGAGAATCAAATTTCGCTTGCCAACTTCTAAGCGTCATTTCGCGTCATTTTCCTAAGATGTTTTACCTTGTTTTGTCATAGTCTATTGTAGATAAAATTTTCGAAATAGCTTTTTAATTTTCGCGGTTCTTGGAATATTTGCGTGATATATAAATTCTCGACCAAAAGTCCTTTTAAAATTACGCGTCAATATATCTCTCGCGATACAAAATTCATCTAAAGTATGTGTAGTCGTATTCTCGCTAAGGCAAAAGGACATGCCTTACGTAATTAAAAATCGCCTTACATGTATGATGTTTCTATATTCAAACTTACAATGGATATATTTGACATGCCACAGTTCCTTTTATTCTCAAATATTATTTTACACTAGCCGAATGTAGCTAGCTAAAGGAGGGGTGCTTACCCTTCAGGAGCACCCGACATCAACTCTTTGATTGGAGTTCACGTGTTTAACATTTAATAAATCTGCCAGTATCTAAGTTTTTTACTTTGCTTTGAGATTGTAATTTAAACACGTATTGTTAAATGGCACAATGTTTTCCGTTTTTCGAAATACAATATTTTCATTTAAACAGTTAAGGAAAATGATTAGCAGATTTGTATGTTCAAGTACAATAGTCCATATATTTACGCACACACATGAAAGTAAATAAAATACTAGATATAGATACACACCATTGACTTGTCCCCTCGACTTTTGATTAAAATATTCAATATGGACAGATAAGTGTAAGGAATAGGGATCATGTATATATATTTCGTCTATATGATGTGAACACTAATCATGGGCAATGCGTGTATGTATTAACTGCGAATCCGAACGCTACCAATTTATTGATGAACCCTCCTATATTAATATTCTAATACAAGGTCAAACAGACAGGTCAATGTTGTTTACCTATAGTCGCATTTTATATGATATGAATTTTAAAATCAACATCTCATTTGAAATGACGGAATTATGTATCTACACTCATCAGTATCTTTATACGACACTGCCATCCATAAATAACTATACACATTATTATATTGTGAAAACGGTGAAAAAAATTGAGAATTTTTTTAAAAATATGTGGTTTTATATGAAATAAAAAAAGATTTTAAAAAGTGTCAATACTTCTTGCATGTTTCTATACATCATTTGCTATCAGTGGATCGGCAAGGAAGTCTCTTAAGAAACATACAAAACATTTTTGTATGCTTTACATACTTACAACTTTCAGTTTCACACATGGTATGATAAACTGCAACGTTAAACAAGAATGAAATGAATCTATTGTGACTACTTTTAATGATTAATTTGGAAAAGGTTTTTGATTCAGTTTTTTATATTGATTAAATGCTAGATTTTTTTTAATTTTGAGAATCCTTTATAAAATGGATTAAATATTCCGACAAGATATTATGTCAGCAGTTCAACAAAATGGATTTGTTTCTGATGTTTTTAGTATAACAAGAGGTTGTCGACAAGGGGACCCTATTTCACCCTACATACTCTTAACGTGTGCCGAGATCCTGTCTGTTCTTCTGACAAATAATATAAATATCAAAGGTATTAAAATTGGTGATGAAAAAATTAAACTGTCACTTCTTGCAGATGACACAACTGTCATACTGGATGGAACAAATTCATCACTATAAGAAAATTTCCCACTACGGGGACTTTATACAACGAAGTAGGCTGCTTGCAAATAAATATTTGACTCGGAGATATTGCAAGCCTAGGCTTATCAAGGCCCTCAAAAAGTTTTATGGCCATCATCACAGTATTGTTGAAAAGTTTGATGTCTCTGTGTCCAGGATTGCCCTGGATATATTTGACGTCTCATAGTTCCATGTTCCTTTCACACAATTTTGATTACACACGTGGCGGATGTAGCTAGCTAAACAGGAGGTGCTTACCCTTCCGGAGCATCCGGCTTCACATTTACCTGGTGGAAGTTCAAGTGTCTAACCTAACTTGTCAGTTCCAAAGTATTTACTTTGCTTCTGAATTGTGATTCGGACATGGATTAGTATGATTATTTTTGACATGTCTTAGATGACTTTGCATTGCTTTCTGGTTTAAAAATCAATATGGATTGAATGTAATGAATATAATAAATAACATTTAATCATCGTTTAAAATTGGATTGGAACCAAGGTCTAACTACATTTATTTGAATAAATTATTCTGTTGATTTAGCCAAAATGATAAAAATAAATATGATTAGAAATTACAAGACATTGAAAAAACCTAAAAGAATAGTCAAACAGAATTTCAACTCCTTTAGGTAGAGAAATGGTGTTGAAAACATTGATAATTTCCTAATTAAACCATTTACAGTATAACCTGTGTATAAAGACCACTTAGGGGACTGGACAAAAGTGGACTTAATAGACAGGTGGAATTTATATAGAGGGTTACCTCTTATGAACAAGTTATTATGTACTGATATTGTTTTACAAATGTGTGAAACATATGTAGTACATATATAAATACTATTTTATTAAATTTGTTAAAAAAAGATTTTCATTATAGTTTTTTGAATAGTTTTGTTTATTGACTTTTTAGAATTATTATAGAAAATATTTGAAAAGTGTATGTAATCATCTGATAATATTAGAAATAAGTTGATTTTTTGCACAAACTTTAAGAAATTATAAAACTCTAAAGACTTAAAAAAGTTGATCGAAAAAGTGGACTTTATAGACAGGTTGAGAAGTCATTTGGAACTGAAAACAGTGGACTCTATTCACATTAGACAGGTGGACTTTATATACATGGTCATTTATAGTAAATTTATTGGAGATACTTCAAATCGTTTGCTACAGACAGGAGGTGGACTTTATATAGAGGTGGAATCTATAGCATGTTATACTGTATTTGTTGCTATTCCAATTCCAATACTGGAAATAATAACAAAACTGAATAAGATGTTTTATAACTTTATTTGGAAACATAAAATGATCGCATAAAAAGAGAATTTATGTCACAGAGCTATCAAGCAGGAGGCTTAAAATGATCGACATTAAAATTTCATAGCATAACTTAACTAACATAGATTAGGCGACTACTTCAAATTGAATTTAAGTACAAAAAGTTATTTGAGATTTCATAATCTAAGATTATTCATTTTAATAATTGATAAAAAGTATGGAAATGATTATTTTAATAAAATAAAACAAAATTCTAATAATTATTTTTGAATAATGTTTTTATGGTTGGAATTCTTTGTCTATGAGACAAAAACCTAAAAATATAAATAATGTTAAAAATGTCTGGTACAAAAAGGATATTTGTATAAATAAAAGTCCAGTATTCTTCAAGTCGTGGTCTGACATTGGCATAGTTTCATAAAAGATGCACTTAATGAAGATGGAATTTTAGTTTCATATAGAGAATCAAACTTTGTTAAATGTCTTGGTATAAAGTCCACCACTAAATTATGTATTAGATTGAATATACAAAACCAACCAGTTAATTTAATGTAAGTTGATATGCCATATTTTTTCAGAATAGTTTTTAAAAGTAAAAAAAGGGAGTTAGGACTCATACAATGTGTTTAATAATAACAAAACAACTATCATAAGTCTAGAAAAAATGGAAATACATTCTAGACCTTGATGTTGACTGGAAATCATTATATATACCCCCTTTAAAAGTTGTAAAAATACCACATTACAATGGTTTCAATACAGGATTAACCACAGAATAATTTCTACAAATGACTTTTTGTTCAAAATTAAACTAAGAGATAAGAATCTCTGTACCTTCTGTAACAATACAGCTGAAACAATAGAGCATCTGTTTCGGTATTGTGAGAAATTTAATAATTTTTGGATAGAAGCAGAGTATTTTTATATATAAAAAAATAAACCGCTACATTTATATTTATAGGGAAAGTGTTATCTTTAGAATTTTTTAACAAAAAGAGGAAGATAAGCCTCAACATTTTTTTTCCTTTTAACTACCAAACATTACATATAAAAGTGCAGAATTAATTAAAAAACTACAAAATTTAAATAATATAAAACGAGTTTTAAATATCAGCTTGATAATAAAAAGATCAATAAAATAAAAAAATAATCTTTATGCCAAATTTCTGGAATTTTGGGACCCATGGGTAACTATTTTTGATGCATGATGCAATGTCTTCAGCTTGTGTGACTGTAGTTTTAGTCCTCTAGAAGTGATATTAAAAATGTACAGTCATTATCTATAGTGTACATGTATGTTTTAGAATGCTTGAAAATATACCTATATGAAAACGTATAAATACATTTTAGATCTGTATCACTTATGGTTGACACACACACACACACACACACACACACACACACAAACACACACTAAAAAACCAAAATCCAGACAACAATAGAATATCAATATACAATAGTACAATGTAATAGCTAAAAGTTTGTAAATATTGAAAAAAGACATAATTATGAATATTAGAAAACAAGATCCCATATCTTCTATTTAGTTAGATACTTGATGAAGGGATTAATCTAGCTTGACTTTATTAACTGTTCATCTGACATTATTGATTCTATTGTACTGACATTTTTAAAAATCTAAAATGTAAATGACCTTTCTTTAAATGGTTGTAATGCTATATTTTTCAAATATAATAGTAAACGTACTCTCCTAAGCTTAAGTGATCCTCATTTATTAATTACTGGAATAAGACAAACCCTTACTTTAACTGTTAACAGTGGACGCATTCATCATACGATGTATTTGCTGATAAAAACAATTTTGTGAATATTCATCGGAGGATAATTTCTCTGGCTTAGGACTATTGGAATCGAAAATATTTAATAAATTGTGATTTTCTGGAACGGTAAGATAGCTGTCAGTAGACAATACATGCCATTATTCATATGAGTAAAAATTGGGTGAAAATTTGGTGATGTTCACTTCCACGACCAGAGTGATTTGTGCAGTTAGTCAACTAAAAACATGCAGATATGTGCTCTGCTTTTGGGATTGTGGATTGAACATTGATGGGTATTTTAATTAAACCCTACCCCCAGCCCATACCTAGGCACTGTGGTTAGTATATCATATATTTGAATACAATATACTTTTGGCAATATGCAAATTTAAAAATTTATCTAATTCTATAAAAAAAAACAAAGATACAAGTACATGGTCAAATCAAAACCACAAAAGCATCGACTGAAAAAAAACAATATAAGAACTAAATGTATTAGAAAACATGTAAAAAGGTACAACATTTGAAAATTGGCAAGTTAAGTGCAACACGCGATTCTCCACCATAGAAGCGAGACTGGGAGTTTCACTCTTCCTCTTCTTACATGTCCAAGATAAGAACTCCTGTCCAGCTATCATCACCACCCACGTATAAAATCAAAATTAAAAACGAAAAAAACATGGGACAATAAGAAGTAAAAAATATCGAAAAATTGAACAATTGGGTGTCAAAATAACTAATTATGGATACAGAAACTAACAAGCAATATTACAAACAAGTATACATCAAGTTTGAGTAAAATATGTAACAAATCTTTATTTAATCCTAACTTTACAACATTATATTGGAACAAAATCATGCCTTAACCAATGATGAAAAACAAATATATGATATATGAACATGGATTAACATGTATGTTTTTGATGATAAATTAATCTTTATCCAATCCTAACTTTACAACATTATATTGGAACTAAATCATGCCTAAATTAAACCTATGATGAAAAACAAATATATGATATATGAACATGGATTAACATGTTTGTTTTTGATGGTAAATTAATAAAATGTAAGACTTACACTGGAGCTAATGAATAAAACAGTAGAAACGGTGTGTTTATAGTACTAATAAGGGAAGCCAGACTGAGTTTTGCCAGGTTTATTGATGGATTGAATGTTAAGAATATTTCATTCATATCGAAACATCACCAGCTATAAGTAAAATGACCGAAATTTTTACCTTTGAAGTGCACTCGGGGCAACCTGCAGGGAGGGTTGTTTTACGTGCCACTTTGATTTCTAAATATGGAGTGTATGGCAAAAACCGTTATTATGTATTTTCAAGTCTTGGTAAGACCCGGACTGGGTTAGAACTCTCGACCTCCGAACGTTCTTTGATTGTGCTGCCGTAGTCGTCTGTTCCATGTCCCTGTTAACACTAACAGTAATGTACGTTTTCATTTACTTCTTCCATTATAGAGTTTATGCGTGATTAATTTATTAATTTGTTTATTTAATTAATTCACAAAATATCAGTTATATGTAGCAATCAAAAACAAAATTACAGCCCATGTCTATACCAAAAAGCCAAGTAAGCAAACATTTGGGAAACTAAGAATGTTAGGGTAAATAAGGAAGGGGAGTGAGGCCGGAAGTTCTGGAAAGGTTAATACTTACTATTCAAATAGCTACACCCATATCATGTGTACTCTGCTCCATTGGTAGAGTTCTCGCTCCGTAAGTGGGAGGTCGTTGGTACAAATAATGGCCGAGTCTGACCCAAGACTTAAAAGTGGATAGTAACTGTTCTTTCGCCATTACGAAAGTCGTGGTTCTTTCGGATGAGAACTTAAAATAAACGAGGCCACATGTCTTGGTAGGCTTGGCGTAAAAAGAACCATGCTCTATAATACCATCTGCGTTATTTACAGGGCACATTTCTGCACCTTTGCCTAAAGCTTGCGACGTCTCGATACAAGTGAAATATTCTTGACTCGGACGTTAAACACCATTATCTAAATCAACCATATCATGTGTAATAGTATACAAACAACTAGATATTTAAGCATAGCTTTTCTGATTTTATACTGCGTCAAGTTTGACCTGTTCGTTTTGACCTTTAAGTTAAATATTGCATTGGGATTATTGACTGTGTAATTTAGGTAAGTGAGCACGTTTCATTTCAATAAACACCCGGTTCCCAGTATTGTTATCATCTATAAACTTAATATAGCCCCTAAATTACACAATGAATATGTCTGTTTGAATATTCAAATTAAAAATCAAACGGCCAGGTCAAATTTGACGCACTATACTACGAAATTACAAGAATAAATACAAACATCAATTCCTAAAAGTTCCAGTATGCGTTTATCGTGTGTAAATTTTTCTCTTTTTTCATTTTTGTTTAATTTCTATTCTTTTTGATATGTTATTCATCAGTGTTCCGTGATTTGTTATGTAATTTCTTTGGTTATGCACTGATGAATTATCGTTTGAAAGATGTTTCAGCGTAATCATAAACCCCTTCAGTTCCACCATCAACACCTGAAAAATTATCAATGATACATACATATAATAAACACAGTGTATATGTACAACCCTTCGTATCAGGTCGAGTCCTTACGGCTAGTAAAAAAAGGACGAGACCTGATGCGAAGGCTTGTACATACTAGTACACACTGTGTTTATAACATTTTTATCTAACATTTCCAGCTAGGTTATTCAAACTGATAAAAAACAACACTTTATATTTTACCACAGAAAAACATCGAAATATGTTATGACATATGTTCTGTAGTAATGACGTCATTATTTACATTTGACAAATCGGAGATTCCCAAATGACGTCAAAATGAGAATGTGCACATGTACTTTACCGCCAACGTTGTATCACCACAGTATGGTGATACAAGATTCTGTATCATGCGTGTTCGATAAAACGTGTATTTTATCAAATCAGACAGAAAAACTAGTCTAATGTTAGATAAAAACGTACAGTAACGCAACTACGGCGTTGCCTCTAGACGCTCTTTTAATGGTCAGTAGTCAAATTCCAGATATAAAGGATCACAGTTCCTGCCTCTTTGTAATGAATTACATAAAAGAGCTAAGGAAAAATAGCATATCCCTCCATGTCAAAAGTAAAAATCTTAAAACTAATAAACTGCTGTTCAAGTCATTGTATTTGTGACAGTGAATTATTCTTTGTTTTCATAGAAAATTAAATAACATTTAATAATGATTGATATAGTTCACTTAATTGTAATTAGTTGTCACTGAAAATGGGTACGCGCGTCCATAAGCGTCAAAAAGTATTTCTGTACAAAGGAAAATGTCGGAAACGTATACAAATTTGTTACTAGCAAACATATCAAACAAAATCTGACCTTTGTTGTTGTTTATCAGCTGGTCGTATGACTGTTCATTTGTGGGTGCTTTCAAGTCATCGTAAGTATTACCTGTAATAAAGAAAATATTAATAAACATATAAATAAGTGAATAAATACGTTTTTCCAAAAATATTGTTCTGATGAATGCAGGCATTAAAAACAAGCATACCAACCAATGTCAAAATCGCGTCCCAAAGGCAAAAAAACCCTTTGATAGTTTACGAATTAATTTAAACATTAAAGCTTTTACCAAAGAACTAATATTGTAATTCAAAACACTTAATGACAAGATGTGGATTTTCGACTCTCTAGACGGTCACTTGTGTAAAGATTCAATAGTATGGTTATGATAAGTTTTATAACTATTTCCCAATACACACATGAAAATTAAAAACGACCATATTTACAAAACTTTTATACAACAACCATTCTAAAATTAGATACAATTTATCAGGTACTTAAACCAGTGCAAGCTGCTATTCGTTGGTGTGATGCAACTGTGTTGGATCATTCTCTTAGTCATAGATGTGTATACAGATTACAGATTTTCGGTTACGAAAATTTAACTATGCGGATATGTCTAAATTTCCTAAACCGCGAAAATAAATACACGCGAAATTAATCACGTTTACATTATTTTTTCTCTTCGGAGAATAACAATAAGAAAGTTCATAGATAATTTTCTTGTAAATATTACCAGCAGTCTTGTGTTGTCTATGTTGTTTTAAAGTTGATGCATCATACGGATGTTCATTGGTTGATACAAAAACGCTCAACTCTTCATAAGGCCAATTAGCTTCAATAAAAAGAAAATGTCACATGTATGCTATAAAAAACGCTTTAAAAGAAACACACACAAACAATGATTCATGTTGTAATTACTATCCCTAAAGCGAACTAAAAACTTTGAAACTCGTAAAAATGTGTACTTTCACAAAAAGGGAAGTGAGGCCGGGTGCTCCGAAAGTATAAACACTTCCTATTTAGCTACCTACACCCGTCGCGTGTCGAACACAGTATATTATCGAATCAACTTCGAAGAAAAAAACTTATAACACCAAATATTGCAGTCATTATAAATTGCTGTTAGGCATCTTTATAAGAAAATGTCAGAATTTCAGACTCAATTACAAGTATGAAAATTGGAAAACAAAGACGCAATCAACTACACACATAACATGACGGCATAAAGAGTACGAAAAACATAACCAAATGCCGGAAAACACTACATATTACAAAGAGTGCATAGATATAATTAACAAAAAACAAAACAATAAAACATATAAAGATGAACAAATTAAAACCACTGATTATAAAGCGTTTGATTAAGAGGGTAGGGGAAATTCATCTGATAATAAAATGACCTCTTGTGGTTATTCTTTTAAGGGATGATATGTTAACAAAAAACATACTAGCCCCATTGTAATATATTGGTGGCTGATCCATCGCTGGGGGATCCACAGCCAATGCGTCATAATGTGGAATTTCTGTGAGTGAGAAAAAAGTATCATAAAAATTTAATAAGGAATTAAAAATGCAATTCTGAAAAGCATAGGAATGACAATAAAAATACAACCGATATAAAATATTTTGTAGAGCCGAACCTGATTTCAAGGCCACAAACATACTATCCATTTCCGAATTACATTCAAGAACCAAAAGAAAAATCGTTGGATCTGACTTATATAACTTAGATGAACTTATTATGTCTAATGATGTAACCTTCTTTGCTTTGCCGTTTTGAAGGTAAAAAATGGAAAGTGTGCATTATGGTTAAATACATTTAGCTTATGGAAACTCAAATAGGCATCTACCCTTATACGAGATAGCTACATAATTGTGTAAGTCATACCAAAACCCCTTCACTCTTAAAATGTGTTCATTACTATTCTTCTTACATTTTTGACGAACAATATAATTACCTATGGTTTAAAATAAATTTGTTGTGTGTAACAATATAAGTACATGTTAATTCACAGTCTCTTTTCAAGTGTCCATTCGTATGCGACTATTTCAACTCATTTTTACAATGATGCAATTTAATACAAATTCTAGATGCCCATAAGGTGTATCAATGTTAACGATTTAACAAATCAATTGGCGGGTGTAGCTAGCTAGCAGGAGGTGCTTACCCTTCCGGAGCACCCGGCCTCACTTCCCTGGTGGAGGTTCACGTGTTAACCTAACTTGTCAGTTCCAAAGTTTTTACTTTGCTTCTGGATTGTGATTCGGAAATGGATTAGTATGTTTTGTTTTTGATTATCTCTATGGTCCATGGGCTTAGCATTGCTTTCAGCAAAATTCAAATCCTCAAGATCAGGATCAAAGAAGGTAGTTTAGCCCTTTGATAAAGTCATTTATGCTTTAAGGGGGAGGATAAAACAAAGGTGTCGAAAGTCAATAACAAATAGTAGTAATTTTGTTGAACATGATTTAAAGGTGAAAATCAAATATGATTTTGCATTTGATGGTAATAAGTGATCTCGTGTTATAGACAGTTTCAAACATTTTAGTTAATGTTGAGATAAATATTTTTGTAATGTTTGAGCTGTAATGTTACTTCGTCGGCAGAAGACTTAAATATATTGTAAACATACTTATTTTTGCGATGTACTCATTTGCTTATTTCGTAGCCGTTTTTTAAGCAAAAATTAGTATCAAGTAAAAATTATATTATACCTATTAGTGCATGTTTCAAAAACGCTAAAATTTAACTACGAGGGTGTGTCTCAATTTCCAATACCGCGAAAATAAATACACGCGAAATTAAATACGTTTACAGTACATTATAGTAATCAACAATCAAAAACAAACATACTAATCCATTTCCGAATCACAATCCAGAAGCAAAGTAAAAACTTTGGAACTGACAAGTTAGGTTAGACACGTGAACTTCCACCAGGGAAGTGAGGCCGGGTGCTCTGGAAGGGTAAGCACCTCCTGTTTAGCTAGATATTTTACACTGATTGGTTTCGCTTATGCTTAGTACTGACGCAGTAGAATCAGTATATAATCTTGAATTAAAAATAACATATATTACACCAGTTTTAATTTTACAGCACTAGACGGCGGCTTCGGAATACACATCAGTAGTGCTTATACCAAAAATGCCAAAAAACTAATATCAGCATATATACTTTACCAACAATAGGCCTCGAATTTGCAGAGACAAGTGGTGACATCCTTCGTTCTTCTATAGAAACATTATTATCATTATCTCTGACCGTATCACCTGGTTAAATAATATGGCACCTGTTAGTTTTGATTCATATTTTAAACAATGATAATTATATTTAGTTTTCCTATAAAGAGTTGAGTAATGGTGTTTAAAGTCCCAGTCAAGAATATTTCATTGATATCGAGACGTCGCCAGCTAAAGGCGAAGGTGCCGTAATTTTGCCTGTGCGTTGCACTGATGGCATTAAACAGCAGGGATCTTTATCATGCCAAGCCTGTCCTGACACTTATTCATGTTCAAATCATAATCCGAAAATAAATAAAAACTTTGAAACTGATAAGTTAGGTTAAACACGCAATCTTCCACCAGGAAAGTGAGACCAGGTGTCCCGAAGGGTAGGAATACAAAATATAATATAAAAGAAAGGGAAGGACATACATATAATTGAATCAATAATAACGGATTTCTCAGCTGAAGAAACACTTAGCTAATTAAAAAAATGAGTAGTTAGCATGCTCTATACTATACTACATTTACTTGTTTTGCAATCGATGTTAGCAATACCAATTGAACAAATTTCGAAATTAACAAAACACCGAATAGAAGTACATCTAAAAAAATCCGGATATGTAGAGCAAACCGCAAACCGCTGTAGTTCATGCCGATTAAATATATAGGGCACCTTGTTACTTAATTTATCTAGTGTACCTGGTGCTTTCATTTCCGTGGCAATCAGTATGCTTTATATTTACAGTCAAACCTGTCTATTAAAGCCACTCAGGAAAAACAGTAAAATCGCCATTATGAGCAGGTGGCCTTTATATACAGGTTCAAATAACTCGAATAAAAAACAATTGAGATACAATTCTACTGATCTTTATAAACAGGTGACCCTTATATAGAGGTGGCTTTAAGGCAAGTTGGACTGTAATTTATTTAGCTTATGTCGCTTTTCTTGGTAATGATGGTAACTGTCAAGTGCATTTTAGTGGATCTTTTAAAATATAACAACGTATATATTGCAATTTACCTTTTTTTTTAAATAGGTTTTTTCCTATAAAGATATTAAAAACGAAAGACCTAACAATAGATTAGGGTCAGAACAAATAAAAAATAAAAATCCCAATTGGTTTCATCAAAAGACAAAGGAATACATTTTAAAATCGCTGCAAATGTTTCAATTGATAAATAAAAAACGTTATTCAATCCTTCACTTAACATTATAAAGACGGTTTACCATTTGGAAGAACTGCATTCCCTTGGACATTCATTCTAACACTTGATTTGGAACATGTTTGTCTCCTGTAAAATTACAAAAAAGCGTAAAAAAGTTATAAGTAAGGTGGTAGCTGTAATATAAGACTGCCTACAAATTGTATCATAAATATAAATCAGTTCCAAAATTTTAGTTTTCAATAAACCAAAATATTCCAGGAAAACAAAATTTAAAAAAAAAACAGTTTTTTTTATTCAGCGAAACCTACATGGGCTTTTGTTTGATTGTATGGATCGCAGTATCTCTTATAAAGTACAAGATTTATTGTCTAGGATGCAACAAGCAACACGACAAGGTTGAAATACCGGGGGAGTACAAGTAAGCTTAATAAAAGTTATTCACATTTTGATATCTGTGGCAAGTGAGAGTTTAAAATTTTTCCCTTTTTCAAAGTTCGTGAAGACAATGAAAATTTGCGAAAAACCAAAGAAGAATTTTGCTCCAAAACTTAACCGGAAAGAGTGTTTACTACTTAGTAACGATATTATGACGTCACACTATTATTCTAACTGAGCCGCTGAGCTGAAAGCGCTTATAGAATACAAGTTAATATTCATAGAAAATGTGTCATTTTGATTTAAAACTTTAATATATATATATATATTATATTATATATATATATATATATATATATATATATATATATATAATTCCAAAGCAACACGACAAGGTTGAAATACTGGGGGAGTAGCAGTAAGCTTAATTAAATTTATTCATCAATTGAAACATAATCAAAAAGTTATGTACCCTTACGTTAATTAAGGTTTCTCTTATTAACTCTTATTACAATTTTTGAAACTGGACCTTGGTAAATAATTCGACTCTACCAAAATATGTGCATTAGTTACGTGTCATAGTATGACAGCAGTTTTATTTTCCATATATTGTCGGCTGTAAAAGACTGAAAACTTTGGAAATGTTTGTTTTTGGGGTTATTTTTTATGTTTATTTTTTGCTGAGATCATCATATAGCAGTTGCTAGTTTTACCTACCTACAGCAGACGATCGTTAGAAGTACGACTAATATGATAATAACTGTACAGGCTACAATCAAACCGACCACATAGGAACGGTTATCAGATTGCAATGGTTCATCTAGAATAAATAAAAAGAAACAAAAAATCAATCCAGGTTTAAATCCGAATCCAAAAAGCAAAGTAAAAGTATACATTTCTATCTTTGTCGAAACCTCAATCCCAAAGCAAAATAGAAACAAACACATCAACTCAATGTCCAAAAAACAATCCGAAAGCAAATACAAACGTATCTACCCATGTCCAAAACACTATTCCAAACAATGAAAAACGAACGCATCAACTCCATGTCCAAAACACAATTCCAAACAATGAAAAACAAACACATCGATCCATGTCGAAATATAAATCCAAACAATGAAAAACAAACACATCGATCCATGTCGAAATCACAATCCAAAAGCAAAACAAAATCAAAACGCTAACGGTCTGCAATATGGTACCTATTAGAACAAAAATTACCATTCTTCAATTCTTGTGTCAAATGATGTAAGGAAGTAAATTTCTGTGCATGGAATTTAATCTCGAGAAGTATGATGATGAAATGTTATGATTAACATTCTACAAAATTTTCGCAAATCAACTATATTGACTGTCATTCGAAAACACAAGAATATTTAGTCACACAAATATCATGAAATGACGAAAAAAATTTATGAAAATTAATACGCGCGAAATTATCCGATTTACAGTATTGTAAACGTATTAATTTTCGCGGTGTAACAATTTTCGCTTATTTCGTGGGCGTTCGGTTTGCACTAAAATTATATTATGCCTACTGTGTTTTAGTGCATATTATTTAAAAACTCGAAATTTAACAACACGAATACCCTTTAAATTTCATACACCTCGAAAATAAATACACGCGAAATAAAATACGTTTACAGTATGTAATTCAGTTGATTCACAGTAATAGTTTGGCAAAAAAATTACATAACATAAGGATTAGTACATTTTTGTTTTGGATTTATACAGCCGAAACCATACTTGGAAAATCGCTATATAACGAGTACCACTGCGGAAGTTCAGTTGGCAGAGTACTCGCTCCGTAAGCGGGAGGTCGTGGGTTCGAACCCCAAGCGGGTCTATCCCAAGATTTGAAAGTAGGTAGTTACTGTTATTTCGCCAAGCACTCGGCATTCACGAAAGTCACGGTTCAAATTCGAACTTAAAATAAAAGAGGTCTCGTGTCGTGGTAGTCTTGGCACGATAAAGAACCCTGCTGTATAATGTGATCATCAATACGCACAGGGAAATTTCTGCACCTTTGCCAATAGCTGGTGACGTTTCGATATAAGTGAATTATCCTTGACTGGGACGTTAAACACTATAATATCACTTCTATATAAAGGAATGAAAACTGCATAGCGGATTCGCCGAGTTATCACGAGTTAATATACACATCTTTGACAACTAATACCTGTCCAACCCTTAACACATCCCTGTAAGCATGTTCCGTTTCTCATATCACAAGCATGGCTATAACAGTTACCACAAATATTTGAGCAATTCATACCAAAACGTCCAAATCTACATTCTAAAAATCAATAAAAAAAAATAATGCAAGAAACATTAGTGGTAGGAAACTTTCGCGGTTTTGATTTTAAAAAGTGTTTGGCGGTGAGGAGTTATAACAGTTACCACAAATATTTGAGCAGTTAATACCAAAACGTCCGAATCTACATTCTAAAAATTAATAAAAATTAATAGAAGAAACATAAGTGGTAGGAAACTTTCGCGGTTTTGATTTTTCAAACTTTTTGTCGGTGAGAAGTTATAACAGTTACCACAAATATTTGAACAGTTAATACCTAAACGTCCAAATCTACATTCTAAAAATCAATAAAAAAAAATAATGCAAGAAACATTAGTGGTAGGAAACTTTCGCGGTTTTGATTTTAAAAAGTGTTTGGCGGTGAGGAGTTATAACAGTTACCACAAATATTTGAGCAGTTCATACCAAAACGTCCAAATCTACATTCTAAAAATCAATAAAAAAAAAATAATGCAAGAAACATTAGTGGTAGGAAACTTTCGCGGTTTTAATTTTAAAAAGTGTTTGGTGGTGAGGAGTTATAACAGTTACCACAAATATTTGAGCAATTCATACCAAAACGTCCAAATCTACATTCTAAAAATCAATAAAAAAAAATAATGCAAGAAACATTAGTGGTAGGAAACTTTCGCGGTTTTGATTTTAAAAAGTGTTTGGCGGTGAAGAGTTATAACAGTTACCACAAATATTTGAGCAGTTAATACCAAAACGTCCAAATCTACATTCTAAAAATTAATAAAAATTAATAGAAGAAACATAAGTGGTAGGAAACTTTCGCGGTTTTGATTTATTTTACAAAGTATTTGGCGGTGAGCAGTTATAACAGTTACCACAAATATTTGTACAATTTAAACCCAACTTCAAAATCTACATTCTAAAAATCAATAAAAAAATTAATGCAAGAAACATCAGTGGTAGGAAACTTTCGCGGTTTTGATTTTTCAAACTTTTTGTCGGTGAGAAGTTATAACAGTTACCACAAATATTTGAACAGTTAATACCTAAACGTCGAAATCTACATTCTAAAAACCAATAAAAAAATAATAAAAGAAACATTAGTGGTAGGAAACTTTCGCGGTATTGATTTTTACAAAGTGTTTAGCGGTAAGGAGTTATAACAGTTACCACAAATATTTGTGCAGTTGATACCAAAACGTCCAAATCTATATTCTAAAACCAATAAAACTTAATAGAAGAAACATTAGTGGTAGGAAACTTTCGCGGTTTTTGATTTTTCAAACTATTTGACGGTGATAAGTCATCAAAAAACAAGGTATTTGACTGTAGAGAGTGTGCCAAGGGAAATTTTTTTTACTAAAATGATATATTGGCAGTGAAAGATTCACTGTAAAATCGCAGTATTTTTTTTCCAAGTAAATGTTTCTTTTACAGTAATAATAATAATGACAAGAAAAATATCAATAAATTAAAGTTGTAAGTATATACATAAGTATAGATAAAAATTAAACACCATCAGTTAATTAATCAAAAACAAACTTACTAATCCATGTCCGAATCACAATCAAGAAGCAAAGTAAAAACTTTGGAACTGACAAGTTAGGTTAGACACGTGAACTTCCACCAGGGAAGTGAGGCCAGGTGCTCCGGAAGGGTAAGCATCTCCTGTTTAGCTAGCTACAACCGCCACGTGTGTAGTCAAAATTGTGTGAAAGGAACATGAAACTATGAGACGTCAAATATATCTAGGGCAATCCTGGACACAGAGACATCAAACTTATCAATAATACTGTGATGACGGCCATAAAACTTTTTGAGGGCCTTGATAAGCCTAGGCTTGCAATATCCCTGAGTCAACAATTTATTTGTAAGCAGCCTACTTCGTTGTACAAAGTCTCCGTAGTGGGAACAAGCTCTACCATAGTAAAAAAGATTATATAATAGCATTGTAATATTTTCGCTTCAACAAAGCATTTGACATAGCAGTAGTCCGTTATCGATATTTTGGCATAATGACTATAAGTATTGAGCTGTTTGGATATGGTAATTGTGTTCCTATAACTCTGGGGCGTTATTCAGTTTGCCTAGAATAGCTACGCCAGTTAAAGTACCACAATTACCACATCTCAACAGTTCAATGCTTAAATATATTAATACTTTAGAAATCTGATTCGATGCATGTATAATTGTATCTTTAATAAATGATTATTCGCAATTATGGCCACAAAATTAAAATTTACAGTTAAACCTGTCTATAAAGAACAGACCAAGGGAACTAGTAAAAGTGGCTTCTATGGACACCGGCCTTTATATACAGGTTCAAATAATATAAATAAAGAATAAAAGGGATACAATTCTACTGGATTTATAAGCAGGTGGTACTTATATAAAGGTTTAAGGCAGGTTGGACTGTATACCAGTACACTTTACGTTCATATTTTCAATTCCTTGAGCTTGAGCTTGCGTGTGCAAATTTCGAGTCAACGAGGGACAATGTTTCTCAATATCAGTCCAATAACCCTTTTATTATAAAGCAAAAATAAATTTCGTTTACTTCCATTTAGTATTTCATCTAAAATACCATTCTGTCGTACAATACATAAATATTGCACTAGTTCTAAGAATTAGTGCAGTATGACGCCAACACAACGATGACGTCTTCAGTCATGTTACAAAAATCCTATCACGTCATAAACGACGGAGACAAAAATTTATTCGGGTAACCTCAGACTGGAATAAAGTTAGCGTGCAAATATTGATAAAATTACCATTGCATCTGGTCGATATTAACATTAGGTTATGAAAGGAGGCGCTTTCCCATCCGGGGCACGGACCATCCCTGGTGGAACGTTCAAGTGTTTCACCTAATTTCTCAGTTTCAAAGTGTTTACTTTGCTGTGTGATTGTGGTTTGGACAAGGATAGTAGTTAACCTTCTACACATGTTGGTGGCTTGTAACCTGGAGTACATCCCTCAATGCAGTGTCCAGAACGAAAATCGCATGATCGGTTGACACAGTGACCACATGGTTGAGTACAATTGTCGCCATATTTACCAGCTTGGCATTCTATTAAAAATAGTTAAAATTTTATAATGTTTAATAAGCAAGTAAGTCACATGATCTTTTGACACATTGACCACATGTACCAGTACATTTGTCGCCATGTCTACCAGTGTTGCATTCTATAAAAATACATTTTTGATAATTTTAAGATTACATGTCATGTTAAATTAGCTAAACAGGAAGTGATTACCTTCCAGGAGCACCAGACTTCAATTCTTTGGGTCAAGTTTGCGTGTTTAATCTTCAAAGTTTTAATTTTCCTTGAGGGTTGTGATTGACATGGATTTATATTTGTGTTTGTGTTATATATTATACCAGTTTTAATTTTACAGCACCATACGGCCGTTTGGAAATACAATTCCTCATCAGTAGTGCTTTGACCAGAATTATCAATCCAAAATTGTTGTAAGATCTAACACGAGTCCAAAACATATTTTACTTATTGTAGCTAAGGAAATACTTTGCATGAGGGAGTATCATTAGTAACACAACTTTCCATTGCTAAGGACTCGTTTGAACATACACAGTGTGTGTGTGTGTGTGTGTGTGTGTGTGTGTGTGTGTGTGTGTGTGAAAGAGAGAGAGAAAGGGAGAGAGAAAAAGGACGGAGGACCTTGACAGAGCGGCGTTTTCCATCCTCCTGTACAATTGTCACTGCATTCACCAGTAACCCGATTACATGGGGCGTTACCGTGGCAACTACCACATTTTGAATTGCATCCGTCACCATACAGTCCTGATGCGCACTCTGTAGTAATAAAGAAGATACAGGCTGAATAGAACATGCACCAATTGATCAGAATCGCAACTGAAAATGTTGGCCTAAAGCTTACATCCTATGAATTCAAATATATTTGCAGAACATAAATGCGTTGCATTGCAAACCAATAGATGCAACATAGCCTCCCATTATATTAATTACACATATAATTACACAGTTCGAAAACTAAACAATAAGCTTACAAAAGGAGTCGAAGCTAGACTGGCGATTGGGCCAGATGTTAATGGCTGAAAAAAGCAGATGTATAGGATGTAAAAGCTGCTGAAAAACTGGTGACGGCAAGTGATGAGCTCCTGATCTGGAAGCTTAGCGTTACACATTCGACAGATGACAGATCCGTACTCTGTGTCCGTCACATCTGAATAATGAGGTTTAGTCCGTAATTTTTCAACAAAAACTAGAAAAATTAATAATGTTAAAATACTTTATGCGTAGTGATAAAATGCTGAAACATCTAAATACCAAGCATATTGTATAATCAAAAAAATAAACATACTAATCCATGTTTAAATCGCAATCCAGAAGCAAAGTAAAAACTTTGGAACTGACAAGTTAGGTTAGACACGTGAACTTCCACCAGGGACGTTAGGCCAGGTGATCCCGAATGGTGAGCACCTCCTGTGTAGCTAGCTACATCCGCCACGTGTGTAATCAAAATTGTGTGAAAGGAACATGGAACTATGGGACGTCAAATATATCCATGAGATTGAGCCCCTAACATTTGCAAAATAAAAAATATCCAGTTCTGCACTCGACAATTACCTTCCTTACATCTAAGACCTCTCCAACCATCCACGCAGCCAAACAGACAAAACCCGTCAATTGGATTACAGCTTGTTCCACCCTGTTTACAATGTCCGCATTGTTCACTACAGTTGGATCCATGCCACCCATCTGAGCATTCTACAATAGAAAAGTTTCGCTATAAATTAAACTCCATTCTAACACTATCTGCAAAAAATTTAGACAGCCCATTATACATGTACTTTTCATAAAGACATTGGAAAATTACCTTATTTCTTATGTTTTACAATATTTATAAAAATAATTTTATTGCCGTCTGACATTTTCTATGTTCATTTGAAACAATTTTAAAATGCGCTGTTGTGTGTGCACCTCATAAAAATGGGTCAGTTCCTGTCAGTCAACGAGAGCATAGGACATTCGACGTCATCGCGTCAGCGCGTTGAGCAATGTCTCTACGAAGTTGCAAAGTATAGTCGATGTCACATACTTTATTGAAGCAAGAAATTACGACATACTCATGGCTGTTCCGCTTTAATGACGAAACCCTATTGCTTATATTATGACGTCATGTTATGTGTTGCTAACAATGGTTGTGACGTACCGGTAATTTTTATTCAAAAACTTATTTGTTTCAAATTTGACTGTTAAGAGTAAATCATTTGAAACAAATAAGTTTCAAAATAAACAGTAATATGTACTGCCAAAGAAAGGATTCACAGGTTTTATTTCAATAATTTTTTATTTGAATCATGTTAGAATTGAAATAATAAAATGTCATCGAAATATACACGGGCGTCGTTAACATGCGGCGAATATATCACTCGGTGGAAAAGCCAATTCGTGCTATAATCTTCCTCATATGAACTCCGGCCCGTGTATTTTGACGATATACCACAAGTAATATTGATTATTTCGCTTTGCATTGCGATTTCAATATATAATTACATATCATACTATTCTTAATTTTACAGCACTAAGACAGGCCGTATCGTCATGCAATTCCTTATCAGTAATGCTAGGATTGAAATTGTGAAACTAAACTTTTTAAAGGGGTTGAAAAATATCTAAAGGACCAAAATATATTGAACAAAATATTCCTAAGGAAATACTATGAATTATAAAACATTCTACAAATAGCCGCCACGTGTATTTATAAACTGTATTCAATATACTTATTTATTCATCCACTTTATTTATCGGTATTCTAATATATGCTTTTTTCTACTATTAAAATGTTTGTAACTGAAAATGCAACGTACGAAGTGTATCTGTTAAATAAATGAATATACTAGTAGTATAATGATATCAAATAATATTATTTAATACCACTGAGGTAGCTCAGTTGGTAGAGTGCTCGCTCCGTAAGTGGGAGGTCGTGGGTTCGAAACCCGGCCGGGTCTGACCCAAGACTCAAAAGTGGGTAGTGACTGTTCTTTCGCCAAGCACTCGGTATCACGAAATGAAAGTCACGGTTCTTTCGGATGGAACGTAAAATAAACAGGTCCCGTGCTTGGTAGGCTTGGCACGATAAAAAAATCCTGTTGTATAATGACATCAGCGCAACACACAGGCAAAATCTCTGCACCTTTGCCTATAGCTGGCGACGTCTCGATATAAGTGAAATGATCTTGACTGGGACGTAAACATCATGACTCAACTCAACTTAACTATAATAATAATATTTAATATAATAAAGTAATAAATATTTACCGAGTGCTTAGGTATTGCGTTCGTATGGCAAGGATTCTATTGAAATTGCAGTTTCGAACCCAGACTGGGTCTGGCCCAAGACTTGAAAGTGAGTAGTGACTGGCAAGCACTTGGCTTACAAAATAAAGGTCACGGTTCTTTCGGATGAGAACTTAAAATAAACTAGGTCCCGTGTCACGCTAAGTAAGAACCCTGCTGTATCATGCCATCAGCACAACGCGTAGGTTAAATTCTGCTCTTTCGTTAACGTTTATACAACATCTATAGACCTCCATGTATGTGGTCATCCATAATTATCATCCTAAAGAAGGGTTTTCATCTAAAGACTTTGCTTGTTTCTGGATGTCCACCCACCTTGTGGGTAATAATTATTTTATACAGAAACATCACAAGCGAGTTATCTCCCTTGTATCGGGTTGTCACAAGGTGGTAACATTGTATTATCATATGGCTGTGATGAGATGAGAAAGAATGTCACACACACTCTGATAATAATTTTGGAGAAATGTTTCATTTGCTACAACTTACGTTTGACTGAGACACACAACTGTGAAGATAGATTAAATACCTTTGTTACATTTTTGTCCAGTCCAGCCAATGTCGCATGTTTGGTTCTCGCATCCTAAAAGTGGGTTACATCTGTCACAGTTGCATGTTTCATTACAATGTACTCCATATGTCCCAGCACTACAACCTGAATTATTAAAAAGAATAAAATATATCCTTAATTTTTTTTAACTTCGTGGTAACGTCAAGTTCGTGGCATTTTTATACCGAATATCATTCTTAAGAGGCACATCATTACATATGCTCAAAATGAAAAAAAAATAACCTTAAGGGTTCAACTTCAAAAGGAAACTATGAACATCAATAAAAATATTGAGAATTTTATTCTAAACAGATTTTACTATTCCTAAATTTCCCTTTAGCTATCGCAGTATTTTTGTCACATGTAAAATAAATCAATATGTAAACTATGTCGTTCCATAAAAAATGCAAAAATATTTTAAAATTCTTAAATTGTCAATTTTTTTATTTTTATTTATAAATCTTCAAAATTGTGTAGGTAATATCATAATTGTACCCCTATTTATGTTTTTCAACCAAATGGTTTTCGCTTGAATTTTCCTACTAAAATGACCCTTTAAGAGAGCAATAAAACACAAAGACTGAAATTTAGCGTAGTTCTTTTGCAGATAGCCAAACATTTCGGAACTCTAATCTATTTTTCTATATTTCTTAGAGAAAATCCCCAATCCATTCGACATGATTCGTTTTAAAAACCCTCGAGATTTCAAGAGTTCCCGTCTGGTTCCCCTTTATAATGACAGCGTATTGTGTGAAATTTTACGTGAAATTGATACAGAATTTTTGATCTACCAGTATACGGAAGTAATAAACTTTTTGTAGTTTGATTTATAGTGCAGTCATTCCAAAATAATCGTAACGCTTTTTTTCATTATATATCGTATATCACAGTGGTTATTGAAGAACAAACGCGCTTTTTCTCACCATATTTCATAAATATTTTTTCGATCTTGTCCAAATCAGATTCCAAAAGACATATATTATACTTTTTAACGTAAACAATCGTATTTTTTATCCGTGAAAACGGATACTGGATGAAATTATGACGTTTGAGCATGCCGCAATAGCAATATCTAAACTTCCAGAGCTGATATTTTAGATTTAAAATAGAACCTTTTACCAAACCCTGTCAAATTTATTTTTCTTACATTAAATACGATCTTGAACTAAAAAGATTTTCTACAAGTGATCATTGATAGTTTTAAACCAGTTTTTTATGTTTCGGAAAAAATTGCCTAACCTCCTTAACAAATATTTCGCTACGTGCGGAATGCATAACAAAAAACAATACAGACGTGAAACTTATTTCTGCAGATTACAGTGATGGCCTAAGAAAACAGGGGGAACCTACATTAGGTCAGAATTTTTGAATTATGTCTTAAAATCCAATACTGAAATAGAATTCTTCTAATGTCGCATATCAGGACCTAACCTTCGTTACGAGATTTTTTGAAAAACTACATTGATATAAAAACTTGTATTACATTTTAGAAAAGCAGTGGCATGAGTCTTCTTGGTATTATTAACGTACAGTTGTTAATTGACGTTTCGCCGACCACGCCCACAATGTTCCGACACTGGCCGTCATCACGGTACCAAAGTACCAAAGCAGCGTCACGGAAACTAATGACGTACTTATGTCAGTGACGTCATTAAATGGCGCTATTCAGCCCGAGTTTTCATTTTTTTGCGTGTAAATCAAGCATCCCGCCATTTGACGGAACATTGTGGGCGTGGCCGCGAAACATTAATTTCTAACCTCCGTAACGCCTAACCTCAAGTACCACAATTTCAGACTGCAAAGAAACAATTTCCCCAGATATATTATCACTTCACCAGAAAAGTTCTAACAAACGACATTGACTTTTTTTCTTCTTCAATTAATGCTAAAACTAGCAAAATGATAACAATAGCGTCATTTGTGTCAGATAAAGCAGTTTTATATGACTTTATTGATGAATCTATAGAATTGTCATAATTTTTTATATTTCGAATTTGGTGTGTGTAATAATTTCATATTATAACAGTTTTAATTTTACAGCACTAGACGGCCGTTTCGGAATACATTCGTCATCAGTAGTGCTTGGACCAAAATTATGTTGGTTTAATAAATCATTTTTGGGCTCTATGCTTATACATTTTCGTTTTTAGACATAAAAAGTCTGTCAGATTTCAAAATTTCATTTTCGACCGTTTTTCGGATACAAACGTTATGATTATTTTGGAATAACAGAGAAAGTTTCGCATTCATTGCCGTGGCCGGTAAACTGGTCTTTCTAGTATCATTATCATCTTGTTGTTGTTTAGACTTCAAAACGCCTTTTGCTTTAATTTAAATCATGGCCAAGAATGTAAATGAAAATCAACTTACCATATAAGGATAATTCACAAATTGTTGTATTGAAAATGTTTCCGTAGATGGTACAAATGTATCGTTATCCCGAGAAGAAAATATACCAATTTTTCTCCTCACAAACAAGAGGCGGCATTCACTTTTTTCAATTAATTCCATGTGGTCCCTAAATCGGCCGTTACTAATTACAACATCAATAATCTTTCGTCCATGCAAGCTTAAATTGAATAAACAATTAATTTATTAAAACACATAAATCATCTCTTAACTTTTTATACCCTGAATTGCACCGACCCATATTTACTTCGGACTAAGTTTCACTGAATATCAGTGTGACCACTCGGTTGGAAGGATGCTCGCTCGCTCCCTCCGTAAGTGGGAGTTCGTGGGTTCGACCCTGACTGGGTCTGTTCATGACTTGAAAGCGGGTAACTACTGTCACCAAAAAAAATTACGGTTCTTTCGTATGGAAACTTAAAAAAATAAGCTCCCGTGGTACGTTAAAAACCCGCCCTGTCCATTGTCCTAAGCAAACTGCAAAGTTCGATATAAGTGAAATAGTCTTGACTGGGACCTTTTAATCAATCAGTTTTCTCAATATCGTACTTACCATGCATTATAAGTCCCATAGGTATCTCTGATTGAAGTATACTGTATCTCATATGTATAAACGAATTTTCAACAGAAACACAGGTGTTTGTGTTACCATCTGTCATCAAATACGTCGAAAAAGGTACAATAATTCTGATATCAAATTGATGAACTGAAAATAGAAAAGATCAACTAATTGAAACAGTTGCAATCGAACCTGCCTTAAAGGCCAACTTTATAAAAGGGTCATCTGTTTATTAAGGCTAGTAGAATTGTATCCCAATTGTTCTTTATTTATATCATTTGGACATATATTTTAAGGCCACCTGTCCATAAAGGCTACTTTTTTGGTTCCCTTAAATGACCTTATCGACATGTTTGACTGTATTCTCACTAAAATGGCTGCATGGTATGACTTTCATAAAAAATAACATCTTTCTTTGTAATAAAAATACCGTGTGACAGGATCTCTGGAACAAGTAGGTTATAAAATTAGAATGAGGGATAGGTAAGATATTTTAGGAATTTGCAGGTTGTACATAGTTGTCTTAAAGGGGTGTTTAAATCTATGAAAGATCCTGTAACTTATCAAAGGCACCACTTTTGGACAGACATTATATTTTGGAAAACGTTTACAGTACAATTCTGTCGAAAGTTTACCACTAAGCTAACAAATTGGTGCCAAATCAATCAGTTCTGAATGACTTATATGAATGAAGCCGTCGAATATGACATATTAATAATGGTGTATTTGTTTCCCAATTAATACGCTATGGTAGAGCTTGTTCCCACTACGGGGACTTTGTACAACGAAGTAGGCTGCTTGCAAATAAATTGTTGACTCAGGGATATTGCAAGCCTATGCTTATCAAGGCCCTCAAAAAGTTTTATGGCCGCATCACAGTATTGTTGATAAGTTTGATGTCTCTGTGTCCAGGATTGCCTTGGATATATTTGACGTCTCATAGTTCCATGTTCCTTTCACACAATTTTGATTACACACGTGACGGTGTAGCTAGCTAAACAGGAGGTGCTTACCCTTCCGGAGCACCCGGCCTCACTTACCTGGTGGAAGTTCACGTGTCTAACCTAACTTGTCAGTTCCAAAGTTTTTACTTTGCTTCTGGATTGTGATTCGGAAATGAATAAGTATGTTTGTTTTTGATTATTACTACTGGGTCGGTGTCTCTGCTGGTGGAATTTTCCCCGAGGATACCATTAGCCCAGTCGCATCTAATATATTTATGCAGCACAAACAAAATGTCATTAGAGAGCCTGAGACGTCTCGCTATATAAAAAGGTCTCCTGCTAGCACTACGGGTACTAGACTAGCAGTTAATATTGGTACCCCTAAGATTATCCTTCAGGATATTATCAAAACGTCATATGTTGCCAGTTCCGATCATCGTTACTTCTATAAAGATTCACAAGACACTTTCAAACAAATAAATAAGTCAACAATTAAACTTTCAGATATTTTTTTATGATGACAATTTAAATTACTGTACCGTTACAACTTGTAAATCAAAAAACTGCAAAACCTGTAAAATTTAAATAACCGATACGCATTTTGCCAGTAACCTTACATCTAAAAATTACACTTTACGAAGTCACGATGATCTGAACTGTAAATCTTCCAATGTTGTATATAGAATAGATTGAAATTTATGTGGACTCATATATGTGGGTGAAACCAAAGGTAGACTAAATATACGTATGAATGGACATCGGTTTGATATCAATAACAATGGTAATCAGTTTCTTTACCAACATTTTAACCAGCCGGACCATTCTGTGTTATCTATGAAAGTCAGGCTTTTAGAAAAAATATACCACCATACAAATAGTCCTACATTAAGCACTCCATACCGATTACAACGGGAAAATTACTGGATAAGAGAACTAGGCACTGCTTCGCCATATGGATGCAATGACAAAATTGTAAGCGTAGGAAATCTTTCAAGCCCGGGTTGTAACAATGTAAATGTTTTACACTTGTTTAACAAAACACCACGTGACAATAGAAGTCATGGACATCGCCGTTATAACAGACCTAATATCTTCTTAATCTTTTACCATTCCTACAGAAACCTCTCGGATTACACCATATCCGAACTATACTCTATACCACTATCCCGTCTTAGACAGTTACAAGAAGAATGCATATCTAAAACTACTATAAATTCAAATACACCAGAATATAATCTTACTGCTATCATCATGGATATTGCTTTTAACAGATTATTTAAACCTGCTCGGGAAAACGATATTGATAACGATGGCCAACGCCAATATCTTAAGTTACACTATGCTAACAAAGGCATAGATGCTATAAACATTTCAAATATTCTTCAAAATAAACAAGTCCAATCTAAAATTCCTGCTTATTTCAAAATTAATTCTCCACCTCTAGTTTCCTACTCTTACAATAAACCTATTGCATCCAAAATATTTAATTATAAACAAACATTGAAGTGTTTAAACTTTCACAATTTTACTCCACCTACTTGCTCTTGCTCGTCTCTCCCTATATTTATGGACCGGCTGGACATGTAATAAGTGGTGATCTCAATATAATCGAGAACACTAAATTAAGATTTTTACTTTCAAAAGGTCCTAAATATAGAGAAGCTCAACCTTTTACTTGGGGACAGAATTTCCGACTTGTCATGGATTCCGTTGAAGAGTACGCCAGACGTTGGGCTAAATTAGAAGATGTTGAGCTTGATACTTATCCGACTGGATAAGGGTTGTTAGATCTTTCGTTAAAACTAGGATTGCCAAACTTAAAGGGTCTATGAGTACTAAACCGTCTTCAATACTCAAGGATCCAGAAATCAAGGCAATTCTTACAGACATACACAACAAATATGTTGTTGTCCCAGCTGATAAGGCTTCCAACAACATTATTCTCGTTTGTAAGAGATTCTACCTTGAATGTCTTATTAAGGAGCTTGGTTTAGATAGTATATCAAATAACCCTGCATATTCTAGAACTAATTTTACCAAAGATGAAGTTCTTTCCAACCATAGGGGAGTTCTCGAGTCTTTTGGTATCAATCTTAAAGAGGAAGATCTTGATCTTCCTTACTTGTATTGGATTCCTAAACTTCATAAAAATCCATACAAGGAAAGATATATAGCAGGCTCATCTAAATGTACTACTAAATCATTATCGGTAACTCTAACACAAATTTTGACAATCATCAAAGATGGTCTTCAGTCTTATTCAGAAAAAGTATATTCTACATCTGGAATCAACCAAATGTGGATTCTAAAAAATCTAAAGAATTACTTGAACATCTTGCTTCTAATACTTTATCTCATGTAAAAAGTATAAAAACATTTGATTTTTCTACACTATACACCACAATCCCTCATTCTAAATTGAAAGAACGTCTTAAAGAAATTATTCACTTGTCTTTCTTCTACAAAAACGGTAAGCCAAGATACAAATATCTGGTGCTGAACAGGGATTCTGGTTATTTTGTCAAGCATCATACGGATTCCAAACAAAAATATACTGAAGATACCATCAACAAAATGTTGGAGTTTTTGATAGATAACATATTTGTTGTGTTTGGTAATATAGTATTTCAGCAAACAATCGGTATACCAATGGGTACAAATTGTGCACCATTGCTTGCTGATTTGTTTCTTTATTCTTACGAAGCAGAATTTATGCAGAACCTTGTTAAATCTGGAGAAAAACTGTCGCCAAATCATTCACCTTAACATACAGATACATAGAAGACGTTCTGTATCTTAACAATCCTAAATTTGGAGACTATGTAAATGTCATGTATCCTAGTGAGCTTGAAATAAAAACACGACTGATTCCTCAAGTTCTGCTTCATATTTAGACTTATACCTGAATTATGACGCACAAGAAAGGCTACATTTGAAACTTTATGACAAACGTAATGACTTCAATTTTTCTATTGTCAACTTTCCTTTTTTATGCAGCAATATATGCTTCTCCTGCTTATGGTGTATTTGTTTCCCAATTAATACGCTATGGTAGAGCTTGTTCCCACTACGGGGACTTTGTACAACGAAGTAGGCTGCTTGCAAATAAATTGTTGACTCAGGGATATTGCAAGCCTAGGCTTATCAAGGCCCTCAAAAAGTTTTATGGCCGTCATCACAGTATTGTTGATAAGTTTGATGTCTCTGTGTCCAGGATTGCCTTGGATATATTTGACGTCTCATAGTTCCATGTTCCTTTCACACAATTTTGATTACACACGTGACGGGTGTAGCTAGCTAAACAGGAGGTGCTTACCCTTCCGGAGCACCCGGCCTCACTTCCCTGGTGGAAGTTCACGTGTCTAACCTAACTTGTCAGTTCCAAAGTTTTTACTTTGCTTCTGGATTGTGATTCGGAAATGGATAAGTATGTTTGTTTTTGAATATCAAAGTATTAGAGGGACAACAGCTACTTTTTTACCATGTAGATATAAAAATAGTATTTTAAAATACTTACCTTTAAAACTAGACTGCAAACAAACAATTAATTATTTCTCAACAAACTTTTATTTAAAAGGTTACTAAGATTTATTCATATAAATTAAAATCAAAACGATTTAAAACGCTGAGATATTTCTAAAAAATATTCAAAATATAAAAAAAGGTTCTTAAAAGACGCGTGAAATTTCAGGTCTATTGCAGTAACTTATCAAGGGTACCACTTCTGGACAGACATTATGTTTTGGAAAACGTTTTTCAGTACAGTTCTGTCAAAAGTTTGCCACTGAGCTAACAAATTGGTGACGAATTGATTAGTTCTGAATGATTTATATGAATAGCGCCGTCGAATATGACATTTCAAAATATCAGAGGGACAACAGCTACCTTTCAATTGCCAAATTTTAACTCCCAAAAACTCATCAACTACAGTGAATATTGGAAATTTTACCATGTAGATATAAAAATAGTATTTTAAAATACTTACCTTTAAAACTAGACTGAAAACGAACAATTATTTATTTTTAATTTCTCAACAAACTTTTATTGATAAGCTCATATAAATTAAAATCAAAATGATTTAAAACACTGAGATATTTGCAAAAAAATACTCAAAATATAAAAAAAATGTTCTTAAAAGACGCGTGAAATTTCAGGTCTATTGCAGTAATTTATCAAGGGTACCACTTCTGGACAGACATTATGTTTTGGAAAACGTTAACAGTACAGTTCTGTCGAAAGTTCACCACTTAGCTAACTTAGTTTATTAAGATTTATTCATATAAATTAAAATCAAAATGATTTAAAACGCTGCAAAAAATATTCAAAATATAAACAAAATGTTCTTAAAAGACATGTGACATTTCAAGTCTATTGCAGTTAAATAAGGTAGAATATCCATGTTTGAATCACACCACCTATTCAAATCATCAAAATGTGATCGGACTATAACAGATTAGTGCCGAATCAACACGTAATCTCGGTCCTATATTAGCTATATTTCGAAAGTTGCTACCTATCAGACGGTAGGTAGCATTCAATCACTAGGTCTCTATATCCTGACAACCACTGTGGTAGCTTAGTTGGTAGAGTTCGTCGGTTCGAACCCCGACCGGGTCTGACCAAAGACTTGAAAATGGGTAGTGACTGTTCTTTCGCCAAGCACTCGGCATTACAAAATGAAAGTCACGGTTCTTTCGAATGGGAACTTAAAATAAACGAGGTCCAATGTCACGATTGGCACGCTAAAGAACACTGCTGTATATTGTCATCAACGCAACGCACAGGCAAAATTTCTGCACCTTCGCCTATAGCTGGCGACGTCTCGATATAATTGAAATATTCTTGACTGGGACGTTAAACACCATAACTCAACTCAACTCAACTCTATATCTTGATCACTCGATAGCTGAGTTTTGACATATTTTGCATTTGCTAAATGTTAGACTTTCGACAGGTTTGTACTGTACGTCGATAGTTTCATGACTAACGTAATTTTTTATTTGAAAATGTGAACTAAAGCGAGTCCAATAATAGAAAACAATGTTCTGCAGAAACCTTATTGTGGTATCACGTTGTACATTTGTGAACCCCATTAGAGAGATGATTTCGTATGCGAATGCCAATGGAGTGTGCCGCCGTACCACGTGAACGTTTGTGCAGAATATTTTTGAAAACGTCAACGTTACAAATTCCCGGAATGACGTCGTTTTCACGGGAAAGCGCCATATTTTGCGATTCCATGTCCATTGGATACAAGTATTTCACAGACACGTTAGAATGTATCACGTGGTACAGCGGCGAACCCCATTATTGCTAAATTTATTTCAATTGTGCTCGAACCAAAATTAATGTGGAAATCTTAATATTTCTAGATGTTAAATTACATATTAAACGAGTTTTATTTTTCAATACCAGACGACCGTTTCGAAATATAATGCCTCATCAGTAGTGCTTGGACCAAAATTGAGTAATGAAAAAAATTTTAATGAGAAAAAATAATAGAAGAAGTAAAATTCAATTTATCCAACACTTTAAACGATTATGCATAGCTTAGATTTTGAAAATTTTTAGAATTTATAAAGCAGATCATTTTCATGAGCTATATTTATCAGACACTCATATGATTGACCATCCGACGCGTAAAGATACTAGTCCAGTGGTTGTATTAAGTACTACTCAATTCCCACATATTATAGAGCCCCAAATGTTCTTTTTATGGTTACATTTAACCTACAAAAATCTTCTCTATTTCCACATATTACAATGCCTAATATTTTCTTTTTCATGATTACATTAAATCTCTACAAGAATCTACTCTATTCCCAAATATAACAGAGCCCGAAATTTTCTTTTTTATGATTACATTTAATCTACAAAAATCTACTTTATTCCAACATATAACAGAGCCCAAAATTTTCTTTTTTATGATTACATTTAATCAACAAGAATCTACTTTATTCCCACATATAACAGAGCCCAAAATTTTCTTTTTTATGATTACATGTAATCAACAAGAATCTACTTTATTCCCACATATAACAGAGCCCAAAATTTTCTTTTTTATGATTACATTTAATCTACAAGAATCTACTCTATTCCCACATATAACAGAGCCCAAAATTTTCTTTTTTATGATTACATTTAATCTACAAAAATCTACTTTATTCCAATATATAACAGAGCCCAAATTTTCTTTTTATGATTACATTTAATCTACAAGAATCTTCTTATTTCCACATATTACTATTCCCCAAATTTTCTTTTGATATGAATTTAAATCTACAAGAATCTACTCTATTTCCACATATTATAAAGCCCCAAATTTTCTGTTTCGTGATTACATTAAATCTGCAGAATTAACTTTATTTCAACATATTACAATGCCACAAATTTTCTTTTTTATGATTACATTTAATTTACAAGAATCTTCTTTATTTCCACATATTACAGACCCCCAATTTTTCTTTTTCATGATTAAATTTAATCTACGAGAATGTAGTCTATATCCACATATTATAGAGCCCAAAATTTCATTTTTCATGATTAAATTTAATCTACAAGAAACTACTCTATTTTCACATATTACAGAGCCCCAAATTTTCTATTTCATGATTACTTTTAATCGCCCTTCATCGAATTTGTCACGCGCCACACTTTCTTTCATTACCCCTTGAAAAACCATGATCAGAATGTAATTTTGTAAATGGTTTTCACTTGAATTTTCCTACTTAGATGACCTTTAGGCTTTTTACAGCTGTAGTACGTGCAGGAGATGAAAATAATCTCAGTCCTTAGCCCACAACCCTTGATTTAGGAAGCCAGTTCGCCAACGTCCGCACATAAATTGCTATTCGTTGCTGTATTTCAAGAAATACAATATATTTGATTTTTAATTTTTTACTTGATTATAACGAAATATTTTTCTTCTTATTATGAAAATAGAATTTACAATTTTTGTAACCAACAGAAATTTATTTCTTTTATTCAATTAAGTGATTATATATTTGCCCCTTATTCAGAAAAATTAGTTATTTTTTTCCAACTTAACCATGTTTTATATGACCTTAAGTCGCCTCAAATAATTGATTGTTTATGTCACATGATTTCAATAGGTAAATATAGTAAACAGTTGCACACCTAGAGTGAATACTTCAAGTAACATTCAGGGGTTCATGCATACCCTTCTTTCTTTCATGTAAGGTAACATTAACCGAAATAGATCTCTCTATATACACAGTATAGTTTGACTACTTGTAAAACAAAATAAAATACTATTTGGTTAGGTACAGGTATTTTGAACACATAAACATCAAATTCGTTTCAATTTTCATGATAATTAAACTATGAGGGCAAATACATTGACTAGATCGTATTTCTGGAAATACAGTAGTTTAGTGTTAGCTTTTTGACAGGTCTGCACTATAAATTTTATTGTATACTTTTACTTACTTGAAGCTGACAGTGGACCCAACATACCAATATAAACAGTCCAATAAATAGATGTAAAATGTACCAGGAATGGACTCATAATTTTTGTTTTTGTAGATTCCCTGCGTTATTCACTCTTGGTCATTTTCTATAAACATATCTCTTGTAAATGTGTTAATTTATAAACAGTACAGGTTTGTCGAAAGTTAAACACTACGCTAATGAAATGAGTCGGGAATTCGACCGCTAAATCTGCCAGGTATGGATATGTAGTGGCCGAAAAGCTGCCTAGTGCTCGATAGCAACTGCCGGAAAGATATAGCTTAGGAAGGACCGAGAATAGCTTTCGATTCGGTGCTAATTCATCACTTTGGTGCTAAACTTCCGACGGGGCTGTACTGTATGACATATATCACGCATTACACTTAAAATGGGATACTTAAGTTTAAATTCAATAGAAAATACTTGATTCTACTTCCTTCCTTATTGTGTACACTGTGCTTGTCTCCCCTCTCCGTCTCTTAGTTTAAACCACTGCTGTAGCTCAGTTGGTAGAGTGCTCGCTCTGTAAGTTTGAGGTCGAGGGTTTGTACCCCGACCGTGTCTGACCCACGACAAGAAAGCGGGTGGTGACTGCACTTTTGCCAAGCACTCGGCATGACGAAACGAAATTAAAGTCACGTTTCTTTCGGATGGGAACTAAAAAAAAAACAATGTCCAGTGCCGTGGGAGGCTTGGCACGATAAAGAACCCTGCTCTATAATGCTATCACTTAAGCATGAAGTACTGACTTCTCTTAACGCACAAGTTAGAAGTTAGAAGATTTCCCCCAGGGTACTCTCGTTTTCTCCATCATTCCCTAACAGTCCCGTAGATATTATCTAAAATGCTCTTATCTGAGGATTAAGGCCTTTTGTAACATGAGGGAGCAAAATGCAGTGACGGACCGTGGATTGAACCCAGGGCACCATATACTTTAGCCGAGTGATCTACCTACTAATGTACCTTGCTAAGCGGACCCCCCCCCCCCCGTTATTTATGAGATTACTACGGCCCCACGGGTGTATATCTCACCCAAAAGAAAGAAAACAGCGTGAAACGTAGTCGATACCTGACCTTTTTCTAGTTGATGTATGTGCAGATTTTTTTTAAATTCCAAAGAAGCAGAGAAAATTTGAGCCGCTACAGTGTTGTTCAGATTCTTGATGACACTATCTTTCTTTCGAATTACCATAAACCAAGCCATCGCCCTGCTTCATACCAGAGTTCACCTACATACTTATTTTATCTATGTATCATATCATCACATGTAGTATCGCAATCATTCCTTAAAGCAAAAACATACCAATCCATGTCCAAATCACCAAACCAAAGTAAATTTTTTGAAATTGACAAATTAGGTTTAACTCGTTAACTTCCACCAGGGAAGCGAGGTCGGGTGCTCCGGAACAGAAAGCACCACCAGTTTAGCTAGCTACACCCTCCACTTGTATAATCAAAATTGAGTGAATGGAACATCGAAATATTGGACGCTAAATGTATCCAGGGCATAAACATTTTTATCAACAATACTGTGTTGACGTCTAAAAAGGTTTAAGGGCCCTGATATGTCTATTAATACAATATTCTAGGGTCAACCATTTATTTATAACCAGCTTGCAATATAAGATTTTAGCTTATATGAATTAGGAATTTCTATTAAATTTAGAAGAATTTTTAACAAAAACAAATCAAAACTTCCGGAATAACAGGAAAATTAACAAAGTTTTGACAATATCAAACTTTCCTAGATTTCAGTTAAGGAAACGTTTAGTTAAGGAGTGAATGTGAAACTGAATCCAACACTTTAAATAGTTATCAATTCCGAGTATTGAATACACGCCGATTCATATCCGTATTATACAATAGAAAACAAACGTACAGGAAATTTGTTAGATATATTTAGTTGATGTTGTACGAGTAAGGAAGTTAAAAGTACAAAGTCACAGCACTCTGATGCGCTTACAAGAAGGCAATGATTGATTGATTGATTGATTGATTGATTGATTGATTGATTGATGTTGACTTATCCAAGTCAAGACTTTTTCACCTGTAAGATTTCGTCAGCTATAGGTGAAGCGGCAGAAATTTTAAAAGTACATATTAAAATTAATTAATTAATGAATGTGTGGTGAAATAGATCTAAGTGATTTTTTTCTGAATTTCATAAATCTATATAGTATATATATATATATATTCGTAGACTGTGTGTGTGTATGTGTGTGTGTGTGTGCTCCATCATGATAACGCAGTTAACAAGACCTATTTATTTGTAGTTTTATTGGTTACACATAATATATCATTACTATTTATATACATGTATTGAATTAAAGATAAATATTATCAAGAGTCCCTTCTTTCGACGAGAGAAATTGCTAATGAAGCATCTGTTTCGTAGACTACATATATATATATTTGTGTTCCATTATGTTCTAAAGATTCACAAAGTTGTATATACCCCGAAAAAGAAGGATACTTCTAAAACATTACCTATGACATTTTAACCGTCTCTATGATTATTCTGCCAAGATTCACAAAGTTGAATACATCTCACGAGAAGAGAGATTACTAACGGAGCTTCTGTTTCGTCGACTAAATCTCTATCATAAACCGTTTTATAGAGTTCACTTAGAGCGTTCCTCATATTTCTTCTTCTATTTGTATGAAGATATGATAGAAACAGCATCACATAACAATACACAACTGGATTGATCCATGCGATGTCGGGAGTTGAATGCTGGACAAGTTCTTGTTCTATTTCTGATGGATACATTTTACAATCCACTTTGCAATCATAATATTGGGCAACAGTGTGACATGCCAACTTTTGATTCAGAGTCAACCCTTTACCACACATTTCATTAATATAACCTTGCTTATTATATACATAAAAAGTACATAATCCCTTATAAAACGTACAGGATTTGAAATTCCGAAAAACTTTCCGAACAATTGTAACCACGCTTTTATAGTCAAAGTTCAAAAAACATAGTGTAGCAAGTAGTAACATCCCGGTACATTTATCACTGTCCATGCAGTTATGTAAAATAAAGGACTTCAATTCTTTCCTACGTTTGTAAGTGTTTTTATTAGATCCATTATTAACTATATATTTATACAGCAGTTGTACAGAGTGACAAATTGTCCTGTGATATTCCATTGTAAGCAATGTTTTGTCTATACTACTGGTTGAGGTTTCTATCATTTCGGCATTGACTTTAAGAAACTTCATACATCTGCTTGCATCCTTTGGAGTATAGCATGTTAATGCCCGTAATATTTCTAAATCGCACAAATACTCCCTTTCTATGTCAGTTAACACTCCTCCAGTAAGTACTGGCCTATCCATGGTAGTGACGTGTAACCTTGATAAACAGGGAATCCGAAATAAACTATACAATCCCTCATGATAAATTTCAATCAGATATCTAAGTAATATTCTGCCTTTTTCTCCGCACACCTTACCCTCAAACATATTATTTTCTTTGATAAAAAAGTTGGGACAGTATTCATCTCTTACCCATTTAATTAATCTTCGAAAACAGGTCCAAAAACAATCGAGAAAATTTTCTTTGTTCCAAACGATATGCTCATCTTCAATACAATAAAACAGAGCGGTTTTTACAAAAAAAAGAACATAGTAAATCCTTCACATCAAGATTTGAATTTATTACATGTTTAAGATAAAGTTTTAATAAACCATAGCTTAAAAATTGACAATGATTCATCGAATGGACGAGTTTTTTCTCCGCAGTTGAAAAAGATATTCGCCATTGTATGTGGCTTTCTTCAGAATGTGGATTACCTATGGGTACAATAAGGCACCCCTCATTTACAATATCTGTAATCACATTACCTTGTGGCCAGTTGTTATTTCTATATCTATCAATCCATTCAGCCGCCACACCAGGCCATATTTTGCACGAAACACAACACATGTACAACATATCATTTTCAATTTTACAAGGTAATACATATGTCGCACACGGTCCATGTCCTACTGCACTAGGAATTAAGCTACGCGCGACATCAACAATTGAGTCACGGAATAATAAACTCGACAAAACAAGACCATTGTTTGTTTCAGTCATTGCCTCGGAAATAAATTCGTCGTTGATTAGACCTTCGTGACAACGAAGTCGAACAAACCCTGGTTTGATATCGGATGTATCCATTATGATATCACTTTCTGACAGTAGGATAGCCAAGTCCAAATTGTGCGTTGGTTTTAAAATTTGAGACCTTCCGCGGTAAATAAAAAGGGATTACTTTTTGGCAAGTGTCTGAACCCGAAAAAAATTCGCCATTTTCAGAATCGTTTTTATACCATAAAATTAACATTTCTAGCCACGAATATGATGCAAGCGTGTGAGGAATTAACTAAACTTTCTACATGTATCAAAAAGTCCGAGATAAAACGCCACATTTACTTAACATTACTGATATCCCGACGATAACCGATTTCTCTTGAAAATCAACAGAAATTTCTTCTCCATTTTTGAAACTGGTACGTTTTTTGTGTAAAGAATACTTTTCCTAGAAATTTTAATACAATGCCAGAAAATTATTATAGTTTAAGCCAGTAAATTATCGTACCTGGTGCATGAGGGTTAAATATGCGAAAATCGCAAAAATCCAACAGCATGATTTCAGTACGTCTTGTTGTCAATGAAAACAAATATGGCCGCGACCTTGATAAACACTGTTCAAACGTAATGACGTAAACAACGTTCCCCGTGTCAAATATATAGGTCAACCGTCTACTGTATACACAGTACACGCAATGTACAGTACAGACCTGTCGAAAGTTTAACACTAAGCTAACCAAAAGAAGTCAAAACTCGACTGCCGAGTGCCTAAGGTATGGAAAGGTAGCGGTCGAAAAGCTGTCGAGAGATAGATGGCAACTGCTGTCGATATTTATAAACACCAAACGAGGGAACAATATGGGCTGTCGGCACTAATTTGTTAGCTGGGTGCTAAACTTTGTACAGGTCTGTACTGTATTTATCGATTTTTTTTTTTTGCAACAGGCATCCTCATCTGCATCTGGCACACATCATATGACATGTGTTTGTTGATGGAGATACTTTAGGACCCCAACAGGAATAAATAAACAGGGCATGCATTAAAAAAATAAAATAAATGATAAATAAATAAATAAATAAGAAATTCTACAGAGAAATAAGTTAGAGCTGGGACACAGTATGTTGAGCAGGTAACAAAATGTCTAGCAGGTTAGAGATGATAATAAATAAATAAATAAATAAATAAATAAATAAATAAATAAATAAATAAATCAGAAATTGGTTAGAGAAATAAGTTAGAACTGGGACACAATATGTCAGCAGTTAATAAATAAATAAATAAATAAATAAGAAATTCTACAGAGAAATAAGTTAGAGCTGGGAAACAATATGTCACCAGTTAATAAATAAATAAATAAGTCAGAAATTCTACAGAGAAATAAGTTAAAGCTGGGACACAGTATGTTGAGCAGGTTACAAAATGTCTAACAGGTTAGAGATGATAATAAATAAAAATAAATAAATAAATAAATAAATAAATAAATCAGACATTCTATAGAGAAATAAGTTAGAGCTGGGACACAGTATGTTGAGCAGGTTAGTGATGATAAATAGGGTAAATACATAAAAAGATATCCAAATAAGTTGCATTTTGTCTTTCCTCAAGGTACTAACATGAAATGTGGCATGGGTACCATGGAAAGTAACCTCAGATATTTTTTGGAAAAATAAAACAAATATTTTTATATGAACAAAATTAACATTTAAAAAATAAAAGATATTGAATTACTAAAAAGTTAAAAAAAATTATGAACAGACAGGTAGTTAGAAATTTTGTCATACTGTTGTTTGTTAAATGAATGACAAGTGGGCCATAATAGCATTTAAAAGGACTAAAATTGTCTAAATTATCAAATTTAATTTAGAAACTACACAAACAGGTGATTTTATGGGGGACAGGTACTTTCTAGTTGTTCTGGCTGTGATAAATAGATAAATCATTTACAAATAAATCAAAAACTATGGGATCATATGGCAGTGTTCATTCTAGAAAGGGGCTGTTGATCCTTTATTTTGCCAAATGGCACCATTGTAAAGGCCATAGTGGGCCACATTTGAAATTAGATTTCAAATGCAAGTTCAAAATATTTGATAGCATTGTCATATATAAAAGCTACATTATATGAAACTTTTAAATACTTCATTACAAAAGCTTTTACATCAGCCTAAAAGACTACAAGTCACAACAAACATTAGATGTATGCAAAATTATTGATGTTATTCAACTTATTAGAGGAATTTTATTAGAAATGAACCCATCTGAAAAAAATCCTAGAATGAACACTCATGGTCATTACTGTTTACACATAATGGAACATTTTTCCAAAGAAAAATGCATTATGTGTGACTAAACCAACTTTGTAAATTGTAATAATGTTGAATGTCTCATTTCATGTAAAATTAAAACATAACAATATTTTTAATACACTAGGAATTAGATATCATCAGACATTTATGAATGTTTCATTTTATATAGAATTAAAAAATCAACACATATCAATATCCTTAACATACTGGGAATTATATACCATTACACATTTATGAATTGAATGCTTCTCTTGATACTGAATAACTCGTTTTTTCATCACATGAAATGCTTTTCATGCACCCTTGTCTGAAGTGTAGCATACAGGTAACAGCATATAGGTTAAAATCTTACTATGTCAGAAAGTTTGCCAGTTCTCTTGTTGAGGGGTGTAGCCTGACTATTTTGAGTTTGGGGCCAGCTCACTTCATAAAAGAATTTGTAACAGTAATAAATGGCTTAAATGTGTAAACAATAAGTGACCCACACTCGATTTTAGAAGCCGTTGGCTACTGGGCCCCTGCAAATCTTCATCCCTGTACCTAGTTTCCCCCCTTAATCTCATTTACCTTTATAATTGAAATAATCTTGAATGGAGTGTGTATACCAACCAATCAATTCTAAATTTAACTGACAAATCAATAAATCTGGAATAGGCCTAGTGTGTTACAATTATTTTGAATTCTTTCAAACTAATAATGCCCATTTGGATACACTGTATCATGAATTTCACTGCATTTGCATAAACTTATTTCTTAATGTTATTATCAAACCAGTTCCCATGAATTTTCCTGAAAGAAGGTGATATTTATTTATCAGAATTTTACAATTTTACAGAAATTACTGAAATTCCTAAATATTTTACAGATCTGTATTTAATCATTATAATATGGAGTTAAATTTTTAAGCAAGTCAAATGAAATCCACATGATTGGTATTCACTTTTCCTATTTCCTACTTCCACATAGTCTATTTTAAATGTTATCTGTGATATGTCAAGTTGACTTAAAACTTTTAATGAAGCAAAATAATAAACTTCTCATGTCTAAATTGTACTAAAATAATAATGCCGGGGTTATTGACATCAGAACAGAAACAAAAATTTAAATAATAAAGACCAATGTTGTGTTGACTCTGGCTAAACTAACATGGGAGATGTTTCCTCATTTTGGGAAATATTTCATAAAGAAAAATCCAGTCTAACCCTCTTTAATGATGTTAGCTTATGTATCCAATGATATGTACTGATATGACAGACAGGTCCTGTTTATATTTTGCCAGCAAAGCAAAATAAGTTGGTAATTTTCAGTAATTCTGAGTCCCTAACTAGCTCTACATGAGTAGGTTGCACTGTACACTGTATTGGTACAGATCCCGAGTCCATACATGACTAATAAGGCATAAAAGTTTGACTGTTTTGTCCAAAATACACGATGACATTTTCTGCATGCTAAAATTGTGATCGAAGCGGGACGAATGCTAATCAAATATGTTCGACTGGAAGTAGTTCAATATTTTTAAGGAAAAACTTACTTTATTTCAACAAAAATACATCCACAGCGTCTCTCGATTATCAAATTTATACATTACATACAATAAGGAAGCTGTCTTAGCATTTTTTCTGTGTCAAATTAGCCGGAAAGGGGGCGGCCCATGATCGAGATTCCGGCAATGTCATCGATTTTTTCGACATTTGAAACTGGTACGTTTTTTGTGTAAAGAAAATTATTTGACAAATTATACATCAAAATAACCGTGCGAAAAAGTTCTTTCCGTTCATGTAAAAACATCTTTGGTGCATGAGGAACTGCGTACACAGAATGATATTTTTTAAAGTTTCAATTTTCAATTTTTCGCCGGTGCCTAACATTCAATTACGATTTAAATTGTTAAATTCTCACCGACTTTGATAAAAATCGTCTTTAATGACTTACTTTTGTCCTCAAAAGACGATAAAATACTACAAATAGTATTAAAAACTCGCAATGAAATAAATTTTATGTAATTTTACCGCCTCGAGTGAATTCAAATTTTTGACAATTTTTTCACTTTGTCTGCGCGTGAAATTTTGTTTGATGAATCAATGCGCTGGCCGGGTTGGCTATCCTACTGTGATACAGGACCATTATCTGAACACAAAACAGATATGTCGTTAAAAACCAACATATCATCTATGTCACTCCCTGGTAATGACAGTCCTTCTGCCTGACTTCCACTAGATATATATTTTGTTGAATCATGACAAAATTTTGCTCGATTACTAAGACATTCATATAACGCAAACTTTCGTCTTCTGATAAGAACTTGTTCGTCTGTTCCGACAAATCTATTAAGTTCATTCCAAATCATAACAGATATGTCCGCCATGTTTAAACAAGTTAAACAACGTCAGTCAAATTAATCAGACAAGTTTGGGGATTCCCAAAATTAATTTAAATTTACTAAGTGTAGGCAAACAACTTTGACCTGTCCTGTTGACCTTTGATTTATATAGATATTATGGACTAGTGTACATTATAAAGAGATGATTATGTTTTCTACCTGAATTATGACGCACACGAAAGGCTACATTAGAAACTTTATGACAAACGTGATGACTTCAATTTTCTATTGTCAACTTTCCTTTTTTTATGCAGCAATACACCTGCTTCTTCTGCTTAGAGTGTATTTGTTTTCCAATTAATACGCTATGGTAGAGCTTGTTCCTACTTCTGAGACTTTGTACAACGAAGTAGGCTGCTTGCAAATAAATTGTTGACTCAAGGATATTGCAAGCCTAGGCTTATCAAGGCCCTCAAAAAGTTTTATGGCCGTCATCACAATATTTTTGATAAGTTTGATGTCTCTGTGTCCAGGATTGTACTGGATATATTTGACGTCTCATAGTTCCATGTTCCTTTCACACAATTTTAATTACACACGTGGCGGGTGTAGCTAGCTAAACAGGAGGTGTTTACCCTTCCGGAACACCCGGCCTCACTTTCCTGGTGGAAGTTCACGTGTCTAACCTAACTTGTCAGTTCCAAAGCTTCTAGATTGTGATTCGGAAATGGATTAGTATGTTTGTTATTGATATGTGGTCGCTTTAGTAGGTCTAACTGTAGACAGGATGTTTGTAATTTTAATAAATGGGTATATGTAAACAACTTTGACCCGTCTGCTTGACCTTTCATCAGGAATATTTATATAGGAGTACCCACTCAATACATAGGTAGTGTTAAGATCCAAGTTAATATATACACAGTGCACAGGAGAGGTGAGTATATCTCATTTTATATACAATATAAACACCTATACAAACATGCACCTGGTTCATGGTAAATCATGACTTAAATGAAAGGTAAAACGGACAGGTCAAAGTTGTTTGCCTATAAATAATATTAACTGTGTAACTATAGCTTATTGTCTTTATATAGAGGTGATCGCTGTATCAGATTGTTCTGTATAGACAAGTGTATGCATATATATAGAGGTGGTCATAATAGTCAGTATAAATATAGGACGATTTTGGACTCAAAATATTTATCAACAATATTATGAAAATATTTATTAGCTTCAGGAAGAGTAGAAATACAACGGGAATTAGATGTTTCATTATATAAGCTATAATTAGTTTAAAATTTAAGGAATCAATCAATTTAAAACTATTTTATTGATTTTAGAAAGCAAATGCTGATAGATTTTTATGAAATTTCTAATATAGGTATTGTTCGCAATATCCATACTGTTTTAGTATCATTATATACCAATGTTGATTGTTTTTCATAAATCAAAAGATATATAACGGATTGTTGTTAAAATAAGTTTAAATTTAACCGAACTAGGTCACCCAATAGAGATCAGGCGAAAAGGATTCAGATCCATTTTTTATCTAGTGTGTGCTAGAGTTATATGGTGATCTAATATAACCCATAGGGAATCAGATCCGATCCATATCTAGTCATTGAGACAGTTGTTTCTCTTGATCAAGCATATCACTGTTTTTTTATTATTTAAAGTCTATTTTAAATATTTCTATTCCAGAACTACTCGGTCACTTGAGAAATATTGCTTTGTATATGAATTTACAGTGGTTATTCAAATTGATAAGAATTATATAATTGTCACTGAAAGCTTTTGGTGACTATTCATAGTTTGAACAAGCCCGGTGAATTTCAGATCTGCAACCTTTCTTAGTATGATAAATTCCCTAGATATTTCTGATTCCTCAAAAACAAACCTACCAATCCATTACCAGAGTAATAGAAAACCCGGCAAAGTAATTTGTACAGCTGAACTTCCGGAGCATCTGGCTTCACTTGCTTGAAGGAAGTTCAAGTGTATAACATATTTTCTTTATTGCTTGATGTAAGCGTTAATCCTCAAAGCGTCTCAAGACTGTGAGTTCGACAAATAAAAGGTTTTTCTTTCTTTTTGTTTGTTACTGGTTGGATCCAATATAATGGACAGAGTGATCAACAAGTTTAATTTGTTACATTGCGAGTGTAGTAATACTCTAAACCCATTAGTGAAAACTGGTACAAAGCACATCAATCTCAAAGTTCAACAATTGCTTATATTACTTAAAACAACATTCAACCAACCGACCAAATAACAACCGTGATCATTAGCGAAACATGTTAAATTGGACGAACTGGTCACTAGTTGTAGTACTTAATGAAGCTTCCACAGTTCTGGTATTTTGTATTGGTACTAAGTTACTATGTCAAATCCAAAATCGATGGTTTCTCAATTTGTATGAAAATTATTGACAATGATTTAGTAGTACATTTACTACCACGGTAGATCAGTTGATATAGTACTAGCTTTGTATGCGAGAAGTTGTGGGTTCAAACCCGGGTCGATTCTAACCAAGAAAAAGTTGATGACTATTCTTTCACTTTCGACAAGAGGGTCACGAAGTTCTGCTGATGTAACCTTAAATGTTAATGCCCGTGTTTCAGCAGGCGTGGCTGGTACAAGAACCCCCCCCCCCTACTCTTTACTCAGAGTACACTGCAAACGTCAAAATTTCTGACACTTAATACTTAACCTATAGCTAATGACGTCTCAAAACATATATAGGAAATATAATTGACTTTGGCGTAAAACGAAATTTAATTAATGAACCAGTAGTAGTACATTTCGAAGAACCTGCTTACATCTTCCTCTATGGATTTATGTTGAGTTTAGGCGAAATCCAATACAAATAAGGGGATTTCCAGTTATGGATAGAAAACATGGTTTACTTGATGTACGTATTATTAATTAATTCGCCCTCATTATTTATAATCAACAATGAATATATAACTACATGTCCAAATCTCCATCACAGAGCAAAGTAAAACATTAAGCTGAAACGTCAGGTTAAGCACGTGGACTTCTACCGGGGGACTACGGTTGCGTGCTCCGGAGGCGTAAGCATTTCCTGTGTAGCTATTTACACTTGCGACTTGTATCATCAAAACTGAGGGTTAAAGGAAAATGGAGCTATGGGCGTAAATCTATATCCAGGGCACATCCTAGACACAGAGATCTATTTAACATTAATACTCTGATGACGCCCGTAAAGCTTTTTGGGTGCCCTGATATGTCTGTGTTTGCAAAACCCCGGGATCATCAATTTATTTGTAAGCAGCTTGCTTAAGATAAGATTTTTGCTAACAACAACTTGGCAACTTTTTTTTAAAACTAAGCATGATAAATCTAAACAGAAACGTGATATTATTCAGATTTTTTAAAAGCTTGAATATTTACAAAATTATAACAATATCAAATTTACCAGATTTTATTTAAGGAAAAGTTTGGTGAAGGAGTGATTATGAAACTGGACCAAGATTTTTCTCAATTCCGAGAATCAAATATACTCCGATTCATATCCGTTTTATACAATAAGATACAAACGGGCGGGAAACCCATTAGATGTGTTTATTTGATGTCGTATAAGGAAAAAATTAAAACTGCTTAGATGCTCACTTGCAATAAGGTTTTGGTTGATTGATTGATTGATTGATTAATTAATAAAATAGGGTTTAATATACCAGTCAAAAATATTTCCTTTATATGAAAACGTTTTTTCAGGAGCCGTTGTTGAATGTTGCCTAACGCCGCATCGTAGCTCGTGAAGCGCAAGTGTGTATGTTGGTCTGCCTGGTACCAGCGCGCACCCAGGACGACTTTTAAGGTGCTAGCTCACCGAGTCAGTAAGCCGCAGACAAGCATACTATTCCCTCAGTCGCATTATAAAGACATCAGGTGAGCCAGTAAAGGCCAGCATCAAGGAAAGTTCACTTTCCCACGTTTGGTCTAAGCGGGGCTTGAACTCAGAGTGGTGAGAGAACCTGGATTTGTAGACTGACATCTTATCCATTAGGCCACAGCGATCACAGCTACAGATGATGTGACAGACATTGTAACTTTTTAGACTTCTTTAACGTGCCACGCCTGCCCTGACATCTTGGTTTCGGTTTTTAAAAGTCTCTTCCGGAGGAGCCTAATACTTTCATTTAAATTGCCAAGTGCATTAGTCAGACCTCTGGCCGAGTGTCGAACCCACGACCTCCCAACAAAGAAAGAGATAACAGTACCAACTAAGCTATCGTAGTGGTATTGTGCTAAACAGAAGGAGGCTTAATATTTAAAATAAGATCGGCATATCAAATCGGTCAAAAAATGCAGACAATGTTACGATGGAGTTCATGATTATTTTCAAGTAAGTCTAACATTTAAATCACGTGGCGTTATTAATATTTCATTCTAGTGCATATATACACTATATAAATTGTTAACACGGGGGCATTAAAAGGTTCTCATGTGCTTCATCATAATATTGTTGAAAAGTATTTTTCTCTGTATTCAAAGTTAACATGGATATATTTGACGTCCCATAGCTTAATATTTTGACACATGGCTTGTGTAGATAGCAAAAAAGTATGTGTTAACCCTTCAGTAGCATCCGGCCTAACTTTCTTAGTAGCAGTGCACCTGCTTAACTTAATTTGTTGGTTTCCAAGGTTTTTACTTTGCTTTTTGGTTGTGATTTGGACATTGGTTAATATGTTTTTTGTATTTTATTTAATTACACGTGTAGCAACCTATCGTGTACTAGCTAAACAGGAGGCGATTGCCATTTAGGAGCACCCGGCTTCACTTTCCTGATGGACGCTTACGTGTATAACTTAAAGTGTAAACTTTGCTTTGGGTTGTGATGTGGACATTGGTTAGTTAGTTTGTTTTTTATTTAATTACACGTGTAGCAACCTATGGTGTACTAGCTAAACAGGAGACGATTGCCATTTAGGAACACCCGGCCTCACTTTCCTGATGGACGCTTACGTGTATAACTTAAGGTGTAAACTTTGCTTTGGGTTGTGATGTGGACATTGGTTAGTGTGTTTGTTTTTTATTTAATTACACACGTAGCGACCTGGCGTGTACTAGCTAAACAGGAGGCGATTGCCATTTTGGAACATCCGGCCTCATTTCTTGATGGAGGCTTACGTGTTTAACGTGAGTAGTTTACTTTGCTTTGGGTTGTGATTTAGTATACTTCTATGGATATTATATGAAAACAATCAAAAATCAGAATACAATGTATTTGTTATCTTTAGTCAGTAGAAACTAACCAGGGGAAACGCCAACCCGGCCTACGCATTAATTCATTAAACAAGTTTGCACGCGCAGAAGGGGTGAAAAAAATGGCCAAAAACGGCATACACTCGAGGCGTGGAAATAATGAAATATTTGTCTTACCGACTGTTATTACTGAAACACATGGCATTTTATTAAAATTTCTAAATAATTGTAATTGATTAAAGGGAGATTTGCTCAAATTTGGTGGCAATTTTACCATTTAAATACCGATTGAATGTGAGACATTTTTTTGCAAAATGTGATCTCTTTCAATCATTTGCTCATGCACCAAAGATGTTTTAATATGAATGGAAAGAACTTTTTCCCGTGTTCATTTTGATGTATAATTCGACTGTTAAATTTTCTGGTACAAAAAACGTACAAGTTTTAAGGTTGAAAAAATCGATGAAAATGTCGGATATGTGATCATGGGTCGGTCCCTTTTCCGGCTCATTTGACCCATAAATAATGCAACGGCAGCTTCCTCATGGTACACCATGTGTAAATTTGATAATACAGAGACGCTGTTTGGATTTATTTGCTGAAATAAAGTAAGTTTTACCATTTAAATAGTGATTTTCTTCACACTTCAAGCCGATTTTGCCGGAATTTTGGGTCTACTTTCAGGCAGCCATCTTAGAAAAGTGCCGTCACCGCCTCAAAGTTATTTTTTGCATTCCCGAACCATCCTTTTGTATTGTGTACATGGCAGTCATGGTTTTTACACCATATAACATGCAGGACCGATTTGTGGTACCACTGAATATATGAAGTTTGCATGGATACCAATACACTGGCCTGCATGTACTCAGGACACATTGGCCTGTAGGCTTTGTAGGCCTTCAAATTATTTGGCTGCTAAATAACAATCAACTGTCTTATTTTATTTTATTTTCTATTAAATACATGAGGGATGTGTTTACTCAAATATTTACCATTAACATATGACCAGGAGTGTGGATTTCTACATGAAATATTCCTTAGATGACATCTTTCAACTTAAATTTAGCTCAATTCATAATATGTAGGCCTACATTTTGAATTTCATCACAAGATCTAGATTGGCACTAGTCTTAATTATTATTTTTTTTCAAATTCTAATGTAATAAAGACCCCGGCTTCCTTACTTTGGTACAAAGCATGAATTCATGGTTTATTATACAGTCCCATTTAATTGTTTAATCAAATTTTAACAGAAAAAAATTCATTTGAAATCCTATACAAATTGAAAATTTGCATATAAACTGGACTCATACAGTGTGTATACATCTATGATCTAAGCTACCCTGTAAACATAGAATGACACATGTGGTTCCATTATTGTTATTTTTATTGTTATTAGCTCTGTCATGTGCTACTATTGAATTTTTATAAAATTGTCATATGCTGATTAAAGTGATTTTGAATTTTTATTAAAATAATGCATTCAAAGTCAGTACATTTCAATTATATTATTTTATAGCACATGGCAGCTCTATATTTTTTTTGCTCTAAAACTTTAGAGGAGACAGCATCTTTTTGCTAATATAATAATTGAAATTGCTAAATAATGAAATGACACCATAATGCATTTTAAACCATAAACAGATAGGTCTAAAATATTTCAAATTGCCCATTATAACCTTGATTCAACACCCACAACTGAGCCAAGTCATTAAAGTCACTTTGCTTAATTAAGTTTGACAATTGTGTTTAGATGCCAGTTACAGACACATAGTCATACCATACCTGTCCATCATCTGATGTTGACTTAAAAGCCAGAGTATCTCAAATTTAAGCTAACATGGCCCACCATAAGTTGTCATTTAATTCAGATGATGAACAAGATTAGTATGGAACCAAAGAAAGATCCCCCATACTGATTATTTCAATATGAAAAATGATTTCACTTTTTGTGAAATTTAGACAGAAGTCCTGCAACTAGGGTGCATGATCAGTTGGCACATGCAATGTAAGGCACTTATTCAGCAACAAACACCTTATTTCACTTCTGGTATGTTATATCATTCCTTGCTGATTTTGTTTCAGTCCATGGATTTAACAAGTTTTCACTGATAACTCATGACTTGTGCATTTTTTCATTTATAATTATGATAAAACCCATTTTTTAGACTGGTAAAATTACATGTAGTATTAAAATTAAAACTATATAAAATAAACTAAATTGATGTGGAATTATAATAAGTTTTTGATGTAAATCTTATTTACACTTTCATTTGTGTAACATTCAACCTCAAATTAACCCTCATAAGTTGAAAATGATCAGGAAAGAATAAAATTCATGATTGAACACTGCAATTACACATTAAACAACTAAAAAAATACATGTATATAATTATATATATGAAATTTTATGATATGAAATATTGAAGCAATGTCTAAAGATGTTAATCCACAGCTAAGCTCAAAGCCTCAAACCCAAGTTAATGAATATTGTTTTCACAAGCACTGCCTCAACATAATATAGTTTATGCTTTTTCCCTCATTAAAATGTCAAGTCCATGACTACTTTACATGTACAATTAATTTTAAAATTTAAAAAAATGAGATTTATCTTTGGTTAGTTTTGATTCTAATTATTTAATGTATGCATTTCACTTTCAATTTATAAATACTTTATTGCACACCTGCATATTCTGGTGTTGGTTTGAAATAAGTCAAATATTGTGGTAGACTACTCATGTACATGTATATAACACATATGGCTTGTAATGGGTAAATCTGTTGCATAATCATGCAGTTTTAAAATTCCTCAAATCCTACCCTCCCATCACACACACATGTTCTCTCTCTCTCTCTCTCTCTCTCACACACACACACACACACACACACACACACATTAATGCTGATTATTTGGACCAGCAAGACATATTGCTTTGAGTGGAGGTCAACATCAGAGATCCTACCATTTCTATATTTTCCTACACAGTTAAACCTGTCTATAAAGGCCACCCAAAGGAAACAGTAAAAGTGGCCTTAATGGACAGATGACCTTTGTATACAGGTTCAAATAATATGAATAAAGAACAATTAAGATACAATTATACTGGCCTTTATAGGCAGGTGACCATTATATAGATGTAGCCTTGAGGGCAGGTTGGGCTGTATTTCCTATAATTTTTTTTTACCCTTTTCTTATATTTTCCTATATTTTTGTTACTGGAATTCAGAATGGGGACATTTTCTTGCATTTAGTACATATATGAAACAACATTCAAGTTTATGTATTTTTAAACCAGTATGTATACATTGCAGTTGCCAATATTTTATGTTTGTTAGTAAAAGGGGGAACAGAAATGGCTGTAGGAGAGGCCATGGATGTATTTTTTGTGCAAATTATTTAAAAATATTCCTATAATTTTAGTGGAAACTCCTATAATTTTCTATAAAACTCCTATAATTTTCTATAAAACTCCTATAATTTTCTATAACACCCCTATAATTTTCTATAAAACTCCTATAATTTTGATGCTTCATTCCTATTTTTCCTATATTTTGGACCTCAAAATGGTAGGATCCCTGCAACATGTAACGATTAGAAGTCAGCGGAATATGTAAACATGCTGGGCAGCTGACAGTGCATGTAGGTAGAAAAATCGATAATGCATGCAACAGTCATGACTGTGAGATGAAGCGAAACACGATATTGACGTCACTACGTCAGATACATGTATGTACAATGTATGAGTACATTGAAGGTCACGGCCATATTTGTTTTCATTGACGACACATGAAGGCTCTTGGTTTTTTGCTTTTTTCAGATATTGACACCGCATGCACCAGGTATAATACTTTGTTAAAATAAATTTCAATAATATTGTAATACTATGTCAAAATTTCAAAGAGAAAAGACCATGGTACAAAAAACGTACAAGTTTTAAAAATCGAGTCGAGTTTCATGCTGATTAGGCTACAGTGATTTTTAAGAGAAATCAGGTGCCGTCAGAAAATAGAGGTTTTTTTTTTGTAAGTATGCGTGTCATCCACAAGTTTTTCATACATGCGTAATTTTAAGTTCATAACAAATCTGCTGATAATGGTTTACACCCATAAATGCAAATTTTACCGTTAAAATACGACACTGAATTTAGTGTACACTGAAGCTCGCGGCCATATTTGTTTTCGTTGACGATGAATGGTATTAGACCTCAGTCGTGATAAGGCCAGATTTGGGACGGTCAAAAGTAGTGCATAAAACAAACCCAGATGCATTTCCTTAGACCGTGCTCATTTAAATTTGTTAATAGGTAGTACTTTGCAATATTGCCAAGGTGAGAGGTTCTTAGGTTTGCAAAAATTTAAACCTGAATTGATTGACTATAGCACTATATTTCCGGCGTAAGGACTTCCACCGCACCATACACTTCCTATGGCAAGACCACATTTTGGGTGTAAACATTACCATGTGCTTTTAGCATAATTAGCACATTTCTCAAATTTCTGAAAAAATGAATCAGACAAGACCCTGGATTTCCTTCACAAAGAAAAAGTGGAATATTTAAGGATTCAGGAAAAATGTGTGCCATTGTATGTAGTTCGAGGTTTGTTTACCATCTGATTCTATGAATATGGCCTATTTGGGGGTAATATTTTGCAATTTTTTGTGTGGTTGCCATGGAAACAAAATGTTTTCCCAAATTGTGAAAATTTGCATTTGGGTCATAAATGCAGTAAAGAAATATTGTTTTAATTCTCCTGAATTGGAAAAGTATCAACATTCATGTTGTTTCAGCAAAATTTTTGAAATATGGGTGCATTAAACTAAATGTGTTAAGGCCAAAATTGGCAAATTTTGAGTGTCAAGTTACAACTGAGGTCTGTAACCATAAGGAAAAATACAAAACCATGAAAAGTCATAAAATTCATGAAGAAAATCTTGTTTCTACTTGTTTTATACTGTTGAATATCAGTCACTTTGGAAAAATGTGGAATGAACTCATTTGCAATGGTTTTCAGTGTAAAAGGTCAAAGGTCAGTTTAAGTGCAAAAAGGTCAAATTGTCTGATTTATGTATTTAGGGATACTATGAGCTATTTTGGACAATTTTTACATTATTTTAGTTACTTTTCTTGCAAAATCTATTGGAAAACAGTTGTTTTATATGTGTAAACATTGAAATCACCATGGAAACTGAGTCAACAAGAATAAATGTACCAATTGTTCAATCTGAATGGATTTCAATTTGTCCTATATTTGGCAGTGTGTGCTATCCTAAAAGCTTAAACATGGCAAAACAGTGTGCATATTGCAGCAATTCATTTTTTGCAACCAATATTCATCAACTTTAACTATATGAATCTGCATAAAATTCAAATTTTAGTGTACTCTAAAACCAATTACATCATATTTTGCAATTGTGATGTCATCAAAACATTTGGAGGTGTTTGAATAATGGAATTCAAGAATTATCTCCCTTTATCTCTATTATGCAGTATGAAATTTCTTGATTTTTAACTGGAAACAAGTGAATTTCAATAGATATTGATACAAAAATTCAAAATTTCATGGACTATTCCACAGTTATTGGCATTATTTGCAAATTTTAATTGATTAAATTCAGCTTGTGCTGTACTTTTACTTGTTTTGATATTCCTTCCTTTTGATTTGGCAAAATTGGCAACAATTTGGCAAAAACTAGAGTTTGAATGTAAAATTTTGATATGCACATTCAGCATAAGACAACTATGAATGTAATTCTTTGTTTATTATTTGGTTTTAAGTCATTTGGAAAAAGGCATTTAAACTCCAATGAGTTTGATTAATTTTGCCAAAATTGCCAAAATCAGTCTACATGATTGTAAAATGACCATATTATGGAATGATACCCTATCAGTTGAATGAAGCCTATTTTGGCAAAATTTGCAAACACCAGCACCATGTTATATATCATTTAATTCAGAATATTGTCTTCTTTCAGAATATGAACTAAAATAAGTAAAATTCTGAGTTTTGAAATTTAGCCTGAGCCTTATGGTATTAGACCTCAGTCGTGATAAGGCCAGATTTGGGACGGTCAAAAGTAGTGCATAAAACAAACCCAGATGCATTTCCTTAGACCGTGCTCATTTAAATTTGTTAATAGGTAGTACTTTGCAATATTGCCAAGGTGAGAGGTTCTTAGGTTTGCAAAAATTTAAACCTGAATTGATTGACTATAGCACTATATTTCCGGCGTAAGGACTTCCACCGCACCATACACTTCCTATGGCAAGACCACATTTTGGGTGTAAACATTACCATGTGCTTTTAGCATAATTGGCACATTTCTCAAATTTCTGAAAAAATGAATCAGACAAGACCCTGGATTTCCTTCACAAAGAAAAAGTGGAATATTTAAGGATTCAGGAAAAATGTGTGCCATTGTATGTAGTTCGAGGTTTGTTTACCATCTGATTCTATGAATATGGCCTATTTGGGGGTAATATTTTGCAATTTTTTGTGTGGTTGCCATGGAAACAAAATGTTTTCCAAATTGTGAAAATTTGCATTTGGGTCATAAATGCAGTAAGAAATATTGTTTTAATTCTCCTGAATTGAAAAAGTATCAACATTCATGTTGTTTCAGCAAAATTTTGAAATATGGGTGCATAAACTAAATGTGTTAAGGCCAAAATTGGCAAATTTTGAGTGTCAAGTTACAACTGAGGTCTGTAACCATAAGAAAAATACAAAATCATGAAAAGTCATAAAATTCATGAAGAAAATCTTGTTTCTACTTGTTTTATACTGTTGAATATCAGTCACTTTGGAAAAATGTGGAATGAACTCATTTGCAATGGTTTTCAGTGTAAAAGGTCAAAGGTCAGTTTAAGTGCAAAAAGGTCAAATTGTCTGATTTATGTATTTAGGGGATACTATGAGCTATTTTGGACAATTTTTACATTATTTTAGTTACTTTTCTTGCAAAATCTATTGGAAAACAGTTGTTTTATATGTGTAAACATTGAAATCACCATGGAAACTGAGTCAACAAGAATAAATGTACCAATTGTTCAATCTGAATGGATTTCAATTTGTCTTATATTTGGCAGTGTGTGCTATCCTAAAAGCTTAAACATGGCAAAACAGTGTGCATATTGCAGCAATTCATTTTTTGCAACCAATATTCATCAACTTTAACTATATGAATCTGCATAAAATTCAAATTTTAGTGTACTCTAAAACAATTACATCATATTTTGCAATTGTGATGTCATCAAAACATTTGGAGGTGTTTGAATAATGGAATTCAAGAATTATCTCCCTTTATCTCTATTATGCAGTATGAAATTTCTTGATTTTTAACTGGAAACAAGTGAATTTCAATAGATATTGATACAAAAATTCAAAATTTCATGGACTATTCCACAGTTATTGGCATTATTTGCAAATTTAATTGATTAAATTCAGCTTGTGCTGTACTTTTACTTGTTTTGATATTCATTCCTTTTGATTTGGCAAAATTGGCAACAATTTGGCAAAAACTAGAGTTTGAATGTAAAATTTTGATATGCACATTCAGCATAAGACAACTATGAATGTAATTCTTTGTTTATTATTTGGTTTTAAGTCATTTGGAAAAAGCATTTAAACTCCAATGAGTTTGATAATTTTGCCAAAATTGCCAAAATCAGTCTACATGATTGTAAAATGACCATATTATGGAATGATACCCTATCAGTTGAATGAAGCCTATTTTGGCAAAATTTGCAAACACCAGCACCATGTTATATATCATTTAATTCAGAATATTGTCTTCTTTCAGAATATGAACTAAAATAAGTAAAATTCTGAGTTTTGAAATTTAGCCTGAGCCTTATAAGAAAAATACAAAACCATGAAAAGTCATAAAATTCATGAAGAAAATCTTTTCTACTTGTTTTATACTGTTAATATCAGTCACTTTGGAAAAATGTGGAATGAACTCATTTGCAATGGTTTTCAGTGTAAAAGGTCAAAGGTCAGTTTAAGTGCAAAAAGGTCAAATTGTCTGATTTATGTATTTAGGGGATACTATGAGCTATTTTGGACAATTTTTACATTATTTTAGTTACTTTTCTTGCAAAATCTATTGGAAAACAGTTGTTTTATATGTGTAAACATTGAAATCACCATGGAAACTGAGTCAACAAGAATAAATGTACCAATTGTTCATCTGAATGGATTTCAATTTGTCTATATTTGGCAGTGTGTGCTATCCTAAAAGCTTAAACATGGCAAAACAGTGTGCATATTGCAGCAATTCATTTTTGCAACCAATATTCATCAACTTTAACTATATGAATCTGCATAAAATTCAAATTTTAGTGTACTAAAACAATTACATCATATTTTGCAATTGTGATGTCATCAAAACATTTGGAGGTGTTTGAATAATGGAATTCAAGAATTATCTCCCATTATCTCTATTATGCAGTATGAAATTTCTTGATTTTTAACTGGAAACAAGTGAATTTCAATAGATATTGATACAAAAATTCAAAATTTCATGGACTATTCCACAGTTATTGGCATTATTTGCAAATTTAATTGATTAAATTCAGCTTGTGCTGTACTTTTACTTGTTTTGATATTCATTCCTTTTGATTTGGCAAAATTGGCAACAATTTGGCAAAAACTAGAGTTTGAATGTAAAATTTTGATATGCACATTCAGCATAAGACAACTATGAATGTAATTCTTTGTTTATTATTTGGTTTAAGTCATTTGGAAAAAGCATTTAAACTCCAATGAGTTTGATTAATTTTGCCAAAATTGCCAAAATCAGTCTAATGATTGTAAAATGACCATATTATGGAATGATACCCTATCAGTTGAATGAAGCCTATTTTGGCAAAATTTGCAAACACCAGCACCATGTTATATATCATTTAATTCAGAATATTGTCTTCTTTCAGAATATGAACTAAAATAAGTAAAATTCTGAGTTTTGAAATTTAGCCTGAGCCTTATAAGAAAAATACAAAACCATGAAAAGTCATAAAATTCATGAAGAAAATCTTGTTTTACTTGTTTTACACTGTTAATATCAGTCACTTTGGAAAAATGTGGAATGAACTCATTTGCAATGGTTTTCAGTGTAAAAGGTCAAAGGTCAGTTTAAGTGCAAAAAGGTCAAATTGTCTGATTTATGTATTTAGGGATACTATGAGCTATTTTGGACAATTTTTACATTATTTTAGTTACTTTTCTTGCAAAATCTATTGGAAAACAGTGTTTTATATGTGTAAACATTGAAATCACCATGGAAACTGAGTCAACAAGAACAAATGTACCAATTGTTCATCTGAATGGATTTCAATTTGTCTTATATTTGGCAGTGTGTGCTATCCTAAAAGCTAAACATGGCAAAACAGTGTGCATATTGCAGCAATTCATTTTTGCAACCAATATTCATCAACTTTAACTATATGAATCTGCATAAAATTCAAATTTTAGTGTCTAAAACAATACATCATATTTTGCAATTGTGATGTCATCAAAACATTTGGAGGTGTTTGAATAATGGAATTCAAGAATTATCTCCCTTTATCTCTATTATGCAGTATGAAATTTCTTGATTTTTAACTGGAAACAAGTGAATTTCAATAGAATTGATACAAAAATTCAAAATTTCATGGACTATTCCACAGTTATTGGCATTATTTGCAAATTTAATTGATTAAATTCAGCTTGTGCTGTACTTTTACTTGTTTTGATATTCATTCCTTTTGATTTGGCAAAATTGGCAACAATTTGGCAAAAACTAGAGTTTGAATGTAAAATTTTGATATGCACATTCAGCATAAGACAACTATGAATGTAATTCTTTGTTTATTATTTGGTTTAAGTCATTTGGAAAAAGCATTTAAACTCCAATGAGTTTGATAATTTTGCCAAAATTGCCAAAATCAGTCTAATGATTGTAAAATGACCATATTATGGAATGCTACCCTATCAGTTGAATGAAGCCTATTTTGGCAAAATTTGCAAACACCAGCACCATGTTATATATCATTTAATTCAGAATATTGTCTTCTTTCAGAATATGAAGTAAAATAAGTAAAATTCTGAGTTTTGAAATTTAGCCTGAGCCTTATGGTATAGACCTCAGTCGTGATAAGGCCAGATGTGGGACGGTCAAAAGTAGTGCATAAAACAAACCCAGATGCTTTCCTTAGACCGTGCTCATTTAAATTTGTTAATAGGTAGTACTTTGCAATATTGCCAGGTGAGAGGTTCTTAGGTTTGCAAAAATTTAAACCTGAATTGATTGACTATAGCACTATATTTCCGGCGTAAGGACTTCCACCGCACCATACACTTCCTATGGCAAGACCACATTTTGGGTGTAAACATTGCCATGTGCTTTTAGCATTTGGCACATTTCCCAAATTTCTGAAAAAATGAATCAACAAGACCCTGGATTTCCTTCACAAAGAAAAAGTGGAATATTTAAGGATTCAGGAAAATGTGTGCCATTGTATGTAGTTCGAGGTTTGTTTACCATCTGATTCTATGAATATGGCCTATTTGGGGGTAATATTTTGCAATTTTTGTGTGGTTGCCATGGAAACAAAATGTTTTCCAAAATTGTGAAAATTTGCACTTGGGTCATAAATACAGTAAAGAAATATTGTTTTAATTCTCCTGAATTGAAAAGTATCAACATTCATGTTGTTTCAGCAAAATTATTGAAATATGGGTGCATAAACTAAATGTGTTAAGCCAAAATTGGCAAATTTTGAGTGTCAAGTACAACTGAGGTCTGTAACCATAAGAAAAATACAAAACCATGAAAAGTCATAAAATTCATGAAGAAAATCTTGTTTCTACTTGTTTTATACTGTTGAATATCAGTCACTTTGGAAAAATGTGGAATGAACTCATTTGCAATGGTTTTCAGTGTAAAAGGTCAAAGGTCAGTTTAAGTGCAAAAAGGTCAAATTGTCTGATTTATGTATTTAGGGGATACTATGAGCTATTTTGGACAATTTTTACATTATTTTAGTTACTTTTCTTGCAAAATCTATTGGAAAACAGTTGTTTTATATGTGTAAACATTGAAATCACCATGGAAACTGAGTCAACAAGAATAAATGTACCAATTGTTCAATCTGAATGGATTTCAATTTGTCTATATTTGGCAGTGTGTGCTATCCTAAAAGCTTAAACATGGCAAAACAGTGTGCATATTGCAGCAATTCATTTTTGCAACCAATATTCATCAACTTTAACTATATGAATCTGCATAAAATTCAAATTTTAGTGTACTCTAAAACCAATTACATCATATTTTGCAATTGTGATGTCATCAAAACATTTGGAGGTGTTTGAATAATGGAATTCAAGAATTATCTCCCTTTATCTCTATTATGCAGTATGAAATTTCTTGATTTTTAACTGGAAACAAGTGAATTTCAATAGATATTGATACAAAAATTCAAAATTTCATGGACTATTCCACAGTTATTGGCATTATTTGCAAATTTTAATTGATTAAATTCAGCTTGTGCTGTACTTTTACTTGTTTTGATATTCCATTCCTTTTGATTTGGCAAAATTGGCAACAATTTGGCAAAAACTAGAGTTTGAATGTAAAATTTTGATATGCACATTCAGCATAAGACAACTATGAATGTAATTCTTTGTTTATTATTTGGTTTTAAGTCATTTGGAAAAAGGCATTTAAACTCCAATGAGTTTGATAATTTTGCCAAAATTGCCAAAATCAGTCTACATGATTGTAAAATGACCATATTATGGAATGATACCCTATCAGTTGAATGAAGCCTATTTTGGCAAAATTTGCAAACACCAGCACCATGTTATATATCATTTAATTCAGAATATTGTCTTCTTTCAGAATATGAACTAAAATAAGTAAAATTCTGAGTTTTGAAATTTAGCCTGAGCCTTATGGTATTAGACCTCAGTCGTGATAAGGCCAGATTTGGGACGGTCAAAAGTAGTGCATAAAACAAACCCAGATGCATTTCCTCCTTAGACCGTGCTCATTTAAATTTGTTAATAGGTAGTACTTTGCAATATTGCCAGGTGAGAGGTTCTTAGGTTTGCAAAAATTTAAACCTGAATTGATTGACTATAGCACTATATTTCCGGCGTAAGGACTTCCACCGCACCATACACTTCCTATGGCAAGACCACATTTGGGTGTAAACATTGCCATGTGCTTTTAGCATAATTGGCACATTTCCAAATTTCTGAAAAAATGAATCCAACAAGACCCTGGATTTCCTTCACAAAGAAAAAGTGGAATATTTAAGGATTCAGGAAAAATGTGTGCCATTGTATGTAGTTCGAGGTTTGTTTACCATCTGATTCTATGAATATGGCCTATTTGGGGGTAATATTTTGCAATTTTTGTGTGGTTGCCATGGAAACAAAATGTTTTCCAAATTGTGAAAATTTGCATTTGGGTCATAAATGCAGTAAAGAAATATTGTTTTAATTCTCCTGAATTGAAAAAGTATCAACATTCATGTTGTTTCAGCAAAATTTTTGAAATATGGGTGCATAACACTAAATGTGTTAAGCCAAAATTGGCTAATTTTGAGTGTCAAGTTACAACTGAGGTCTGTAACCATAAGAAAAATACAAAACATGAAAAGTCATAAAATTCATGAAGAAAATCTTTTCTACTTGTTTTACACTATATATCAGTCACTTTGGAAAAATGTGGAATGAACTCATTTGCAATGGTTTTCAGTGTAAAAGGTCAAAGGTCAGTTTAAGTGCAAAAAGGTCAAATTGTCTGATTTATGTATTTAGGGGATACTATGAGCTATTTTGGACAATTTTTATTATTTTAGTTACTTTTCTGCAAAATCTATTGGAAAACAGTTGGGTTATATGTGTAAACATTGAAATCACCATGGAAACTGAGTCAACAAGAACAAATGTACCAATTGTTCCATGTGAATGGATTTCAATTTGTCTTATATTTGGCAGTGTGTGCTATCCTAAAAGCTTAAACATGGCAAAACAGTGTGCATATTGCAGCAATTCATTTTTGCAACCAATATTCATCAACTTTAACTATATGAATCTGCATAAAATTCAAATTTTAGTGTACCTCTAAAACTAATGACATCATATTTTGCAATTGTGATGTCATCAAAACATTTGGAGGTGTTTTGAATAATGGAATTCAAGAATTATCTCCCATTATCTCTATTATGCAGTATGAAATTTCTTGATTTTTAACTGGAAACAAGTGAATTTCAATAGAATTGATACAAAAATTCAAAATTTCATGGACTATTCCACAGTTATTGGCATTATTTGCAAATTTAATTGATTAAATTCAGCTTGTGCTGTACTTTTACTTGTTTTGATATTCATTCCTTTTGATTTGGCAAAATTGGCAACAATTTGGCAAAAACTAGAGTTTGAATGTAAAATTTTGATATGCACATTCAGCATAAGACAACTATGAATGTAATTCTTTGTTTATTATTTGGTTTAAAGTCATTTGGAAAAAGCATTCAAACTCCAATGAGTTTGATAATTTTGCCAAAATTGCCAAAATCAGTCTAATGATTGTAAAATGACCATATTATGGAATGCTACCCTATCAGTTGAATGAAGCCTATTTTGGCAAAATTTGCAAACACCAGCACCATGTTATATATCATTTAATTCAGAATATTGTCTTCTTTCAGAATATGAAGTGAAATAAGTAAAATTCTGAGTTTTGAAATTTAGCCTGAGCCTTATGGTATTAGACCTCAGTCGTGATAAGGCCAGATGTGGGACGGTCAAAAGTAGTGCATAAAACAAACCCAGATGCCTTTCCTTAGACCATGCTCATTTAAATTTGTTAATAGGTAGTAGTTTGCAATATTGCCATGGTGAGAGGTTCTTAGGTTTGCAAAAATTTAAACCTGAATTGATTGACTATAGCACTATATTTCCGGCATAAGGACTTCCGCCGCACCATACACTTCCTATGGCAAGACCACATTTTGGGTGTAAACATTGCCATGTGCTTTTAGCATTTGGCACATTTCCCAAATTTCTGAAAAAATGAATCCAACAAGACCCTGGTTTTCCTTCACAAAGAAAAAGTGGAATATTTAAGGATTCAGGGAAAATGTGTGCCATTGTATGTAGTTCGAGTTTGTTTACCATCTGATTCTATGAATATGGCCTATTTGGGGGTAATATTTTGCAATTTTTTGTGTGGTTGCCATGGAAACAAAATGTTTTCCAAAATTGTGAAAATTTGCATTGGGTCATAAATACAGTAAGAAATATTGTTTTAATTCTCCTGAATTGAAAAAGTATCAACATTCATGTTGTTTCAGCAAAATTATTGAAATATGGGTGCATAACACTAAATGTGTTAAGTCCAAAATTGGCTAATTTTGAGTGTCAAGTCACAACTGAGGTCTGTAACCATAAGCAAAAATACAAAATCATGAAAAGTCATAAAATTCATGAAGAAAATCTTTTTTACTTGTTTTACACTATTATATATCAGTCACTTTGGAAAAATGTGGAATGAACTCATTTGCAATGGTTTTCAGTGTAAAAGGTCAAAGGTCAGTTTAAGTGCAAAAAGGTCAAATTGTCTGATTTATGTATTTAGGGGATACTATGAGCTATTTTGGACAATTTTTATTATTTTAGTTACTTTTCATGCAAAATCTATTGGAAAACAGTTGGGTTATATGTGTAAACATTGAAATCACCATGGAAACTGAGTCAACAAGAACAAATGTACCAATTGTTCCATGTGAATGGATTTCAATTTGTCTTATATTTGGCAGTGTGTGCTATCCTAAAAGCTAAACATGGCAAAACAGTGTGCATATTGCAGCAATTCATATTTTGCAACCAATATTCATCAACTTTAACTATATGAATCTGCATAAAATTCAAATTTTAGTGTACCCTAAAACTAATGACATCATATTTGCAATTATGATGTCATTCAAAACATTTGGAGGTGTTTGAATAATGGAATTCAAGAATTATCTCCCATTATCTCTATTATGCAGTATGAAATTTCTTGATTTTTAACTGGAAACAAGTGAATTTCAATAGATTGATACAAAAATTCAAAATTTCATGGACTATTCCACAGTTATTGGCATTATTTGCAAATCTTAATTGATTAAATTCAGCTTGTGCTGTACTTTTACTTGTTTTGATATTCATTCCTTTTGATTTGGCAAAATTGGCAACAATTTGGCAAAAACTAGAGTTTGAATGTAAAATTTTGATATGCACATTCAGCATAAGACAACTATGAATGTAATTCTTGTTTATTATTTGGTTTAAAGTCATTTGGAAAAAGCATTCAAACTCCAATGAGTTTGATCAATTTTGCCAAAATTGCCAAAATCAGTCTAAATGATTGTAAAATGACCATATTATGGAATGCTACCCTATCAGTTGAATGAAGCCTATTTTGGCAAAATTTGCAAACACCAGCACCATGTTATATATCATTTAATTCAGAATATTGTCTTCTTTCAGAATATGAAGTGAAATAAGTAAAATTCTGAGTTTTGAAATTTAGCCTGAGCCTTATAAGAAAAATACAAAATCATGAAAAGTCATAAAATTCATGAAGAAAATCTTATTTACTTGTTTTACACTATTATATATCAGTCACTTTGGAAAAATGTGGAATGAACTCATTTGCAATGGTTTTCAGTGTAAAAGGTCAAAGGTCAGTTTAAGTGCAAAAAGGTCAAATTGTCTGATTTATGTATTTAGGGGATACTATGAGCTATTTTGGACAATTTTTATTATTTTAGTTACTTTTCATGCAAAATCTATTGGAAAACAGTTGGGTTATATGTGTAAACATTGAAATCACCATGGAAACTGAGTCAACAAGAACAAATGTACCAATTGTTCCATGTGAATGGATTTCAATTTGTCTTATATTTGGCAGTGTGTGCTATCCTAAAAGCTTAAACATGGCAAAACAGTGTGCATATTGCAGCAATTCATATTTTGCAACCAATATTCATCAACTTTACTATATGAATCTGCATAAAATTCAAATTTTAGTGTACCCTAAAACAATGACATCATATTTTGCAATTATGATGTCATTCAAAACATTTGGAGGTGTTTGAATAATGGAATTCAAGAATTATCTCCCATTATCTCTATTATGCAGTATGAAATTTCTTGATTTTTAACTGGAAACAAGTGAATTTCAATAGAAATTGATACAAAAATTCAAAATTTCATGGACTATTCCACAGTTATTGGCATTATTTGCAAATCTTAATTGATTAAATTCAGCTTGTGCTGTACTTTTACTTGTTTTGATATTCATTCCTTTTGATTTGGCAAAATTGGCAACAATTTGGCAAAAACTAGAGTTTGAATGTAAAATTTTGATATGCACATTCAGCATAAGACAACTATGAATGTAATTCTGTTTATTATTTGGTTTAAAGTCATTTGGAAAAAGCATTCAAACTCCAATGAGTTTGATCAATTTTGCCAAAATTGCCAAAATCAGTCTAAATGATTGTAAAATGACCATATTATGGAATGCTACCCTATCAGTTGAATGAAGCCTATTTTGGCAAAATTTGCAAACACCAGCACCATGTTATATATCATTTAATTCAGAATATTGTCTTCTTTCAGAATATGAAGTGAAATAAGTAAAATTCTGAGTTTTGAAATTTAGCCTGAGCCTTATGGTATAGACCTCAGTCGTGATAAGGCCAGATGTGGGACGGTCAAAAGTAGTGCATAAAACAAACCAGATGCCTTTCCTTAGACCATGCTCATTTAAATTTGTTAATAGGTAGTACTTTGCAATATTGCCATGGTGAGAGGTTCTTAGGTTTGCAAAAAATTTAAACCTGAATTGATTGACTATAGCACTATATTTCCGGGTAAGGACTTCCCGCACCATACACTTCCTATGGCAAGACCACATTTTGGGTGTAAACATTGCCATGTGCTTTTAGCATGGTTGGCACATTTCCCAAATTTCTGAAAAAATGAATCCAACAAGACCCTGGTTTTCCTTCACAAAGAAAAAGTGGAATATTTAAGGATTCAGGGAAAATGTGTGCCATTGTATGTAGTTCGAGGTTTGTTTACCATCTGATTCTATGAATATGGCCTATTTGGGGGTAATATTTTGCAATTTTTGTGTGGTTGCCATGGAAACAAAATGTTTCCAAAATTGTGAAAATTTGCACTTGGGTCATAAATACAGTATAGAAATATTGTTTTAATTCTCCTGAATTGAAAAAGTATCAACATTCATGTTGTTTCAGCAAAATTATTGAAATATGGGTGCATAACACTAAATGTGTTAAGTCCAAAATTGGCTAATTTTGAGTGTCAAGTCACAACTGAGGTCTGTAACCATAAGAAAAATACAAAATCATGAAAAGTCATAAAATTCATGAAGAAAATCTTTTTCTACTTGTTTTATATTATATATCAGTCACTTTGGAAAAATGTGGAATGAACTCATTTGCAATGGTTTTCAGTGTAAAAGGTCAAAGGTCAGTTTAAGTGCAAAAAGGTCAAATTGTCTGATTTATGTATTTAGGGGATACTATGAGCTATTTTGGACAATTTTTATTATTTTAGTTACTTTCTTGCAAAATCTATTGGAAAACAGTTGGGTTATATGTGTAAACATTGAAATCACCATGGAAACTGAGTCAACAAGAACAAATGTACCAATTGTTCCATGTGAATGGATTTCAATTTGTCTTATATTTGGCAGTGTGTGCTATCCTAAAAGCTAAACATGGCAAAACAGTGTGCATATTGCAGCAATTCATTTTTGCAACCAATATTCATCAACTTTAACTATATGAATCTGCATAAAATTCAAATTTTAGTGTACCTAAAACTAATGACATCATATTTTGCAATTATGATGTCATAAAACATTTGGAGGTGTTTGAATAATGGAATTCAAGAATTATCTCCCATTATCTCTATTATGCAGTATGAAATTTCTTGATTTTTAACTGGAAACAAGTGAATTTCAATAGATTGATACAAAAATTCAAAATTTCATGGACTATTCCACAGTTATTGGCATTATTTGCAAATCTTAATTGATTAAATTCAGCTTGTGCTGTACTTTTACTTGTTTTGATATTCATTCCTTTTGATTTGGCAAAATTGGCAACAATTTGGCAAAAACTAGAGTTTGAATGTAAAATTTTGATATGCACATTCAGCATAAGACAACTATGAATGTAATTCTTGTTTATTATTTGGTTTAAAGTCATTTGGAAAAAGCATTCAAACTCCAATGAGTTTGATCAATTTTGCCAAAATTGCCAAAATCAGTCTAAATGATTGTAAAATGACCATATTATGGAATGCTACCCTATCAGTTGAATGAAGCCTATTTTGGCAAAATTTGCAAACACCAGCACCATGTTATATATCATTTAATTCAGAATATTGTCTTCTTTCAGAATATGAAGTGAAATAAGTAAAATTCTGAGTTTTGAAATTTAGCCTGAGCCTTATGGTATAGACCTCAGTCGTGATAAGGCCAGATGTGGGACGGTCAAAAGTAGTGCATAAAACAAACCCAGATGCCTTTCCTTAGACCATGCTCATTTAAATTTGTTAATAGGTAGTAGTTTGCAATATTGCCATGGTGAGAGGTTCTTAGGTTTGCAAAAATTTAAACCTGAATTGATTGACTATAGCACTATATTTCCGGCATAAGGACTTCCCCGCACCATACACTTCCTATGGCAAGACCACATTTGGGTGTAAACATTGCCATGTGCTTTTAGCATTTGGCACATTTCCAAATTTCTGAAAAAATGAATCCAACAAGACCCTGGTTTTCCTTCACAAAGAAAAAGTGGAATATTTAAGGATTCAGGGAAAATGTGTGCCATTGTATGTAGTTCGAGGTTTGTTTACCATCTGATTCTATGAATATGGCCTATTTGGGGGTAATATTTTGCAATTTTTTGTGTGGTTGCCATGGAAACAAAATGTTTTCCAAATTGTGAAAATTTGCACTTGGGTCATAAATACAGTATAGAAATATTGTTTTAATTCTCCTGAATTGAAAAAGTATCAACATTCATGTTGTTTCAGCAAAATTATTGAAATAGGGTGCATAACACTAAATGTGTTAAGTCCAAAATTGGCTAATTTTGAGTGTCAAGTCACAACTGAGGTCTGTAACCATAAGCAAAAATACAAAATCATGAAAAGTCATAAAATTCATGAAGAAAAATCTTTTTTACTTGTTTTATATTAATATCAGTCACTTTGGAAAAATGTGGAATGAACTCATTTGCAATGGTTTTCAGTGTAAAAGGTCAAAGGTCAGTTTAAGTGCAAAAAGGTCAAATTGTCTGATTTATGTATTTAGGGGATACTATGAGCTATTTTGGACAATTTTTATTATTTTAGTTACTTTTCTTGCAAAATCTATTGGAAAACAGTTTTATATGTGTAAACATTGAAATCACCATGGAAACTGAGTCAACAAGAACAAATGTACCAATTGTTCCATGTGAATGGATTTCAATTTGTCTTATATTTGGCAGTGTGTGCTATCCTAAAAGCTAAACATGGCAAAACAGTGTGCATATTGCAGCAATTCATTTTTGCAACCAATATTCATCAACTTTAACTATATGAATCTGCATAAAATTCAAATTTTAGTGTACCCTAAAACTAATGACATCATATTTTGCAATTATGATGTCATCAAAACATTTGGAGGTGTTTGAATAATGGAATTCAAGAATTATCTTTATCTCTATTATGCAGTATGAAATTTCTTGATTTTTAACTGGAAACAAGTGAATTTCAATAGATTGATACAAAAATTCAAAATTTCATGGACTATTCCACAGTTATTGGCATTATTTGCAAATTTAATTGATTAAATTCAGCTTGTGCTGTACTTTTACTTGTTTTGATATTCTTCCTTTTGATTTGGCAAAATTGGCAACAATTTGGCAAAAACTAGAGTTTGAATGTAAAATTTGATATGCACATTCAGCATAAGACAACTATGAATGTAATTCTGTTTATTATTTGGTTTAAAGTCATTTGGAAAAAGCATTCAAACTCCAATGAGTTTGATCAATTTTGCCAAAATTGCCAAAATCAGTCTAAATGATTGTAAAATGACCATATTATGGAATGCTACCCTATCAGTTGAATGAAGCCTATTTTGGCAAAATTTGCAAACACCAGCACCATGTTATATATCATTTAATTCAGAATATTGTCTTCTTTCAGAATATAAGTCCAAAATTGGCTAATTTTGAGTGTCAAGTCACAACTGAGGTCTGTAACCATAAGCAAAAATACAAAATCATGAAAAGTCATAAAATTCATGAAGAAAATCTTATTTATGCTTGTTTTACACTATTATATATCAGTCACTTTGGAAAAATGTGGAATGAACTCATTTGCAATGGTTTTCAGTGTAAAAGGTCAAAGGTCAGTTTAAGTGCAAAAAGGTCAAATTGTCTGATTTATGTATTTAGGGGATACTATGAGCTATTTTGGACAATTTTTGTTATTTTAGTTACTTTTCATGCAAAATCTATTGGAAAACAGTTGGGTTATATGTGTAAACATTGAAATCACCATGGAAACTGAGTCAACAAGAACAAATGTACCAATTGTTCCATGTGAATGGATTTCAATTTGTCTTATATTTGGCAGTGTGTGCTATCCTAAAAGCCTAAACATGGCAAAACAGTGTGCATATTGCAGCAATTCATATTTTGCAACCAATATTCATCAACTTTAGCTATATGAATCTGCATAAAATTCAAATTTTAGTGTACCCTAAAACTAATGACATCATATTTTGCAATTATGATGTCATTAAAACATTTGGAGGTGTTTGAATAATGGAATTCAAGAATTATCTCCCATTATCTCTATTATGCAGTATGAAATTTCTTGATTTTTAACTGGAAACAAGTGAATTTCAATAGAAATTGATACAAAAATTCAAAATTTCATGGACTATTCCACAGTTATTGGCATTATTTGCAAATCTTAATTGATTAAATTCAGCTTGTGCTGTACTTTTACTTGTTTTGATATTCATTCCTTTTGATTTGGCAAAATTGGCAACAATTTGGCAAAAACTAGAGTTTGAATGTAAAATTTTGATATGCACATTCAGCATAAGACAACTATGAATGTAATTCTCTGTTTATTATTTGGTTTAAAGTCATTTGGAAAAAGCATTCAAACTCCAATGAGTTTGATCAATTTTGCCAAAATTGCCAAAATCAGTCTAAATGATTGTAAAATGACCATATTATGGAATGCTACCCTATCAGTTGAATGAAGCCTATTTTGGCAAAATTTGCAAACACCAGCACCATGTTATATATCATTTAATTCAGAATATTGTCTTCTTTCAGAATATGAAGTGAAATAAGTAAAATTCTGAGTTTTGAAATTTAGCCTGAGCCTTATGGTAAGACCTCAGTCGTGATAAGGCCAGATGTGGGACGGTCAAAAGTAGTGCATAAAACAAACCCAGATGCCTTCCTTAGACCATGCTCATTTAAATTTGTTAATAGGTAGTAGTTTGCAATATTGCCATGGTGAGAGGTTCTTAGGTTTGCAAAAATTTAAACCTGAATTGATTGACTATAGCACTATATTTCCGGCATAAGGACTTCCGCCGCACCATACACTTCCTATGGCAAGACCACATTTTGGGTGTAAACATTGCCATGTGCTTTTAGCATGGTTGGCACATTTCCCAAATTTCTGAAAAAATGAATCCAACAAGACCCTGGTTTTCCTTCACAAAGAAAAAGTGGAATATTTAAGGATTCAGGGAAAATGTGTGCCATTGTATGTAGTTCGAGGTTTGTTTACCATCTGATTCTATGAATATGGCCTATTTGGGGGTAATATTTTGCAATTTTTTGTGTGGTTGCCATGGAAACAAAATGTTTTCCAAAATTGTGAAAATTTGCACTTGGGTCATAAATACAGTATAGAAATATTGTTTTAATTCTCCTGAATTGAAAAAGTATCAACATTCATTTTGTTTCAGCAAAATTATTGAAATATGGGTGCATAACACTAAATGTGTTAAGTCCAAAATTGGCTAATTTTGAGTGTCAAGTCACAACTGAGGTCTGTAACCATAAGCAAAAATACAAAATCATGAAAAGTCATAAAATTCATGAAGAAAAATCTTATTTATGCTTGTTTTACACTATTATATATCAGTCACTTTGGAAAAATGTGGAATGAACTCATTTGCAATGGTTTTCAGTGTAAAAGGTCAAAGGTCAGTTTAAGTGCAAAAAGGTCAAATTGTCTGATTTATGTATTTAGGGGATACTATGAGCTATTTTGGACAATTTTTGTGTTATTTTAGTTACTTTTCATGCAAAATCTATTGGAAAACAGTTGGGTTATATGTGTAAACATTGAAATCACCATGGAAACTGAGTCAACAAGAACAAATGTACCAATTGTTCCATGTGAATGGATTTCAATTTGTCTTATATTTGGCAGTGTGTGCTATCCTAAAAGCCTAAACATGGCAAAACAGTGTGCATATTGCAGCAATTCATATTTTGCAACCAATATTCATCAACTTTAGCTATATGAATCTGCATAAAATTCAAATTTTAGTGTACCCTAAAACTAATGACATCATATTTTGCAATTATGATGTCATTAAAACATTTGGAGGTGTTTGAATAATGGAATTCAAGAATTATCTCCCATTATCTCTATTATGCAGTATGAAATTTCTTGATTTTTAACTGGAAACAAGTGAATTTCAATAGAAATTGATACAAAAATTCAAAATTTCATGGACTATTCCACAGTTATTGGCATTATTTGCAAATCTTAATTGATTAAATTCAGCTTGTGCTGTACTTTTACTTGTTTTGATATTCATTCCTTTTGATTTGGCAAAATTGGCAACAATTTGGCAAAAACTAGAGTTTGAATGTAAAATTTTGATATGCACATTCAGCATAAGACAACTATGAATGTAATTTCTGTTTATTATTTGGTTTAAAGTCATTTGGAAAAAGCATTCAAACTCCAATGAGTTTGATCAATTTTGCCAAAATTGCCAAAATCAGTCTAAATGATTGTAAAATGACCATATTATGGAATGCTACCCTATCAGTTGAATGAAGCCTATTTTGGCAAAATTTGCAAACACCAGCACCATGTTATATATCATTTAATTCAGAATATTGTCTTCTTTCAGAATATGAAGTGAAATAAGTAAAATTCTGAGTTTTGAAATTTATCCTGAGCCTTATAAGCAAAAATACAAAATCATGAAAAGTCATAAAATTCATGAAGAAAAATCTTATTTATGCTTGTTTTACACTATTATATATCAGTCACTTTGGAAAAATGTGGAATGAACTCATTTGCAATGGTTTTCAGTGTAAAAGGTCAAAGGTCAGTTTAAGTGCAAAAAGGTCAAATTGTCTGATTTATGTATTTAGGGGATACTATGAGCTATTTTGGACAATTTTTGTGTTATTTTAGTTACTTTTCATGCAAAATCTATTGGAAAACAGTTGGGTTATATGTGTAAACATTGAAATCACCATGGAAACTGAGTCAACAAGAACAAATGTACCAATTGTTCCATGTGAATGGATTTCAATTTGTCTTATATTTGGCAGTGTGTGCTATCCTAAAAGCCTAAACATGGCAAAACAGTGTGCATATTGCAGCAATTCATATTTTGCAACCAATATTCATCAACTTTAGCTATATGAATCTGCATAAAATTCAAATTTTAGTGTACCCTAAAACTAATGACATCATATTTTGCAATTATGATGTCATTAAAACATTTGGAGGTGTTTGAATAATGGAATTCAAGAATTATCTCCCATTATCTCTATTATGCAGTATGAAATTTCTTGATTTTTAACTGGAAACAAGTGAATTTCAATAGAAATTGATACAAAAATTCAAAATTTCATGGACTATTCCACAGTTATTGGCATTATTTGCAAATCTTAATTGATTAAATTCAGCTTGTGCTGTACTTTTACTTGTTTTGATATTCATTCCTTTTGATTTGGCAAAATTGGCAACAATTTGGCAAAAACTAGAGTTTGAATGTAAAATTTTGATATGCACATTCAGCATAAGACAACTATGAATGTAATTCTGTTTATTATTTGGTTTAAAGTCATTTGGAAAAAGCATTCAAACTCCAATGAGTTTGATCAATTTTGCCAAAATTGCCAAAATCAGTCTAAATGATTGTAAAATGACCATATTATGGAATGCTACCCTATCAGTTGAATGAAGCCTATTTTGGCAAAATTTGCAAACACCAGCACCATGTTATATATCATTTAATTCAGAATATTGTCTTCTTTCAGAATATGAAGTGAAATAAGTAAAATTCTGAGTTTTGAAATTTATCCTGAGCCTTATGGTATAAGACCTCAGTCGTGATAAGGCCAGATGTGGGACGGTCAAAAGTAGTGCATAAAACAAACCCAGATGCCTTCCTTAGACCATGCTCATTTAAATTTGTTAATAGGTAGTAGTTTGCAATATTGCCATGGTGAGAGGTTCTTAGGTTTGCAAAAATTTAAACCTGAATTGATTGACTATAGCACTATATTTCCGGCATAAGGACTTCCGCCGCACCATACACTTCCTATGGCAAGACCACATTTTGGGTGTAAACATTGCCATGTGCTTTTAGCATGGTTGGCACATTTCCCAAATTTCTGAAAAAATGAATCCAACAAGACCCTGGTTTTCCTTCACAAAGAAAAAGTGGAATATTTAAGGATTCAGGGAAAATGTGTGCCATTGTATGTAGTTCGAGGTTTGTTTACCATCTGATTCTATGAATATGGCCTATTTGGGGGTAATATTTTGCAATTTTTTGTGTGGTTGCCATGGAAACAAAATGTTTTCCAAAATTGTGAAAATTTGCACTTGGGTCATAAATACAGTATAGAAATATTGTTTTAATTCTCCTGAATTGAAAAAGTATCAACATTCATTTGTTTCAGCAAAATTATTGAAATATGGGTGCATAACACTAAATGTGTTAAGTCCAAAATTGGCTAATTTTGAGTGTCAAGTCACAACTGAGGTCTGTAACCATAAGCAAAAATACAAAATCATGAAAAGTCATAAAATTCATGAAGAAAAATCTTATTTATGCTTGTTTTACACTATTATATATCAGTCACTTTGGAAAAATGTGGAATGAACTCATTTGCAATGGTTTTCAGTGTAAAAGGTCAAAGGTCAGTTTAAGTGCAAAAAGGTCAAATTGTCTGATTTATGTATTTAGGGGATACTATGAGCTATTTTGGACAATTTTTGTGTTATTTTAGTTACTTTTCATGCAAAATCTATTGGAAAACAGTTGGGTTATATGTGTAAACATTGAAATCACCATGGAAACTGAGTCAACAAGAACAAATGTACCAATTGTTCCATGTGAATGGATTTCAATTTGTCTTATATTTGGCAGTGTGTGCTATCCTAAAAGCCTAAACATGGCAAAACAGTGTGCATATTGCAGCAATTCATATTTTGCAACCAATATTCATCAACTTTAGCTATATGAATCTGCATAAAATTCAAATTTTAGTGTACCCTAAAACTAATGACATCATATTTTGCAATTATGATGTCATTAAAACATTTGGAGGTGTTTGAATAATGGAATTCAAGAATTATCTCCCATTATCTCTATTATGCAGTATGAAATTTCTTGATTTTTAACTGGAAACAAGTGAATTTCAATAGAAATTGATACAAAAATTCAAAATTTCATGGACTATTCCACAGTTATTGGCATTATTTGCAAATCTTAATTGATTAAATTCAGCTTGTGCTGTACTTTTACTTGTTTTGATATTCATTCCTTTTGATTTGGCAAAATTGGCAACAATTTGGCAAAAACTAGAGTTTGAATGTAAAATTTTGATATGCACATTCAGCATAAGACAACTATGAATGTAATTCTCTGTTTATTATTTGGTTTAAAGTCATTTGGAAAAAGCATTCAAACTCCAATGAGTTTGATCAATTTTGCCAAAATTGCCAAAATCAGTCTAAATGATTGTAAAATGACCATATTATGGAATGCTACCCTATCAGTTGAATGAAGCCTATTTTGGCAAAATTTGCAAACACCAGCACCATGTTATATATCATTTAATTCAGAATATTGTCTTCTTTCAGAATATGAAGTGAAATAAGTAAAATTCTGAGTTTTGAAATTTATCCTGAGCCTTATGGTATAAGACCTCAGTCGTGATAAGGCCAGATGTGGGACGGTCAAAAGTAGTGCATAAAACAAACCCAGATGCCCTTCCTTAGACCATGCTCATTTAAATTTGTTAATAGGTAGTAGTTTGCAATATTGCCATGGTGAGAGGTTCTTAGGTTTGCAAAAATTTAAACCTGAATTGATTGACTATAGCACTATATTTCCGGCATAAGGACTTCCGCCGCACCATACACTTCCTATGGCAAGACCACATTTTGGGTGTAAACATTGCCATGTGCTTTTAGCATGGTTGGCACATTTCCCAAATTTCTGAAAAAATGAATCCAACAAGACCCTGGTTTTCCTTCACAAAGAAAAAGTGGAATATTTAAGGATTCAGGGAAAATGTGTGCCATTGTATGTAGTTCGAGGTTTGTTTACCATCTGATTCTATGAATATGGCCTATTTGGGGGTAATATTTTGCAATTTTTTGTGTGGTTGCCATGGAAACAAAATGTTTTCCAAAATTGTGAAAATTTGCACTTGGGTCATAAATACAGTATAGAAATATTGTTTTAATTCTCCTGAATTGAAAAAGTATCAACATTCATTTTGTTTCAGCAAAATTATTGAAATATGGGTGCATAACACTAAATGTGTTAAGTCCAAAATTGGCTAATTTTGAGTGTCAAGTCACAACTGAGGTCTGTAACCATAAGCAAAAATACAAAATCATGAAAAGTCATAAAATTCATGAAGAAAAATCTTATTTATGCTTGTTTTACACTATTATATATCAGTCACTTTGGAAAAATGTGGAATGAACTCATTTGCAATGGTTTTCAGTGTAAAAGGTCAAAGGTCAGTTTAAGTGCAAAAAGGTCAAATTGTCTGATTTATGTATTTAGGGGATACTATGAGCTATTTTGGACAATTTTTGTGTTATTTTAGTTACTTTTCATGCAAAATCTATTGGAAAACAGTTGGGTTATATGTGTAAACATTGAAATCACCATGGAAACTGAGTCAACAAGAACAAATGTACCAATTGTTCCATGTGAATGGATTTCAATTTGTCTTATATTTGGCAGTGTGTGCTATCCTAAAAGCCTAAACATGGCAAAACAGTGTGCATATTGCAGCAATTCATATTTTGCAACCAATATTCATCAACTTTAGCTATATGAATCTGCATAAAATTCAAATTTTAGTGTACCCTAAAACTAATGACATCATATTTTGCAATTATGATGTCATTAAAACATTTGGAGGTGTTTGAATAATGGAATTCAAGAATTATCTCCCATTATCTCTATTATGCAGTATGAAATTTCTTGATTTTTAACTGGAAACAAGTGAATTTCAATAGAAATTGATACAAAAATTCAAAATTTCATGGACTATTCCACAGTTATTGGCATTATTTGCAAATCTTAATTGATTAAATTCAGCTTGTGCTGTACTTTTACTTGTTTTGATATTCATTCCTTTTGATTTGGCAAAATTGGCAACAATTTGGCAAAAACTAGAGTTTGAATGTAAAATTTTGATATGCACATTCAGCATAAGACAACTATGAATGTAATTCTCTGTTTATTATTTGGTTTAAAGTCATTTGGAAAAAGCATTCAAACTCCAATGAGTTTGATCAATTTTGCCAAAATTGCCAAAATCAGTCTAAATGATTGTAAAATGACCATATTATGGAATGCTACCCTATCAGTTGAATGAAGCCTATTTTGGCAAAATTTGCAAACACCAGCACCATGTTATATATCATTTAATTCAGAATATTGTCTTCTTTCAGAATATGAAGTGAAATAAGTAAAATTCTGAGTTTTGAAATTTATCCTGAGCCTTATGGTATAAGACCTCAGTCGTGATAAGGCCAGATGTGGGACGGTCAAAAGTAGTGCATAAAACAAACCCAGATGCCCTTCCTTAGACCATGCTCATTTAAATTTGTTAATAGGTAGTAGTTTGCAATATTGCCATGGTGAGAGGTTCTTAGGTTTGCAAAAATTTAAACCTGAATTGATTGACTATAGCACTATATTTCCGGCATAAGGACTTCCGCCGCACCATACACTTCCTATGGCAAGACCACATTTTGGGTGTAAACATTGCCATGTGCTTTTAGCATGGTTGGCACATTTCCCAAATTTCTGAAAAAATGAATCCAACAAGACCCTGGTTTTCCTTCACAAAGAAAAAGTGGAATATTTAAGGATTCAGGGAAAATGTGTGCCATTGTATGTAGTTCGAGGTTTGTTTACCATCTGATTCTATGAATATGGCCTATTTGGGGGTAATATTTTGCAATTTTTTGTGTGGTTGCCATGGAAACAAAATGTTTTCCAAAATTGTGAAAATTTGCACTTGGGTCATAAATACAGTATAGAAATATTGTTTTAATTCTCCTGAATTGAAAAAGTATCAACATTCATTTGTTTCAGCAAAATTATTGAAATATGGGTGCATAACACTAAATGTGTTAAGTCCAAAATTGGCTAATTTTGAGTGTCAAGTCACAACTGAGGTCTGTAACCATAAGCAAAAATACAAAATCATGAAAAGTCATAAAATTCATGAAGAAAAATCTTATTTATGCTTGTTTTACACTATTATATATCAGTCACTTTGGAAAAATGTGGAATGAACTCATTTGCAATGGTTTTCAGTGTAAAAGGTCAAAGGTCAGTTTAAGTGCAAAAAGGTCAAATTGTCTGATTTATGTATTTAGGGGATACTATGAGCTATTTTGGACAATTTTTGTTATTTTAGTTACTTTTCATGCAAAATCTATTGGAAAACAGTTGGGTTATATGTGTAAACATTGAAATCACCATGGAAACTGAGTCAACAAGAACAAATGTACCAATTGTTCCATGTGAATGGATTTCAATTTGTCTTATATTTGGCAGTGTGTGCTATCCTAAAAGCCTAAACATGGCAAAACAGTGTGCATATTGCAGCAATTCATATTTTGCAACCAATATTCATCAACTTTAGCTATATGAATCTGCATAAAATTCAAATTTTAGTGTACCCTAAAACTAATGACATCATATTTTGCAATTATGATGTCATTAAAACATTTGGAGGTGTTTGAATAATGGAATTCAAGAATTATCTCCCATTATCTCTATTATGCAGTATGAAATTTCTTGATTTTTAACTGGAAACAAGTGAATTTCAATAGAAATTGATACAAAAATTCAAAATTTCATGGACTATTCCACAGTTATTGGCATTATTTGCAAATCTTAATTGATTAAATTCAGCTTGTGCTGTACTTTTACTTGTTTTGATATTCATTCCTTTTGATTTGGCAAAATTGGCAACAATTTGGCAAAAACTAGAGTTTGAATGTAAAATTTTGATATGCACATTCAGCATAAGACAACTATGAATGTAATTCTCTGTTTATTATTTGGTTTAAAGTCATTTGGAAAAAGCATTCAAACTCCAATGAGTTTGATCAATTTTGCCAAAATTGCCAAAATCAGTCTAAATGATTGTAAAATGACCATATTATGGAATGCTACCCTATCAGTTGAATGAAGCCTATTTTGGCAAAATTTGCAAACACCAGCACCATGTTATATATCATTTAATTCAGAATATTGTCTTCTTTCAGAATATGAAGTGAAATAAGTAAAATTCTGAGTTTTGAAATTTATCCTGAGCCTTATGGTATAAGACCTCAGTCGTGATAAGGCCAGATGTGGGACGGTCAAAAGTAGTGCATAAAACAAACCCAGATGCCCTTCCTTAGACCATGCTCATTTAAATTTGTTAATAGGTAGTAGTTTGCAATATTGCCATGGTGAGAGGTTCTTAGGTTTGCAAAAATTTAAACCTGAATTGATTGACTATAGCACTATATTTCCGGCATAAGGACTTCCGCCGCACCATACACTTCCTATGGCAAGACCACATTTTGGGTGTAAACATTGCCATGTGCTTTTAGCATGGTTGGCACATTTCCCAAATTTCTGAAAAAATGAATCCAACAAGACCCTGGTTTTCCTTCACAAAGAAAAAGTGGAATATTTAAGGATTCAGGGAAAATGTGTGCCATTGTATGTAGTTCGAGGTTTGTTTACCATCTGATTCTATGAATATGGCCTATTTGGGGGTAATATTTTGCAATTTTTTGTGTGGTTGCCATGGAAACAAAATGTTTTCCAAAATTGTGAAAATTTGCACTTGGGTCATAAATACAGTATAGAAATATTGTTTTAATTCTCCTGAATTGAAAAAGTATCAACATTCATTTGTTTCAGCAAAATTATTGAAATATGGGTGCATAACACTAAATGTGTTAAGTCCAAAATTGGCTAATTTTGAGTGTCAAGTCACAACTGAGGTCTGTAACCATAAGCAAAAATACAAAATCATGAAAAGTCATAAAATTCATGAAGAAAAATCTTATTTATGCTTGTTTTACACTATTATATATCAGTCACTTTGGAAAAATGTGGAATGAACTCATTTGCAATGGTTTTCAGTGTAAAAGGTCAAAGGTCAGTTTAAGTGCAAAAAGGTCAAATTGTCTGATTTATGTATTTAGGGGATACTATGAGCTATTTTGGACAATTTTTTGTTATTTTAGTTACTTTTCATGCAAAATCTATTGGAAAACAGTTGGGTTATATGTGTAAACATTGAAATCACCATGGAAACTGAGTCAACAAGAACAAATGTACCAATTGTTCCATGTGAATGGATTTCAATTTGTCTTATATTTGGCAGTGTGTGCTATCCTAAAAGCCTAAACATGGCAAAACAGTGTGCATATTGCAGCAATTCATTTTGCAACCAATATTCATCAACTTTAGCTATATGAATCTGCATAAAATTCAAATTTTAGTGTACCCTAAAACTAATGACATCATATTTTGCAATTATGATGTCATTAAAACATTTGGAGGTGTTTGAATAATGGAATTCAAGAATTATCTCCCATTATCTCTATTATGCAGTATGAAATTTCTTGATTTTTAACTGGAAACAAGTGAATTTCAATAGAAATTGATACAAAAATTCAAAATTTCATGGACTATTCCACAGTTATTGGCATTATTTGCAAATCTTAATTGATTAAATTCAGCTTGTGCTGTACTTTTACTTGTTTTGATATTCATTCCTTTTGATTTGGCAAAATTGGCAACAATTTGGCAAAAACTAGAGTTTGAATGTAAAATTTTGATATGCACATTCAGCATAAGACAACTATGAATGTAATTCTCTGTTTATTATTTGGTTTAAAGTCATTTGGAAAAAGCATTCAAACTCCAATGAGTTTGATCAATTTTGCCAAAATTGCCAAAATCAGTCTAAATGATTGTAAAATGACCATATTATGGAATGCTACCCTATCAGTTGAATGAAGCCTATTTTGGCAAAATTTGCAAACACCAGCACCATGTTATATATCATTTAATTCAGAATATTGTCTTCTTTCAGAATATGAAGTGAAATAAGTAAAATTCTGAGTTTTGAAATTTATCCTGAGCCTTATGGTATAAGACCTCAGTCGTGATAAGGCCAGATGTGGGACGGTCAAAAGTAGTGCATAAAACAAACCCAGATGCCCTTCCTTAGACCATGCTCATTTAAATTTGTTAATAGGTAGTAGTTTGCAATATTGCCATGGTGAGAGGTTCTTAGGTTTGCAAAAATTTAAACCTGAATTGATTGACTATAGCACTATATTTCCGGCATAAGGACTTCCGCCGCACCATACACTTCCTATGGCAAGACCACATTTTGGGTGTAAACATTGCCATGTGCTTTTAGCATGGTTGGCACATTTCCCAAATTTCTGAAAAAATGAATCCAACAAGACCCTGGTTTTCCTTCACAAAGAAAAAGTGGAATATTTAAGGATTCAGGGAAAATGTGTGCCATTGTATGTAGTTCGAGGTTTGTTTACCATCTGATTCTATGAATATGGCCTATTTGGGGGTAATATTTTGCAATTTTTTGTGTGGTTGCCATGGAAACAAAATGTTTTCCAAAATTGTGAAAATTTGCACTTGGGTCATAAATACAGTATAGAAATATTGTTTTAATTCTCCTGAATTGAAAAAGTATCAACATTCATTTGTTTCAGCAAAATTATTGAAATATGGGTGCATAACACTAAATGTGTTAAGTCCAAAATTGGCTAATTTTGAGTGTCAAGTCACAACTGAGGTCTGTAACCATAAGCAAAAATACAAAATCATGAAAAGTCATAAAATTCATGAAGAAAAATCTTATTTATGCTTGTTTTACACTATTATATATCAGTCACTTTGGAAAAATGTGGAATGAACTCATTTGCAATGGTTTTCAGTGTAAAAGGTCAAAGGTCAGTTTAAGTGCAAAAAGGTCAAATTGTCTGATTTATGTATTTAGGGGATACTATGAGCTATTTTGGACAATTTTTGTGTTATTTTAGTTACTTTTCATGCAAAATCTATTGGAAAACAGTTGGGTTATATGTGTAAACATTGAAATCACCATGGAAACTGAGTCAACAAGAACAAATGTACCAATTGTTCCATGTGAATGGATTTCAATTTGTCTTATATTTGGCAGTGTGTGCTATCCTAAAAGCCTAAACATGGCAAAACAGTGTGCATATTGCAGCAATTCATATTTTGCAACCAATATTCATCAACTTTAGCTATATGAATCTGCATAAAATTCAAATTTTAGTGTACCCTAAAACTAATGACATCATATTTTGCAATTATGATGTCATTAAAACATTTGGAGGTGTTTGAATAATGGAATTCAAGAATTATCTCCCATTATCTCTATTATGCAGTATGAAATTTCTTGATTTTTAACTGGAAACAAGTGAATTTCAATAGAAATTGATACAAAAATTCAAAATTTCATGGACTATTCCACAGTTATTGGCATTATTTGCAAATCTTAATTGATTAAATTCAGCTTGTGCTGTACTTTTACTTGTTTTGATATTCATTCCTTTTGATTTGGCAAAATTGGCAACAATTTGGCAAAAACTAGAGTTTGAATGTAAAATTTTGATATGCACATTCAGCATAAGACAACTATGAATGTAATTCTGTTTATTATTTGGTTTAAAGTCATTTGGAAAAAGCATTCAAACTCCAATGAGTTTGATCAATTTTGCCAAAATTGCCAAAATCAGTCTAAATGATTGTAAAATGACCATATTATGGAATGCTACCCTATCAGTTGAATGAAGCCTATTTTGGCAAAATTTGCAAACACCAGCACCATGTTATATATCATTTAATTCAGAATATTGTCTTCTTTCAGAATATGAAGTGAAATAAGTAAAATTCTGAGTTTTGAAATTTAGCCTGAGCCTTATGGTATGAGACCTCAGTCGTGATAAGGCCAGATGTGGGACGGTCAAAAGTAGTGCATAAAACAAACCCAGATGCCTTTCCTTAGACCATGCTCATTTAAATTTGTTAATAGGTAGTAGTTTGCAATATTGCCATGGTGAGAGGTTCTTAGGTTTGCAAAAATTTAAACCTGAATTGATTGACTATAGCACTATATTTCCGGCATAAGGACTTCCGCCGCACCATACACTTCCTATGGCAAGACCACATTTTGGGTGTAAACATTGCCATGTGCTTTTAGCATGGTTGGCACATTTCCCAAATTTCTGAAAAAATGAATCCAACAAGACCCTGGTTTTCCTTCACAAAGAAAAAGTGGAATATTTAAGGATTCAGGGAAAATGTGTGCCATTGTATGTAGTTCGAGGTTTGTTTACCATCTGATTCTATGAATATGGCCTATTTGGGGGTAATATTTTGCAATTTTTTGTGTGGTTGCCATGGAAACAAAATGTTTTCCAAAATTGTGAAAATTTGCACTTGGGTCATAAATACAGTATAGAAATATTGTTTTAATTCTCCTGAATTGAAAAAGTATCAACATTCATTTGTTTCAGCAAAATTATTGAAATATGGGTGCATAACACTAAATGTGTTAAGTCCAAAATTGGCTAATTTTGAGTGTCAAGTCACAACTGAGGTCTGTAACCATAAGCAAAAATACAAAATCATGAAAAGTCATAAAATTCATGAAGAAAAATCTTATTTATGCTTGTTTTACACTATTATATATCAGTCACTTTGGAAAAATGTGGAATGAACTCATTTGCAATGGTTTTCAGTGTAAAAGGTCAAAGGTCAGTTTAAGTGCAAAAAGGTCAAATTGTCTGATTTATGTATTTAGGGGATACTATGAGCTATTTTGGACAATTTTTATGTTATTTTAGTTACTTTTCATGCAAAATCTATTGGAAAACAGTTGGGTTATATGTGTAAACATTGAAATCACCATGGAAACTGAGTCAACAAGAACAAATGTACCAATTGTTCCATGTGAATGGATTTCAATTTGTCTTATATTTGGCAGTGTGTGCTATCCTAAAAGCCTAAACATGGCAAAACAGTGTGCATATTGCAGCAATTCATATTTTGCAACCAATATTCATCAACTTTAGCTATATGAATCTGCATAAAATTCAAATTTTAGTGTACCCTAAAACTAATGACATCATATTTTGCAATTATGATGTCATTAAAACATTTGGAGGTGTTTGAATAATGGAATTCAAGAATTATCTCCCATTATCTCTATTATGCAGTATGAAATTTCTTGATTTTTAACTGGAAACAAGTGAATTTCAATAAATTGATACAAAAATTCAAAATTTCATGGACTATTCCACAGTTATTGGCATTATTTGCAAATCTTAATTGATTAAATTCAGCTTGTGCTGTACTTTTACTTGTTTTGATATTCATTCCTTTTGATTTGGCAAAATTGGCAACAATTTGGCAAAAACTAGAGTTTGAATGTAAAATTTTGATATGCACATTCAGCATAAGACAACTATGAATAATTATCTGTTTATTATTTGGTTTAAAGTCATTTGGAAAAAGCATTCAAACTCCAATGAGTTTGATCAATTTTGCCAAAATTGCCAAAATCAGTCTAAATGATTGTAAAATGACCATATTATGGAATGCTACCCTATCAGTTGAATGAAGCCTATTTTGGCAAAATTTGCAAACACCAGCACCATGTTATATATCATTTAATTCAGAATATTGTCTTCTTTCAGAATATGAAGTGAAATAAGTAAAATTCTGAGTTTTGAAATTTAGCCTGAGCCTAAGCAAAAATACAAAATCATGAAAAGTCATAAAATTCATGAAGAAAATCTTATTTATGCTTGTTTTACACTATTATATATCAGTCACTTTGGAAAAATGTGGAATGAACTCATTTGCAATGGTTTTCAGTGTAAAAGGTCAAAGGTCAGTTTAAGTGCAAAAAGGTCAAATTGTCTGATTTATGTATTTAGGGGATACTATGAGCTATTTTGGACAATTTTTATGTTATTTTAGTTACTTTTCATGCAAAATCTATTGGAAAACAGTTGGGTTATATGTGTAAACATTGAAATCACCATGGAAACTGAGTCAACAAGAACAAATGTACCAATTGTTCCATGTGAATGGATTTCAATTTGTCTTATATTTGGCAGTGTGTGCTATCCTAAAAGCCTAAACATGGCAAAACAGTGTGCATATTGCAGCAATTCATATTTTGCAACCAATATTCATCAACTTTAGCTATATGAATCTGCATAAAATTCAAATTTTAGTGTACCCTAAAACTAATGACATCATATTTTGCAATTATGATGTCATTAAAACATTTGGAGGTGTTTGAATAATGGAATTCAAGAATTATCTCCCATTTATCTCTATTATGCAGTATGAAAATTTCTTGATTTTTAACTGGAAACAAGTGAATTTCAATAGAAATTGATACAAAAATTCAAAATTTCAGGACTATTCCACAGTTATTGGCATTATTTGCAAATCTTAATTGATTAAATTCAGCTTGTGCTGTACTTTTACTTGTTTTGATATTCATTCCTTTTGATTTGGCAAAATTGGCAACAATTTGGCAAAAACTAGAGTTTGAATGTAAAATTTTGATATGCACATTCGCAGATAACAACTATGAATGAAATTTTCTGTTTATTATTTGGTTTAAAGTCATTTGGAAAAAGCATTCAAACTCCAATGAGTTTGATCAATTTTGCCAAAATTGCCAAAATCAGTCTAAATGATTGTAAAATGACCATATTATGGAATGCTACACTATCAGTTGAATGAAGCCTATTTGGCAAAATTTGCAAACACCAGCACCATGTTATATATCATTTAACTCAGAATATTGTCTTCTCTCAGAATATGAAGTGAAATAAGTAAAATTCTGAGTTTTGAAATTTAGCCTGAGCCTTATGGTATGAGACCTCAGTCGTGATAAGGCCAGATGTGGGACGGTCAAAAGTAGTGCATAAAACAAACCCAGATGCCTTTCCTTAGACCATGCTCATTTAAATTTGTTAATAGGAGTAGTAGTTTGCAATATTGCCATGTGAGAGGTTCTTAGGTTTGCAAAAATTTAAACCTGATTTGATTGACTATAGCACTATATTTCCGGCATAAGGACTTCCGCCGCACCATACACTTCCTATGGCAAGACCACATTTTGGGTGTAAACATTGCCATGTGCTTTTAGCATGGTTGGCACATTTCCCAAATTTCTGAAAAATGAACCAACAAGACCCTGGTTTTCCTTCACAAAGAAAAAGTGGAATATTTAAGGATTCAGGGAAAATGTGTGCCATTGTATGTAGTTCGAGGTTTGTTTACCATCTGATTCTATGAATATGGCCTATTGGGGGTAATATTTTGCAATTTTTTTGTGTGGTTGCCATGGAAACAAAATGTTTTCCAAAATTGTGAAAATTGCACTTGGGTCATAAATACAGTATAGAAATATTGTTTTAATTCTCCTGAATTGAAAAAGTATCAACATTCATGTTGTTTCAGCAAAATTATTGAAATATGGGTGCATAACACTAAATGTGTTAAGTCCAAAAATGGCTAATTTTGAGTGTCAAGTCACAACTGAGGTCTGTAACCATAAGCAAAAATACAAAATCATGAAAAGTCATAAAATTCATGAAGAAAAATCTTATTTATGCTTGTTTTACACTATTTATATATCAGTCACTTTGGAAAAATGTGGAATGAACTCATTTGCAATGGTTTTCAGTGTAAAAGGTCAAAGGTCAGTTTAAGTGCAAAAAGGTCAAATTGTCTGATTTATGTATTTAGGGGATACTATGAGCTATTTTGACATTTATGTTATTTTTAGTTACTTTTCATGCAAAATCTATTGGAAAACAGTTGGGTTATATGTGTAAACATTGAAATCACCATGGAAACTGAGTCAACAAGAACAAATGTACCAATTGTTCCATGTGAATGGATTTCAATTTGTCTATATTTGGCAGTGTGTGCTATCCTAAAAGCCTAAACATGGCAAAACAGTGTGCATATGCAGCAATTCATATTTTGCAACCATTATTCATCAACTTTAGCTAAATGAATCTGCATAAAATTCAAATTTTAGTGTACCCTAAAACTAATGACATCATATTTTGCAATTATGATTTTAAAACATTTGGAGGTGTTTGAATAATGGAATTCAAGAATTATCTCCATTATCTCTATTATGCAGTATGAAATTTCTTGATTTTTAACTGGAAACAAGTGAATTTCAATAGAAATTGATACAAAAATTCAAAATTTCATGGACTATTCACAGTTATTGGCATTATTTGCAAATCTTAATTGATTAAATTCAGCTTGTGCTGTACTTTTACTTGTTTTGATATTCATTCCTTTTGATTTGGCAAAATTGGCAACAATTTGGCAAAAACTAGAGTTTGAATGTAAAATTTTGATATGCACATTCAGCATAAGACAACTATGAATGAAATTTTCTGTTTATTATTTGGTTTTAAAGTCATTTGGAAAAAGCATTCAAACTCCAATGAGTTTGATCAATTTTGCCAAAATTGCCAAAATCAGTCTAAATGATTGTAAAATGACCAATTATGGAATGCTACCCTATCAGTTGAATGAAGCCTATTTTGGCAAAATTTGCAAACACCAGCACCATGTTAATATCATTTAACTCAGAATATTGTCTTCTCTCAGAATATGAAGTGAAATAAGTAAAATTCTGAGTTTTGAAATTTAGCCTGAGCCTTATGGTATGAGACCTCAGTCGTGATAAGGCCAGATGTGGGACGGTCAAAAGTAGTGCATAAAACAAACCCAGATGCCTTTCCTTAGACCATGCTCATTAAATGTGTTAATAGGAAGTAGTTTGCAATATTGCCATGGTGAGAGGTTCTTAGGTTTGCAAAAATTTAAACCTGATTTGATTGACTATAGCACTATATTTCCGGCATAAGGACTTCCGCCGCACCATACACTTCCTATGGCAAGACCACATTTTGGGTGTAACATTGCCATGTGCTTTTAGCATGGTTGGCACATTTCCCAAATTTCTGAAAAAATGAATCCAACAAGACCCTGGTTTTCCTTCACAAAGAAAAAGTGGAATATTAAGGATTCAGGGAAAATGTGTGCCATTGTATGTAGTCGAGGTTTGTTTACCATGATTCTATGAATATGGCCTATTTGGGGGTAATATTTTGCAATTTTTTTGTGTGGTTGCCATGGAAACAAAAATGTTTTCCAAAATTGTGAAAATTTGCACTTGGGTCATAAATACAGTATAGAAATATTGTTTTAATTCTCCTGAATTGAAAAAGTATCAACATTCATGTTGTTTCAGCAAAATTATTGAAATATGGGTGCATAACACTAAATGTGTTAAGTCCAAATGGCTAATTTGAGTGTCAAGTCACAACTGAGGTCTGTAACCATAAGCAAAAATACAAAATCATGAAAGTCATAAAAATTCATGAAGAAAAATTTATTTATGCTTGTTTTACACTATTATATATCAGTCACTTGGAAAAATGTGGAATGAACTCATTTGCAATGGTTTTCAGTGTAAAAGGTCAAGGTCAGTTTAAGTGCAAAAAGGTCAAATTGTCTTGATTTATGTATTTAGGGGATACTATGAGCTATTTTGGACAATTTTTATGTTATTTTAGTTACTTTTCAGCAAAATCTATTGGAAAACAGTTGGTTAATTGTGTAAACATTGAAATCACCATGGAACTGAGTCAACAAGAACAAATGTACAATTGTTCCATGTGAATGGATTTCATTTGTCTTATATTTGGCAGTGTGTGCTATCCTAAAAGCCTAAACATGGCAAAACAGTGTGCATATGCAGCAATTCATATTTGCAACCATTATTCATCAACTTTAGCTAAATGAATCTGCATAAAATTCAAATTTTAGTGTACCCTAAAAACTAATGACATCATATTTGCAATTAGATGTCATTAAAACATTTGGAGGTGTTTGAATAATGGAATTCAAGAATTATCTCCCATTATCTCTATTATGCAGTATGAATTTCTTGATTTTAACTGGAAACAAGTGAATTTCAATAGAAATTGATACAAAAAATTCAAAATTCATGGACTATTCCACAGTTATTGGCATTATTTGCAATCTTAATTGATTAAATTCAGCTTGTGCTGTACTTTTACTTGTTTTGATATTCATTCCTTTTGATTTGGCAAATTGGCAACAATTTGGCAAAAACTAGAGTTTGAATGTAAAATTTGATATGCACATTCAGCATAAGACAACTATGAATGAAATTTTCTGTTTATATTTGGTTTAAAGTCATTTGGAAAAAGCATTCAAACTCCAATGAGTTTGATCAATTTTGCCAAAATGCCAAAATCAGTCTAAAGATTGTAAAATGACCATATTATGGAATGCTACCTATCAGTGAATGAAGCCTATTTTGGCAAAATGGCAAAACACCAGCACCATGTTATATATCATTTAACTCAGAATATTGTCTTCTCTCAGAATATGAAGTGAAATAAGTAAATTCTGAGTTTTGAAATTTAGCTGAGCCTTATGGTATGAGACCTCAGTCGTGATAAGGCCAGATGTGGGACGGTCAAAAGTAGTGCATAAACAAACCCAGATGCCTTTCCTTAGACCATGCTCATTTAAATTTGTTAATAGGAAGTAGTTTGCAATATTGCCATGGTGAGAGGTTCTTAGGTTTGCAAAAATTTAAACCTGATTTGATTGACTATAGCACTATATTTCCGGCATAAGGACTTCCGCCGCACCATACACTTCCTATGGCAAGACCACATTTTGGGTGTAAACATTGCCATGTGCTTTTAGCATGGTTGGCACATTTCCCAAATTTCTGAAAAAATGAATCCAACAAGACCCTGGTTTTCCTTCACAAAGAAAAAGTGGAATATTTAAGGATTCAGGGAAAATGTGTGCCATTGTATGTAGTTCGAGGTTTGTTTACCATCTGATTCTATGAATATGGCCTATTTGGGGGTAATATTTTGCAATTTTTTTTGTGTGGTTGCCATGGAAACAAAATGTTTTCCAAAATTGTGAAAATTTGCACTTGGGTCATAAATACAGTATAGAAATATTGTTTTAATTCTCCTGAATTGAAAAAGTATCAACATTCATGTTGTTTCAGCAAAATTATTGAAATATGGGTGCATAACACTAAATGTGTTAAGTCCAAAATTGGCTAATTTTGAGTGTCAAGTCACAACTGAGGTCTGTAACCATAAGCAAAAATACAAAATCATGAAAAGTCATAAAATTCATGAAGAAAAATCTTATTTATGCTTGTTTTACACTATTATATATCAGTCACTTGGAAAAATGTGGAATGAACTCATTTGCAATGGTTTTCAGTGAAAAGGTCAAAGGTCAGTTTAAGTGCAAAAAGGTCAAATTGTCTGATTTATGTATTTAGGGGATACTATGAGCTATTTTGGACAATTTTTATGTTATTTTAGTTACTTTTCATGCAAAATCTATTGGAAAACAGTTGGGTTATATGTGTAAACATTGAAATCACCATGGAAACTGAGTCAACAAGAACAAATGTACCAATTGTTCCATGTGAATGGATTTCAATTTGTCTTATATTGGCAGTGTGTGCTATCCTAAAAGCCTAAACATGGCCAAAACAGTGTGCATATTGCAGCAATTCATATTTTGCAACCATTATTCATCAACTTTAGCTAAATGAATCTGCATAAAATTCAAATTTTAGTGTACCCTAAAACTAATGACATCATATTTTGCAATTATGATGTCATTAAAACATTTGGAGGTGTTTGAATAATGGAATTCAAGAATTATCTCCCATTATCTCTATTATGCAGTATGAAATTTCTTGATTTTTAACTGGAAACAAGTGAATTTCAATAGAAATTGATACAAAAATTCAAAATTTCATGGACTATTCCACAGTTATTGGCATTATTTGCAAATCTTAATTGATTAAATTCAGCTTGTGCTGTACTTTACTTGTTTGATATTCATCCTTTTGATTTGGCAAAATTGGCAACAATTTGGCAAAAACTAGAGTTTGAATGTAAAATTTTGATATGCACATTCAGCATAAGACAACTATGAATGAAATTTTCTGTTTATTATTTGGTTTAAAGTCATTTGGAAAAAGCATTCAAACTCCAATGAGTTTGATCAATTTTGCCAAAATTGCCAAAATCAGTCTAAATGATTGTAAAATGACCATATTATGGAATGCTACCCTATCAGTTGAATGAAGCCTATTTTGGCAAAATTGCAAACACCAGCACCATGTTATATATCATTTAACTCAGAATATTGTCTTCTCTCAGAATATGAAGTGAAATAAGTAAAATTCTGAGTTTTGAAATTTAGCCTGAGCCTTATGGTATGAGACCTCAGTCGTGATAAGGCCAGATGTGGGACGGTCAAAAGTAGTGCATAAAACAAACCCAGATGCCTTTCCTTAGACCATGCTCATTTAAATTTGTTAATAGGTAGTAGTTTGCAATATTGCCATGGTGAGAGGTTCTTAGGTTTGCAAAAATTTAAACCTGATTTGATGACTATAGCACTATATTTCCGGCATAAGGACTTCCGCCGCACCATACACTTCCTATGGCAAGACCACATTTTGGGTGTAAACATTGCCATGTGCTTTTAGCATGGTTGGCACATTTCCCAAATTTCTGAAAAAATGAATCCAACAAGACCCTGGTTTTCCTTCACAAAGAAAAAGTGGAATATTTAAGGATTCAGGGAAAATGTGTGCCATTGTATGTAGTTCGAGGTTTGTTTACCATCTGATTCTATGAATATGGCCTATTTGGGGGTAATATTTTGCAATTTTTTGTGTGGTTGCCATGGAAACAAAATGTTTTCCAAAATTGTGAAAATTTGCACTTGGGTCATAAATACAGTATAGAAATATTGTTTTAATTCTCCTGAATTGAAAAAGTATCAACATTCATGTTGTTTCAGCAAAATTATTGAAATATGGGTGCATAACACTAAATGTGTTAAGTCCAAAATTGGCTAATTTTGAGTGTCAAGTCACAACTGAGGTCTGTAACCTTATAAGGTATGAGACCTCAGTCGTGATAAGGCCAGATGTGGGACGGTCAAAAGTAGTGCATAAAACAAACCCAGATGCCTTTCCTTAGACCATGCTCATTTAAATTTGTTAATAGGTAGTAGTTTGCAATATTGCCATGGTGAGAGGTTCTTAGGTTTGCAAAAATTTAAACCTGATTTGATTGACTATAGCACTATATTTCCGGCATAAGGACTTCCGCCGCACCATACACTTCCTATGGCAAGACCACATTTTGGGTGTAAACATTGCCATGTGCTTTTAGCATGGTTGGCACATTTCCCAAATTCTGAAAAAATGAATCCAACAAGACCCTGGTTTCCTTCACAAAGAAAAAGTGGAATATTTAAGGATTCAGGGAAAATGTGTGCCATTGTATGTAGTTCGAGGTTTGTTTACCATCTGATTCTATGAATATGGCCTATTTGGGGGTAATATTTTGCAATTTTTTGTGTGGTTGCCATGGAAACAAAATGTTTTCCAAAATTGTGAAAATTTGCACTTGGGTCATAAATACAGTATAGAAATATTGTTTTAATTCTCCTGAATTGAAAAAGTATCAACATTCATGTTGTTTCAGCAAAATTATTGAAATATGGGTGCATAACACTAAATGTGTTAAGTCCAAAATTGGCTAATTTTGAGTGTCAAGTCACAACTGAGGTCTGTAACCTTATAAGGTATGAGACCTCAGTCGTGATAAGGCCAGATGTGGGACGGTCAAAAGTAGTGCATAAAACAAACCCAGATGCCTTTCCTTAGACCATGCTCATTTAAATTTGTTAATAGGTAGTAGTTTGCAATATTGCCATGGTGAGAGGTTCTTAGGTTTGCAAAAATTTAAACCTGATTTGATTGACTATAGCACTATATTTCCGGCATAAGGACTTCCGCCGCACCATACACTTCCTATGGCAAGACCACATTTTGGGTGTAAACATTGCCATGTGCTTTTAGCATGGTTGGCACATTTCCCAAATTTCTGAAAAAATGAATCCAACAAGACCCTGGTTTTCCTTCACAAAGAAAAAGTGGAATATTTAAGGATTCAGGGAAAATGTGTGCCATTGTATGTAGTTCGAGGTTTGTTTACCATCTGATTCTATGAATATGGCCTATTTGGGGGTAATATTTTGCAATTTTTTGTGTGGTTGCCATGGAAACAAAATGTTTTCCAAAATTGTGAAAATTTGCACTTGGGTCATAAATACAGTATAGAAATATTGTTTTAATTCTCCTGAATTGAAAAAGTATCAACATTCATGTTGTTTCAGCAAAATTATTGAAATATGGGTGCATAACACTAAATGTGTTAAGTCCAAAATTGGCTAATTTTGAGTGTCAAGTCACAACTGAGGTCTGTAACCTTATAAGGTATGAGACCTCAGTCGTGATAAGGCCAGATGTGGGACGGTCAAAAGTAGTGCATAAAACAAACCCAGATGCCTTTCCTTAGACCATGCTCATTTAAATTTGTTAATAGGTAGTAGTTTGCAATATTGCCATGGTGAGAGGTTCTTAGGTTTGCAAAAATTTAAACCTGATTTGATTGACTATAGCACTATATTTCCGGCATAAGGACTTCCGCCGCACCATACACTTCCTATGGCAAGACCACATTTTGGGTGTAAACATTGCCATGTGCTTTTAGCATGGTTGGCACATTTCCCAAATTTCTGAAAAAATGAATCCAACAAGACCCTGGTTTTCCTTCACAAAGAAAAAGTGGAATATTTAAGGATTCAGGGAAAATGTGTGCCATTGTATGTAGTTCGAGGTTTGTTTACCATCTGATTCTATGAATATGGCCTATTTGGGGGTAATATTTTGCAATTTTTTGTGTGGTTGCCATGGAAACAAAATGTTTTCCAAAATTGTGAAAATTTGCACTTGGGTCATAAATACAGTATAGAAATATTGTTTTAATTCTCCTGAATTGAAAAAGTATCAACATTCATGTTGTTTCAGCAAAATTATTGAAATATGGGTGCATAACACTAAATGTGTTAAGTCCAAAATTGGCTAATTTTGAGTGTCAAGTCACAACTGAGGTCTGTAACCTTATAAGGTATGAGACCTCAGTCGTGATAAGGCCAGATGTGGGACGGTCAAAAGTAGTGCATAAAACAAACCCAGATGCCTTTCCTTAGACCATGCTCATTTAAATTTGTTAATAGGTAGTAGTTTGCAATATTGCCATGGTGAGAGGTTCTTAGGTTTGCAAAAATTTAAACCTGATTTGATTGACTATAGCACTATATTTCCGGCATAAGGACTTCCGCCGCACCATACACTTCCTATGGCAAGACCACATTTTGGGTGTAAACATTGCCATGTGCTTTTAGCATGGTTGGCACATTTCCCAAATTTCTGAAAAAATGAATCCAACAAGACCCTGGTTTTCCTTCACAAAGAAAAAGTGGAATATTTAAGGATTCAGGGAAAATGTGTGCCATTGTATGTAGTTCGAGGTTTGTTTACCATCTGATTCTATGAATATGGCCTATTTGGGGGTAATATTTTGCAATTTTTTGTGTGGTTGCCATGGAAACAAAATGTTTTCCAAAATTGTGAAAATTTGCACTTGGGTCATAAATACAGTATAGAAATATTGTTTTAATTCTCCTGAATTGAAAAAGTATCAACATTCATGTTGTTTCAGCAAAATTATTGAAATATGGGTGCATAACACTAAATGTGTTAAGTCCAAAATTGGCTAATTTTGAGTGTCAAGTCACAACTGAGGTCTGTAACCATAAGCAAAAATACAAAATCATGAAAAGTCATAAAATTCATGAAGAAAAATCTTATTTATGCTTGTTTTACACTATTATATATCAGTCACTTTGGAAAAATGTGGAATGAACTCATTTGCAATGGTTTTCAGTGTAAAAGGTCAAAGGTCAGTTTAAGTGCAAAAAGGTCAAATTGTCTGATTTATGTATTTAGGGGATACTATGAGCTATTTTGGACAATTTTTATGTTATTTTAGTTACTTTTCATGCAAAATCTATTGGAAAACAGTTGGGTTATATGTGTAAACATTGAAATCACCATGGAAACTGAGTCAACAAGAACAAATGTACCAATTGTTCCATGTGAATGGATTTCAATTTGTCTTATATTTGGCAGTGTGTGCTATCCTAAAAGCCTAAACATGGCAAAACAGTGTGCATATTGCAGCAATTCATATTTTGCAACCATTATTCATCAACTTTAGCTAAATGAATCTGCATAAAATTCAAATTTTAGTGTACCCTAAAACTAATGACATCATATTTTGCAATTATGATGTCATTAAAACATTTGGAGGTGTTTGAATAATGGAATTCAAGAATTATCTCCCATTATCTCTATTATGCAGTATGAAATTTCTTGATTTTTAACTGGAAACAAGTGAATTTCAATAGAAATTGATACAAAAATTCAAAATTTCATGGACTATTCCACAGTTATTGGCATTATTTGCAAATCTTAATTGATTAAATTCAGCTTGTGCTGTACTTTTACTTGTTTTGATATTCATTCCTTTTGATTTGGCAAAATTGGCAACAATTTGGCAAAAACTAGAGTTTGAATGTAAAATTTTGATATGCACATTCAGCATAAGACAACTATGAATGAAATTTTCTGTTTATTATTTGGTTTAAAGTCATTTGGAAAAAGCATTCAAACTCCAATGAGTTTGATCAATTTTGCCAAAATTGCCAAAATCAGTCTAAATGATTGTAAAATGACCATATTATGGAATGCTACCCTATCAGTTGAATGAAGCCTATTTTGGCAAAATTTGCAAACACCAGCACCATGTTATATATCATTTAACTCAGAATATTGTCTTCTCTCAGAATATGAAGTGAAATAAGTAAAATTCTGAGTTTTGAAATTTAGCCTGAGCCTTATGGTATGAGACCTCAGTCGTGATAAGGCCAGATGTGGGACGGTCAAAAGTAGTGCATAAAACAAACCCAGATGCCTTTCCTTAGACCATGCTCATTTAAATTTGTTAATAGGTAGTAGTTTGCAATATTGCCATGGTGAGAGGTTCTTAGGTTTGCAAAAATTTAAACCTGATTTGATTGACTATAGCACTATATTTCCGGCATAAGGACTTCCGCCGCACCATACACTTCCTATGGCAAGACCACATTTGGGTGTAAACATTGCCATGTGCTTTTAGCATGGTTGGCACATTTCCCAAATTTCTGAAAAAATGAATCCAACAAGACCCTGGTTTTCCTTCACAAAGAAAAAGTGGAATATTTAAGGATTCAGGGAAAATGTGTGCCATTGTATGTAGTTCGAGGTTTGTTTACCATCTGATTCTATGAATATGGCCTATTTGGGGGTAATATTTTGCAATTTTTTGTGTGGTTGCCATGGAAACAAAATGTTTTCCAAAATTGTGAAAATTTGCACTTGGGTCATAAATACAGTATAGAAATATTGTTTTAATTCTCCTGAATTGAAAAAGTATCAACATTCATGTTGTTTCAGCAAAATTATTGAAATATGGGTGCATAACACTAAATGTGTTAAGTCCAAAATTGGCTAATTTTGAGTGTCAAGTCACAACTGAGGTCTGTAACCTTATAAGGTATGAGACCTCAGTCGTGATAAGGCCAGATGTGGGACGGTCAAAAGTAGTGCATAAAACAAACCCAGATGCCTTTCCTTAGACCATGCTCATTTAAATTTGTTAATAGGTAGTAGTTTGCAATATTGCCATGGTGAGAGGTTCTTAGGTTTGCAAAAATTTAAACCTGATTTGATTG